>CM075019.1:12004476-12015218 GCA_037576675.1 Pangasius sanitwongsei | reverse complement strand
TAAATGCCATATTTTTGTGGAACCTCTTAAAATAAAGCTGAAAGTCTACACCTCGATCACATCTTGATTGTTTTATTACAAATCCATTGTGGTGATGTATAAAGGCAAAATCACAAAAACTCTGTCATTGTCCAAATACTCCCGGACCTTACTGTATATATAATTGCATAAATGACTAGTGAGTCACTCCATGTACAAATGAGTCAGTGTACAATGTCCT
This sequence comes from Pangasius sanitwongsei, assembly GCA_037576675.1. NCBI lineage: Eukaryota > Metazoa > Chordata > Actinopteri > Siluriformes > Pangasiidae > Pangasius > Pangasius sanitwongsei. Next base: position 12,014,998 of record CM075019.1, on the reverse strand, counting down.
TGAGCATCATTGAGGAATACATTTTTAATTAGAGGAATAGATATAGTTAGAAATCTGCATGTGCTTTTACTAATCTAGATTTACCCAATCATTTGTACCCTGACTGTGCGCACTGAGAGGTGGAATCAGTGGAACATATGGTGTGTTATCATCACCTCCAACACCCTACATGCACAGGGACAGACACCTGCACTGCTCTCCTTCGTCACTCGGCTCTGATCAGCTCCTTTCAGCTTAAAAAGCTGTCTCTTCCTCCTGCTCCTCTCTCCTTTCACCTGACTCACTCCAAACTCCAATTCATTTACTGCATATGGACTGAGGAGATCTTAACCGCCAGACACCAAACTCAAACTCTAAACCAAACTTTTTAAATATCCTTTAATAAAACATCTTTGCATGAATCCTCCTGATAGCAGAGCTACTACTTTTTTTTCCACACTAACAAAGGTCTTTAGGGGAAAAAGAGAAAAAAATTGCATACACCCAGTAGACCTGTATATTATAAAAATACATAGTGTTAAAAAAAAAAACCAGCAGCAGTGCTTCCCTTACTCATAACAGTGTACTTGTATGGGCACATGATCTGGGTTTTGTGCCAACATTACCATTAAAACAAAAATGTGTGAGTCATATAACGAATGAAACAAAATGATGTGTGCTGTTGTAGGAAAAGAATAAAATGATGGGGTGGTGTGATGTGGTGTAATACAAACAGCATGTCCTGAAGTGTTTTATTCCTCTTATACCACAGCAGTTTGACAATGATTGAATGAAACAATAACATACTAGAACAAGAGAATTAATAGAAACCTGTGATTTGCTGATTGGTCAGAGTTGTGCTGTACAGAAAATTAATCGACAACTTCAGACTAATTGGAATCAAGAATTCACCAGTACTGTGGTATATTTGTTCATTTATTCATCTTCACTAGCTACTTTATCCTGGTCAGGATCGAGAGCCTAGCCCAGAAACACTGGGTGAGAGGTTGGAATACACCCTGACTCTGACATCCTGAGGAATACAGACTGTAACCTGAGCTCAGGATTGAAACAGGGGCCCTGGGGCTCTGGGGCTCTAAGGAAGCAATTTTACTAGCAGCACCACCATGCCACCCCACTATCATATACGATTTAGTACATAATTAATAGTATTAACTATAGTTCAGAAATTTCAATAGGATTGACCTTAAATGTTTTAGTCTATTCTAACTGAGGTGTATACATAAACAGATCATGAAGCTGCAGGTAAACGTGGCTAACTGTAATGTTACTGCTGTGGTAAGAACACTATCCATCACCCAAATCATATCTGGCCAGTAGTGGTCCTATCATGGGTGCTTTGATGGACAGAGCAGAGTAGAGATGACAAATTATGTACAAAATGCATCACAATGAGTAACTATATATCTACAAAATGAACTATATGGTAGATTTACCTTATAAATGACTAATGAGTGTAGCTACAACATAACTAACAAACTGCTAAATGAGTGTAACTATATCTTCTATTCAAGATTTGCACTGCACACTGAATTCTTGCCTCATGCCCAGGGATCCTAGGATCCACCATGATTCTGATCAGGATAAAGTGCTTACTGAAGATTAATGAATGAATGAATGAATAAGACACTGATATTTTAATATGCATCTTATAATTATTTTTTTTTTTTTAAATCACAGCTAAATCTGAGCATACCACTGGCCTTCTGATAGGCATAGTCCTGGCCAGAGTGAAGACTGCAGCAAAGGCCAAACACTTAAATACACAAGAAGTATGGAGAACCTACTTAGTTTGGCACTGATGAAATTCTTAAATTGAGATAGAATTGAGAGTTGCACTGTCTGTAGCACAGTATGTCATGGGCCTTCCCCAGAAATAGCAGTGGAACATCAGCATTTAAAGGATAATCTGACAAAAATGTGTCACACTAGTAAAGCATCTGCTGTTACTTTCATTTTCCCGTGACACTACTAAAATCAACATCAGATCTAAACTTCATTTGAAAGACATTCTGGGACTCTCCTATTTCTGTTTGATTTTGTCTTCTAAATTCTTTTTTATTATCTAGACAACAAACAGCTCCAGTGGGCCCACAATAGCACAAAAAAGCACCATGTGCCTCACCGCTCCTTTTGCCATAGCCACTCTCTCGAGAATTAATGCAAAGTTTCTTCTTGTCACCTGTCTATACTACGAGGGCCACCCAAAGCGCATAACACACAAAACCCCAAGCAATCTGCCCTAGTTTTAAAATACAGGCACTTTAACTTTGCATCAATTACGATGTTCTTGCTTCTGATGCTGAATATGATCCAAACACTCGTGTTCCCAATGGAACATATTTACGTCCTCGCAGTATCCAGGCAAAACAATCTTTACTGCTGCTTTCTGACAACTGGCATTTGCTTGCCTCTAAATCACTGACATGCATAGCAGGCGCTTGGAGAGAAGGTTTGTTTTTGAGAGGGCACTGTCACAGCAGGACGGTGATTGGTGAAAGCTTGTTAGACCAAAAAGCTGACAGAACAGTGAATGGCAGTGCTGAGCCACGTTGGCCTTGTGTGTATGTGCATGTGTGTGTGTGTTTTGGCACCCCATGCTTCACCTGGTTGGAACAGTGCAGCTGAGGCCAGCTAGAGTTCATCCATTTCCAACACCATATTGCTCTCATCATGATACTAGTGACAGATATTGACTCTAGATTGAATATAAGAATTTTTGCGTAAAATATATTCTGTTAACCGTCACATGTTTTCTTACTAACTTATTTTCTTGCGGCTTAGCACAAATGTCTCACTGAGACAGTCCGTCTCTTTTAATTTCATAGCGCTCCACTTATATCACCAATATATATTACGTGCATTGTAATTATTACTGATATAAACAATATTTATGTAATTATGAGACACAAAACCTCCTTTTTAGTGTTTGGGGATCATCGTGAGAGCAAGTGTGCGTGTACATATGCGTGATTGTAAATAATTGTAGGAGGTGATATGATGAGACTTAAGTTATTTCTTTGATTCAGATTATCAAGCATCAGTCCCTTTTTTAGCTTCATATATATATATATATATATATATATATATATAAAACTGTCTGGTTGAAATTACCTGAATATAGCATAGAATATGCAGTATAAATGGGGTATGAATGCGGTATTATTCAGAGAGAAATGAGACCCAACAAGGATAAAAGGCCCTGTGTAGAACCTTACAACAGAGGGTTTCACAAGTAGAAGTTAGAACTGAAGAACTTTTTATTGTGAGTGTTTTTGCAGACTGGGAAATGCCAGTACAGATGCTGAGGAAACTAGGAAGGAGGTGAAAAGCAAAACAAAGGCAAACAAAATGGAAAAGAGACTGAGAGTTTTCATGCGAGAGAAACTGAGCCAAGTACAGAAAGTCTGATGTTGGAAAAACAAGACTAGGCAAGCCTATTTTGCCCCCCATCGACTGTACAGCATTTATCATGCAAATGTCTGTGTTACAAGATCTCTGTTGGGATGTTAGACTTTGACTGATCATTTGTATCTAACAGCTGAGAAAAATGTCTCTGGGCCTGCTGGCTTGCAAGGTATTCTGCTGTGTTCAGTGCTGAAATATGACTCAATGTTGTGCTTTGTGAAGTTCGTTGCTTCTTAAATGTGCGTAAATTTCAACAATGGAGAATCAGTCGGTCATGTAGGTTCTAGTGAACACACCTTCTTAGTTAATACAATGGAAGTACCATTTCGGTGCACACTGTAGGTACTGATTTTATCTGTTGCTATGCACAATTTGTCAGACTTCTTCTACCCCATCCATCGGTGCAAACTGATCACGACAGGACCACCGCTGACCAATTTGGGTGGTGATTCCTTCCTAGTACAGGGATGACACTGACATGGTATGACCAAGTGTGCCAGGTGTACACCTCACTTGTTGGTACACCTGGTAGGTGTATAGTTAGAGACTATAGCTTTTCAATCAAGCAGTGACAACATGTGAAAAAATTCTAGCAACAGTGCTGCACCTGAAACACTTATCGCCACTTTGTGAAGCTGTTGACTATTTGGGGTGGTGGGGAAAAAAAAAATAGGCAGATGGTAAAGAAAGCAAGTTAAATGCAGTTGGTTATCTGAAAATATTTCAGACTAGATAATTATACAGTCAACTGCAGACTATGCTGGGGAAAGTCTTTTTTTCTTCTTTTGATTAAATGGACAAAAAAAAAAGACGTCCATTTACACGATGTCTAGAGGTATGCACCCACTCCCTCAGTTATTCCTCCTGTAGTTATTTTTGTTGTCTTTTAATCCTTGCATTGTGGAGTAGTGAATTCTGTTGTGACCAGTGCTTTGTAAAAGGGCACTTTCAGAGCCATGGGTTGCACATCAACCAATTCCACTCAGCAAGTTTAGAGTCAGAACAACGGCACATGCCAGCTCAAAGAGGCTGATCCAGACTCATTTTCCGAGATGACCATGACGGTAAATCCTCCCAAACGCTGTTGTAGACAATGCATGTAACATTAAGTTATCAGGAGCATCATGGCAAGCTGTGCACTCTCTGTTTTAGAATCAACAATATCAGCTGAGACGCTAGCTCGTCTAGACGATTGCATTTTAAGACAGTGTATGTCCTTACGTAGTGGAATATGATACACAGATTTATTATTGTGCACATTTATTGCAGCAATTCATTTACTTTTGTCCATAACCTTGTATCTTAAAAAAACCAATTTAACTGAAGTGTAGTTTGATGCTTTCTTTGCTGCACAAATAAAATAGCCTAAAAATAGTGATGGCTATGGAAAAGAAAACCAGTCGACTACTACAATTTTTTTTTTTTTTTGCATTACTGGTCAACTAGTAACAATTAGTACTATGTCAGTATCACTGCTGTGCTGAAAATGATCCCCCACCCAAGTAACATCTGGTCAGTGGTGGTCCTATAGTGGTCCCTTTCCGCTTTTGGATGTGGTAAAAGGAGGTGACGAATTGTACACAGCAACAGATGGGCTGAGTACATACAGTAGATTTGTCCTGATCAAATGGCTAATGAGTATAAGAACAAGGCAGGAATGCCTAATAAACTGCCCACTAAGTGTGTATCTTCAAGTTTGTATGTCCTAAAAGAGGTGCATTAGCATAAAATGTGGTATCCAATGCATCATTTCACTCTTAAAGGATGCAAGGGAATACAAGGGATGAGCCTGGGAATGGTGTCTCTGGTTAAATCAAGCACTACCAAAGAAAAATACACTGTAATACAATGAAATTAAATATACCATTACCTCATTACACACAGCCCATATCTGACATTTTCTCAACTGTAATTAAGGAAAAATCCATCCTAAACTACTATTGTATTCATCTTTATAATTAACGCTTCAGTGGCATGCAAGATTTATTTTGTAATAAAATTCTGAGTTCACCGTTTTGTTTAAACTTCTTTCACTGACATGTTGGTCTATTTTATTTTTATTTTTTACTTTAGTCAGCGGTTTATTACACTAACTGCCGATAGTGGTACCAGTGGGATTTAGCCCTTGCTTCATCTCCGCCTAAAGAGAGTTATGCAGCAGTACTTTTGTCATTTAGTCTCTGTACACTCTGTTCAACAAATCAGCTTCCAAAGCTTCAACTTTCATGCAAATCTGCCATCAACCCGATTATGCCCATCATCTTATAGATCACTAACTAGCCAAGTCAAGTCTCTGCCATAACTGAGCACAACTGTATCAGCATTGTATCATGCATTGAGCTCACATCTCACATCTAACAGTTCAGCAGCAGAATTGCTAAGCACATCAACAAATATTACAAAATAAACATATTTATTGTTTTTAAAGGTGAACTTTTTCTTTTATTATTCCCTGTAAGTGAAATGATTACCAAGTGAAATAGACAGAAGCAGTTTTTTGCACTTTTAAACTCATTAGATAGCAGTGACAGAGCTATTAGTGAAGGAGCTATCAACTAATATTACTAATTTTACTAATATTAGTATTTGATCAGAAAAATAATAGGCAACAAATTGGGTTTACATCATAGGTGCAGTATGTAGTTTCTGTTGCACTGGAACACTGCAAGGAAAGCATAATTAGCTGGCAATAAGAAACTGGTAGCATGAACTTTAGAGCCATGCACAGATTAATCCCTTTGTATCTCCTTCTGTTCTTTGTTTAAAAGTATAGGAAACTGTTTAGTCAAGAATCGTGTGTATGTTCTGATTGGGAAATGTGCTAAGAATTGAATATAAACAAGCTCACACAAAAATAGAAAATCGCTGATCATTATGCTTACAATCAACACATATTTGGAAGGTCTAAAGAATTTTTTCTTTATTCTGAACAACTGAACTGCAATAACCTTCATTTGTCTTCTCCAGATGGCAGTTTTTTGTTTGAATATTTGCACACTTTAGAGAAAACTCGGGTCAAAACGGCAGGTTTCAGATTGCGCCCTTCTCTAACACATTGTGCGCCTCTCCTCGTATTACCGCTGATCAATGGAGCAGATCGATGCCACGGAAGACGATGAGGCCTTTTTACCCTTTTACAAGCCCGTCCAACCACCATCATCCACCACAGAAATAGATGTAGTGCTAATCCAAGACAAGATCTAGAAGTGTTTGGTTTGGGGGGCAGGATGAAGAGAAACGATCCTACCCACAGGACATGATGGTGAGGGGCCAAAAAAGCAAATAGCTTGCAGAGAATTCTGCAAAACACCAAAGCCATTTGCTCAAATTAGGACTGTGCTGGTGTAGAGTACCTGAATCATTGTATATGGTTATGAATATATTTACAACACTTATACTCTTCATTTATAATATTCTCCATATCCTTCACAAAAGCAAAACTAGAAAACGTGCCAGGCACTTAACTAAACAAGACCATTCTAATAAATATTCTAGTACTTTTCCTGACCAAATAATTTAATACTTGTCCTTCCTGTACAATGTTTCGCAGTAAAATAAATCAGTGTTCTCTAATGTCATGAACTTTACAATCATTAGTCAGATATACCAAAAATTGTTGTATTGGGTTACACAGCCACCATGGTGTAAATTTTCCTTCTGTTCCACCCTTAGCTTAAACATCACTCAAGTTACGATGTGGATCCCTTATCTCATCTGCCTTTCTGTTCATTCATGTGAAATACCTTCAGGGAGAAACATGCATATGTTCTCATTACACTGTCTTTTGGTGCTCGGTGCTCACTCTATTCATCACCAGCTTCTGTCTGCTTTAATCTTTAAACCTGCTCCACACAGCTGGGTTTAAAAATCCTGTCCAGTTCCACTCACCACCTGGACAATGCTGGCTCTGCTGCAGGACGCTGGGCAAAACGAACCTCTCTCCAGAGAATGATCCCAGGAGAGGGCTTCCAAATCAAGCCTCAGAGCCTGTTTTATTCTACATCCTAGCATACAAGCTAATGTGCAAACCAATAAATGCCATCTCCTTTTTTTTTTTTTTTTTTTTTTTTTAAATCTTTTCTTTTTTTTTTTTTTTGCTATTTATAGCTCTGAAACCCATGGCTTATCCAGTACAGCCCAAGTGTTTCCAATATTTTCAATATTCAAGATTTCCAAGCTGTAACCTTGGCCTTCCCTCACATGCTTTTCAGCCTCTTGGCTGTCTGTGATGTTTTACTTCCAACAACCATACACACTAAATGTTGGCTGCTAAAGACAACTAGAGCAGTCACTGGTATGACAAAACTTAGTTTTCCCAGTATATTTTGAAGCTCAATATGAGCTTGTGATGATTAAAATGATAGCACTCTCTTCCCATTAATAACCAGCAACACGCTGGACATGTAAACACATATGAAGGCAAGAGAAAAGGTTATATCAGTTGAAAGTTTTTCCCTCGACCATCTCTCAATGCACTACCGCAATCACAAATATAGGATGCCCTGGGAAAACCCTCTACATAGTCAAATTTGCTCAGTTTCTACTATATCTAGTTCATGTTCATGTAAACTTATAGCTTTTTAAAGTGAAAAAAGTAGAACTTTAATTAAAATTCAAGCCCAATTCCATTAATATATATTAATAAATACATTAATTAAGATACCCCACCTACCTCAACATTTATAACCTAATGTAATCATTGAAAAACAACATAACTGCCAAATTAATTAATAAATTTACAATGTGAAATGAGTTATCACTTTGATTATCAGCTTCATCCACAGCAGTCTCTATCCCATCACCTGAGGTAAAAGTTACTCATGGCATTTAAACACAAGCCTCATCGTTGTCTCTTCACTCAACTGATCTCTGTTCACGCGAACATTGGTGGGGAAATAATTGCTGAATAACTTCTTTGTTCCTGTAAATTTCTTGTCTTTTTTATTAGGTCATTTTAAAACTTTTCATGTCATGAGAGTATGTAAGCGCTCTTCTCTGTTTTGATAATGTGACAATGCAGGAGCATTACTGACATTGTGACAACCGTTATCTGACCACAAACTGAACAGATTAAACTTATGTATGTTTCACTATAACATTTAATTATCCAAAAACTTGATTAAGTTGTGACAGAAACAAACTTAGCAAGGAGTTAGTAAGGTTTTAGACATCTTTAGGCAGACTGACTGCATTTACTGCTATGTTTGTTAAACTGGCTCTGTACACAGCATGATCTTTGCAGGCAAATGAGAACAAGAAGGCAAGATTAGAATATTAAGAAAAATCTAAATGAAACAAATTACATTATTTTGGTAAAATATATTTATGAATTCTTAAAATAGAGATAGCAAAGTACATCAAAAAAAGAGTACCACACAACTGCAAAAGGACTATTTAACACTACTGATATCCAGCTATTTTTGGTAATAAAGGACTCTGGATTTAGGAAGTTGATTAGTATTCTGGAATACATATACTTAGTATCAAGCAGACATTTCAGTTAAGAAGGTCACTATTTTAAAAATAATATTGGGTCTTTTTGAGCCAGACCAATCAACACAATACATAATTAGAGCTCTAAAGAAATTCTATTTAAACATATATTGAAAATATAATATTAATAAATATTGAAAATGACATATGAAAATGTCCTAGAGCCTGAAACTGTGTGCATTAAACCCATGCTAGGTAGTGTAATGCACCATTGAAAAGGTGTCCTGAAAAGCAGGGATTTAGCCTGTAGCTCTGCTATACACTGTAAGCCACGCTGGCTCCATTCCAGTACACACTCTTATTTTTTCTGCTTGCTATTTTCTCATTTTAAGGGCCATTCCAAAATTATCTGCACAAGCTAAGGCTGTTACAAGACCTCTGCAAGTCCCAAAATGACTGTAGACTTAAAATGCAGAACGTCCTCAGCATGCAATGCTATCTGATGTGATTTATAACCCATAAAGAATCTGTTTATAAATGTAAAATGTAAAAGGTTAGGTAGTATACATAATATTACAATATGTCCAATACAATATATCAAAAAATAACACTTGATTTGCTTCATTAAAATGGATTATACATTGTACATAACAGCTGTTAGCTAATTCACAAGCTTGCTAATTACCATACTAGCTAGTTATCAAGCCAGTAACAGAAATTGTAAACTGATATGGCTCTGTGCATGAGGTAATATCATGTACAAATTTGCAACATTTCTGCATTTGCTGCTAAGGGCTTATTTATTCAGATTAAAAAAATCTACACTCTCGTATAGTTGATGTAGAGAACGTCTAAGTTGTGAGGGACAGCTAAAAACAGTACAGAAATACAGAGAGAAGCTCAACACTAATTCCCAGTCCCAATGCAAGTGGAGCGGGTAGTGTTCCTATCCAAGTTTGCTGAGGGCGTTATTATTTTTTTAAACGTATTTATTTTATTTTATTTTTTTATGCTCAAGCTGCCTCACTAATGGCTCAAAAAGATCGAATGGTATGTCATGTCTCTACGAAACAAGACCAAGAATTTCTAAGCCAAATGAACAACAAAGCAATGCTCTGATTAACAGGTGACGCTCTTATTGATGCTAATAATGTCAAAAAAAATGCAGTGTTCCTTGTTGGTAGATTTATAACCTCTGTATGGTTATATATGTAACCTTTCCCAGTGTATGGCTTTGTTCTCATATTGACTATAATTTTCATATTTGTATTGCAATGCCATGATAACCTTCAATCAATAGCAAGTGTTAACAGTAGGCGGGCTGGCAGTGTGAACTGGGAATGTTTTGAGCAGAGATGTGTTATGACGGGGGGGTGGAGGACTGTATAATTGGTAAAGAGCGAATACATGACCACAGCTGTTCAAAACACTCTCCAGAACACTGTATGGAAATATATCTCTCAAAGCACTGATAAACTGAAAGGACAACAATGTGTTACACAGAGATGTTCTTGTAAGAGCATAAAAGGACTGCATGGATAAATTAACATTTCAAGCAAAGACATGTTTAAATGTAATGCACCCTGAGAAGGCGAAATACTCAATTTTATATATATATATATATATATATATATATATATATATATATATATATATATATATATATCTGTATATAAACACA
>CM075019.1:11986443-12004376 GCA_037576675.1 Pangasius sanitwongsei | reverse complement strand
AATCCATTGTGGTGGTGTATAGAGCCAAAAATGTTAGAATTGTGTCGATGTCCCAATATTTATGGACCTGATTGTATATATATATATATATTTTTTTTAATCTGTATTCATTTTGATTCCTTTTATTTATCATATTAGTTTTATTTCTTGCACCTAATTTAATGGATCAGTCCCTGTAAGAAGAACATTGCTATATGCAGTATTTATAGCTGAAATGACATAAACCTTCAATTAATCAGCTATTCTGTGCTTATGCAATTTAATAATGTTTTACAGTAAGGGGAAATCACAAATAATTACATTGTAAACTAAGCATTTTTGCAAAACGACAACACATTTTATTAGAAGCTCAAATACTAATTAACACTTGGTGTATCAAATCTCTTAAAATAAATTGCCTAAATTTTATTTATTTGTTTAGTTGTTTTGCATAAGAAGTAATTAGTGTCAGAACTAAGTGCCAAAAGTTAATGAACAGGAGATAAGAAGGTGTTTAATTTGCAGAAAAAAAGTGCTTTTTTTCTCACAACATAAAAATCCTGTTTTTCACTTAATCCCTAACTGCTCAGAAAAAAGCTGATTAAAAATAAAGAATGCTATTTTTACAGAAAACGATCATGTTACAAAATAGCACATTGAGACACTTTTTGTGCCAGGAATGATCTGGATTCAGGCGATTTTAACTGATTTTGAAAAGCAAATGTGAGGGAAATTGCAGTGTAAATGATGACAAAAGTCTGCATTTTGATGGCTGATTTTAGTGAGTGCTGGCTTTGAGTGATGGCCAGTGTTCCAGCTCTTTCTCTCCTGCTTCCTCTCCTTCTCTCCCTCCCTCTGCTGTGTGTCCTAAATCAATATCCATCAACGATTTGAAATTAAACCCAGATTAAATCCCAATTTCATCACGGGGAGTCACGTCTGGAGAGATTCATTTAATTATATCAGTCTGCGGAAGGAGAATCGAAGTTGTTCTTCACCTTTAACCATCTCGCTAAAATGTCAAAAACAATCTCCCACCAGTTTTGATACCATTTCTGTAATCCCAACAGTGAGTGATGAAAACGGTGACTGTCAAAGATGATTTTTTCTGGTGCAGGGATAAAAAAAAAAAATAAAAATAAAAAAAAATACTGCAACACTTTACAAATCACCAAAACCACCTGAGAGAAGATTGCCTTTGAAAAGCGGTTTACCTTGGACGATGAGATGAACTTTGGTGGACTCAGGTTTCTTGTTTGTGAGAATGGAGCACACGTATGGCCCTTCGTCATGCAAGTTCACATCCAGGATCTTTATACTGTACTCCGTCACTGCTGTGTTATTCAGCAAGACCACTCGTGGGTCCAGAGACCATTTCTCACTCCCCGTGAAGAGAATAGTGGTGCGGTTCAGCCAAGCTACCCTCGATACCTTGCTGTCCACATTGCATCTGTTGAAACACAAGAGAAAATAGGATTAAGTCATTAAACAGTGCATCTACTTGCTGTCAGTTTTGCTTGGACCAATGGCCTTGTTTGGAATTGTTGTAATATTTCCCCAACATTTGGTAAAATCAAGAGAGATTTCTTTTTTCTAGAAAACATCTCCTCAGAACCCATCAAAGACAGTATCATTTTATATTCAAGGATCAATAAGACTATTAAGATAGAATCTAGACTTTAAATACTACAAACCACCTTCACTTGACAGAATTAATTTCTAAAGAATAAGTGATATACAGCATAGTATAAACAAGAAAACAGTTAAACCAATTTTTATTTTCATTATTATTAGCAAAAATAAAAGAGCTTGCTTTATTTTGTAAGAATATAAATCACTGTTTAATTAAGCATACTTAAGTACATACTGCATAAGCATATGGTTATAGTGAATATCAGCACAACTGTGATTCGACGTTGGTAGAAAACTGTATGCTGAGTACTATAGCTAATCACAGCCGTGCCAATATTCAGTATAGCCGCATGGTTGCAACTGCGATTTTGTTTTTTATACAACATTTTTATAAACAAGAAATTAATACTGTGTAACTGACATTTTGGACACAATATGGCCAAATGTTCTGTTTATTTTTGCTCCGCAAGTGGAAATGGCTCCCGAAGAAGCCACACTCACTTTATAGCACATAGGCTAGCTGGCTAGCTAGCTCATGTTGATTTGTACATTCTCATTAAAGGTGTTTACAGTGAAACTGGCGTTCCTTCTTCATTTGATGACCTTTCATATTTTATATAAGTCAGATGTTTTATTCCTAAAGAGTAGTGTTTGCCATGTCTGCTGATGATGTCATTAACACTACTCTTGTAACTGTTTCGAACTAGGAAGTGGAATCTTATGTAGCAAACACAGACAAGTGGAGTGATACACAGACCAATCAAAATTAGTGGACTGGACCTAACTGTTGGACAATGAATAATAAGCACAAATCAAAGTTAAATGTAAATGTGCCCTTGCTCAGGTGTAAGAAAATTCACAGATTTGCAACCTCGCTTCATGAGCAAAAACGTTTCAAAACGCAATATATCTAAGCTTCACTGTAACATCAGTCCACTGAGGCAAGCGTAGTGAAGAACCCAAGTGCAGCTTTTATTTAACAAAGTGAACTCCAAAGATACAAATAAAGACTTGCCTTGACTTGAACAGATTTGAACAGACTTGACTTGGCATGAACAAACTGCAGGTTACAACATCAATACACGACAAAAGACAATGGCTACATATACACCAAATAATCAAGGTAACATGACACAATCCAACCAGTGAGGAACAAGACACATGACTAAACCAACCAATCAGAACAAGACACATGAAACCAAGGAACCAATCAGAATATGACACAAAGACAAGGGTAACACATGACAAGATGGGAACCATGACTAAACTCCAAAATAAAAGACATGAGAACAATGAACAAAATGAACAAAACCCAAACCCCACGTCACATATCCCCCGCTGCCTCTGAGGCAGACTCGTGGACAGGGGAGGCCTCTGGGGCAGACTCGTGGACAGGGGAGGCCTCTGGGATGCCAGCCGCTCGCACTGATATCAGAGGTGGATCCATCACACTGGCAGTCAGTCTCATCAGTCCTGGCCCAAGCTCCACATCCGCCGGAGCTTGGGTACTATACCCCCCCCCCCAAAAAAAATTCTTAGGGGAATCTTGCATGGCATCCATGGCATGATGGGGTTCTGACAAGGTGGCCATGGCATGACAAGGCTCTGGCGTGGCAGCCATCTTGACTGTAATCTCTGACATGGCAGTTATGATGGGTCGAGACTCAGGAGTAGCAGCCGTGACATGACGAGGTTCTGACGTGACGGCCGTGGCGTGGTGAGACTCAGGCGTGGCAGCCATCTTGGCCGGGGTCTCAGGCGTGGCGGCCATCTTGGCCGGGGACTCAGGCGTGGCGGGCGTGGTGGCCATCTTGGCCGGGGATTCAGGCGTGGCAGGCGTGGCGGCCATCTTGGCCGGGGACTCAGGCGTGGCAGGCGTGGTGGCCATCTTGGCCGGGGACTCAGGCGTGGCAGGCGTGGCGGCCATCTTGGCCGGGGACTCAGGCGTGGCGGCCATCTTGGCCGGGGACTCAGGCGTGGCAGGCGTGGCGGCCATCTTGGCCGGGGACTCAGGGGTGGCAGGCGTGACGTGAGCAGGCCCTGGGGTGGCAGGCGTGACGTGAGCAGGCCCTGGGGTGGCAGGCATGACGGTCGGGACCTGACAATGCTCCGGTGTGGTGGGTACCGGAAAATAGCAGGGTTCCCCATCCGCAATCCCCACAGTGAACGAGGAACCACTCAACCGGAGTGTTGTCCAGTGAGGCGTGTGACATGGCGTTAACAAAGAGATTTCTTCTGTGAGGCCAAAACGGAAAATGTTTTTGCATGGCATCCATGGCATGACGGGGTTCTGACAAGGTGGCCATGGCATGACAAGGCTCTGGCGTGGCAGCCCTCTTGACTGTAAGCTCTGACATGGCAGTCCTGATGGGTCGAGACTCAGAGTAGCAGCCGTGACATGACGAGGTTCTGACATGACGGCCGTGGCATGGTGAGACTCAGGCGTGGCGGCCATCTTGGCCGGGGACTCAGGCATGGCGGCCATCTTGGCCGGGGACTCAGGCGTGGCAGGCATGGCGTGAGCAGGCCCTGGGGTGGCAGGCGTGACGTGAGCAGCTCCTGACATGACGGTTGGGACCTGACAATGCTCCGGTGTAGTGGGTACCGGAAAATAGCAGGGTTCCTCATCCGCAATCCCCACAGTGAACGAGGAACCACTCAACCGGAGTGCAAAGTCAATATATGTAGCCAGAGTCCAGTGAGGCGTGTGACATAGCATTAACAAAGAGATTTCTTCTGTGAGGCCAAAACGGAAAATGTTTTTGAGGTCCACGTCATTAAAATCCACTAAATGGCACAATCCATAAAAGTCCTCAACATAATCATCTATGGCCCTGTCGCCTTGACGAAGGCAGAGGAGGTGAGAAGCTGCTGGGTTCATGGTAGCGGTCGTGTATTCTGTAACATTAGTTCACTGAGGCGAGCATAGTGAAGAACCCAAGTGCAGCTTTTATTTAACAAAGTGAACTCCAAAAATACAAATAAAGCCTTGACTTGAACAGACTTGAACAGACTGCAGGTTACAACATCAATACACGACAAAAGACAATGGCTACATGAGGGCTATATATACCAATCAAGGTAACATGACACAATCCAACTAGTGAGGAACAAGACACATGACTAAACCAACCAATCAGAACAAGACACATGAAACCAAGGAACCAATCAGAACATGACACAAAGACAAGGGTAACACATGACAAGATAGGAACCATGACTAAACTCCAAAATAAAAGACATGAGAACAATGAACAAGAAACAAACAAAACCCAAACCCCATGTTACATTCACATAACTGATATAGGCTAGTATTTTTTATACTAATGTAAGAAGCACTTAAGGTTGTGAGGTGCATTTACATCTAAGTGAAACGGTACTCAACTAGTGCAGAAGAATGTGTAGAAGAATATTACTAAAGTACATACTGGGACCTTAAGGACTATCATTGTACCTTTGAGGGTATATTTATATTACATCTTGTGGTAAAAATGTACCTGCACAGATTTTTCCCTGAAATGGTAATCAAAGGACTATAAAGGGACAAAGAAATAAGGGACAGTGATATATACAAGCCAATTTTTTTGTGGTAATTAAGGTCGGATATAAAGAATGTATCAGTGTATTCTAACCAGGGAGGCTACCAGACCTATACCATCCACATGCACAGCTTAAGTATGTGGAAAGTATACAATGCAAAATATACTTAGTGTATAATGTAAAATTTTAGGGGTGTAATGATATACTTCAGTCACAATTCGATTTGATTCATGATAATGGCTTCATAATTCACTTTTCACTTCGATTCTCATCATAAACAGTGTAAAACAATGTGCACTTTTGTCAGTATGAAACTAAATAAATCAAAAATTGCTACAAACAGAGATTAAATATTGTAAGCAAAATACTGTGCTACAGGTTCACCATATCTTAAAAATAAATAAAAAAAATTATAAATTCTCCCAAAAATTTGACTGAATAAACAAAGTGACACGCTACAATTGTTGCCTAAGCAATCACAGGAAAAGCAGAGCCATACCTTTAGGCAAAGGGAAAGAAGTATATAAAGTATGGAGGTCCTGAAGATCAAGTCTCATTACAATATGCAAATGTCTAACTGAAATACAGCCTAACATCTTTGTTCATGCATTTGCTAGTTATTGGTCAATGGATTGATTTACCTTGATATCTTTTGTCTCAAGATGATGTCAGCCAAATTTGGTGAGACTGCACAACACTGGGAGGAGGAGTAACAAACATGGCACTTAGACGGAAGCATTTTTTGGCATGTTACTGTAACTTTTGACCAGTAAGTGGCGCTGGCACGAAATTTGTTGTATAGCCTCAGGGCAGGATCCTGAAGATGCCTGTCTTTTGATGTCTTTTGAAGATGCCTGAAGTTTGGTGTCAGTGTGCAAGGTCATTGCTGAGATACAGCCTCACTTCCTGTTTGGTGGCTTTGCTGTCAGATTTGTTGGCACATTACGGGCAAACCGTTCAGAATATCAACATTATTTTGATAACTTTTGTCCAGGTTGGTCTGAAGATGATATATGGTAAATTTGGTAACGAAAAATTTTTTCTGACAAAATCCAAGAAGGTCAACAGGAAGTACACTTCAATTTCAGATGTTATGAAAGTTGTTACAGTTCTTGACCATAAGGTGGCACAGTCACCAAACTTCTTGGGTACATTCAGAGTTATGACCATAAATGTACTTGCAAATTAGGCCCAACTTTGACCCAGTGGTGGTGCTAAAGCACTGGCAGCACCTGGCCCAAATTTGATCAGAATGTTCCTTAGATCCTCCCCAATCAGTGTGCCAAATTTCACAACTTTTTACCAGATGGTTCTATGGGCTGCCATTGACATCCTAGCCAGAAGAAGAAGAAGAAGAAGAAGAGAAGAAAAGGTAGAATAACAATAGGGTACCTACAAACCTTTGGTGCTTGGCCCCCTAATAGTTAGGTTTATGTAGTTAAAGTTATGTTCATAGTGTGCTTTTTAAATTAAAAAAATATCCAGAACTCAGAAATAAATGGAACAAAATAAACATGAAAATCATGAAACAGAATTAATAGATGTGATGAAAAAAGGACAAATAAAGGGACAAAGCAAAAGACAAATGTTAAAATTATGTAGTATTACATATGACCATCATCTGCTCGATATCTTTACATATCTATATAAATGGTATGTTTGTTATGTCAAAAATGTATGTCATGCTATGTAAGCCTATCATGTGGATGGAGAAGAGCATAAAATAACACAGCAGAATCTGCTGACGACCAGAGATACACTTTCTCCTATTCAGTAGTACTAATGACAGGAAGAGGCACTGGAAAATCGATTACTTTTGCAACTGCTCAAAAAATATTCTGATAAAAAAGTGCTACTTTTACAGAAAATAATCCTGTATCACATAGCACATTTCCTGGTACACTGTTTTGCCAGGAATGATCCGGATGCAGGTGATGTTAATAGATTTTGAAACGCGAATGTAATGGAAATTGCACTGTCAATGATGACAAAAGTTTACAGGCCACCATGAGGCAATAGAATGGACCCAGAAATCAGTTTCCATAATGCTGCAACTTCAGCAGTGTAGCTTGTCCATTCCACCCCCTCCACCCCAGGGAAACCCTGAAATAGTCTTGTGTCTGCCAAGCGCATAGGAGAGAAGCCTCCTCAGAGCTCAGCACTGTCCTTGCTTATCAGTAAAGAGCAGAGGATACACAAGGTAGCAGGCCAGTGTGACTTGGCCAGGTAGCTGGTGACACTTACAATGTGCTGCAAAGATTTCCAGCGAAGCGCTGCCAGGTCATTTACACGTGCATGCCTATAATACCCCTCAGACATGCTTTATTTTCCCTCTCAAGGACAAATCTACAACAAGGTTAAAAGCATTAAGCGGATTATGTAATAGCATTTATTACCATCATCCTCCACCCCCTCAAAGAGAAAAAAAAAGTCGTGAAAGCCCTTCGGAAAGAATCTGTGAATTTTCAGGGCAACAATGCATCATGTGAAATGGATGCTTTTTCAGGATATTCTTCAAAGGGATGAGCTCATCCACAGAGTGCTAATCTGCAAGACTGGAAGAGAACTTGGAGGACTGGAGGAATACAAAAACACCAGATTTAGCTCCATTTAGAATATTCGTGCACACACTGCACTTTTTTTGTGTCAGAATCGTATATCTGCAGAAAACTGAGTTTGGTCCTGGCTTTGTACTAACCTTAAAAATCGAATGCTTATTAAGCTGTACAACTTGTACTGCACACTGTGATGAAGGTTCCAGGTAACTTTTCAATGTTGTGCCCCTTTTTTTTGTGAACATCTGTTTTTCTTCTAAGCATACTAAATCATGCTAACTAGAAAGGACATTCCCCAGATTTATTAGGTCATTAATTCAGTATGCAGAGGCCTCCTTCATCAAATCAAGGCTGTTCATCCAGGCATGTCTTAATGTGTCCCATGATGATAAGTAATTCTACCACCTGCTGCCTGTAATTCTAGCACCTCTTCTAACATGCTGGCTAGGCTTTAGCCCACCAGCATCAGTCTAGTATTGCTTTTATATCCAGAAAAAGGGGTCTTTTTTTATTTTCATGATAGAGAGAAATAATCAAGGTCATACTGCCATAGATGCAAATTCATCAAGTAAATTTCTTCAAACGAGCCTCTTCTACAAAAGTATTTAAAGTGGAAAAAAAGTCAATCTAAGCAACCAATATCGAAAAGTAACAGCAGTTTCCTTGAAGGCAGTGTCTCCATTATCGAGCACTGACAAGATGAGATCAAGCCTCATTCACTAGACTAATGGCTCTGTCACACTGCTACCATGCAGTCTAGTCTAATGGATTGTCAGGCACCTTGGTGTAGGGTCATTAATATAAAGAAATATCCCCACAGCTCAAGTACATCCCATAAAACATAGATGGATTTCCAGTACATTCTAAACTGTCTTTTTGCACAGACAATACTGAAGTTCTTAAAGAACCTAGACTCATCATGGATGGCAGAGTCAGTACCCTTAACATAACCACAAATGTGAAAAATTCACAAAAAAGGGGTTGTCTATGCTTATAAAAACTTATAAACAAAATTTCCTACCGTCCTGATGGGTGAGCCACTATAATTATTGTAATATCTAGCCGGTGTAATATAAAGTATGTCAGTAAGCCCATTTCCATAGTGTGACTATATGAACCAGATTAATTTCAACAATACTTCCTTGTGTACTATGCATCTAATATTATAATACCAATTTTTCCCATGTTTTTGTTAATATCATGTATGTGGAAGAGGGCAGATACTGCTTTCCTTCAGCAGCAGTTTGAAAAGACATGGTTGGCTGGCTTCACATGTCTCAGAGGTTGCACATGTTAGCTTTCACCCTTCCTGCGTGGTAGGTGTTGTATGATAGGGGAGGACTGTCTGGTGGGAGGGAGTTGGCAGGTGACCAAATGAAGATTTGACGACATATGAAAAAGTATTTTCTAGCATTGTACTTAATAATCCATTCCCTGATTGGTTGGCTTGTTTCTAATATGTTGATGATATGAATGCAGCATGGGGTCGGAAGGGAAGGAGAAGAGCGAGAAAGAGAGCAGACAAAGGCAACATAAACTTATAAGAGACAGAAGTGTTAAAATATAGAGACAGACCTGGTATAATAGTTTCCTTTCCAATTAGTTTGGTTTCTAGCTAGTAAACTGCAATTGTAAAGAAGCTGGCAAACTGTGCTGCATTAGGTGATTAGGTGTCAGCTTGTGTAAATTTGCGGTACAGCTACAGTCTGTCAGAGGAGCTCCTACTATTCATGCATTCACATTTTTCACATATTTTGTGGCTATACAGTAACATGTAGTACTTAACTGAACATGTGTATCAAACTACACATAAGAACTGACTTTTCACTTCCTACTTCACATCTATTGAGTGTAATAATCTTGTTCAGTGATATGTGGTGAAATACATAAATCATATATCATCTCCTCCAAACACAATCTAAAAAAATTACTGATAAATTAGTCTTGCATCTATCAGCCTCTTCACTCTTGTACTCAAGCTATGATTACATGCTATAATACATAATACAGGCATATTAATAATTTTACCTAGATTTTATTATGGTTACCAAGGATTGTACAATGTTGCACCCATAGAAAGTCACTGCCACGGTCTGCAGATTAAATGTCTTTCTAAAAAAAAAAAGCAATTAGAGGGAAGACTTATTTGTTGTAGACAGATATTATTCTGTAGCATATTCTGTTTCAGTCATATGTCCAGAAGTTGTATAGAACATTACAGGTTTAAAGAATTAATAGAACACAGTGAGAAACCATGTAAATGCATGACAAAAAAAGCTAAATAAATGTCGTAATAGAAAGTACATAAAATAATTCTGATGTCAGTATTAATTTATGCTAAATTACAACTGCAGTCAATGTTTCAAATAAAGCGGACATAATAATAAACAATTTTAAGTGGTAGTGACAGTTTCAGAGTCTAACTGACAGGGCAATTGACAGGTGAGTTAGAGATTGCTGAGAGGTGAGGAAGCAGACCCTATTACAGTCAGGCTGATGCAGGTGATGACAGACAAGATATGACTGTAAATAATTATTAATGTAAATTAATGTAAATGTTATTTTTAACATCTGCCAAATATATTGGTCATATACAGTACATCTTACCCAAAATATCTGTAAAACATAAATATCTATATCTTATCTATCTATCTATCTATCTATTGACTGACTGACTGACTGACTAACTTACATACTTACTTAACCACTTACCAACTTACCTACTTAATTACTCACTCACTGACTCACTTACATACTTATTTGAATTCCTGTTTCAGCCAAGAATTTTCCTTTCAGCGCATCACTATATTATATGTATAACGTATGAAAATTGATGCTTTTACTTTAGTGGATTAAACAGCTCCACAGTTCTGAAACTGCTAAAAGTGGCCTTCAAACGGCAAATACAAGAATATTACCTGTAGAAGCTATCCTGATTTCTTGGCTGAAGTGCACTGCTAGCCAGGATGAAAAAAATATATACAGTGGATATAAAAAGTCTATACACCCCTGTTATCATGGCAGGTTTTTGTGAAGTAAAAGAATGAAACTAGGATAGATCATATCAGATCTTTTCCCACCCTCAACGTGACATTACAACTTATAAAAACTAAGTGAAAAACAATAAGAAACCTTTTTAGGAAAAAATGCAAAATAAAAAAGTTTACAATAACCTATAACCTAGTTGCATAAGTGTGCACACATAAGTGCGAACACCTTTTGATTTTGAGAGTCTGTCAGCGTGGCACATCTTGACTTGCCAATATTTTCCCACTCTTTCTTGCAAAACCACTGTAGATCCGACAAATTGTGAGGGCATCTCCTGTGCACAGCCTGCTTCACGTCACCCTACAGATTTTTAGTGAGATTCAGGTCTGGGCTCTGGCTAGGTCATTCAAAAACATTGATCTTCTTTTGGTTAAGCCATTCCTTTGTTGTTTTGGAAATATGCTTTGGGTCACTGTGGTGCTGAAAGGTGAAATTCCTTTTCATCTTCAGCTTACTAGCTGACACCTGAAGGTTTTGAACTAAAATTGACTGGTATTTGTAGCTATTCATGATTTTCCTTTCAACTTGATAAAAGTCCCAGTTCTAGCTGAAGAAAAACAGCCCTAAAGCATGATGCTGCCACCACCATGCTGCACCGTGGGTATGGTGTTCTTTTGGTAATTTTTCTTTTTTTTTGCACCAAACATGTCTTTTAGAATTATGGAATTATTATACCTTTTGGAATTGGTCTCATCAGACCATAACACATTTTGCCATGTGGTTTGGGGTGATTTAGTTGAGCTTGGATGTTTTTTGTGAGAAAGGGCTTCTGTCTAGACACCCTACCCCATAGCCCAGACATGTGAAGAATATGAGATATGTTGTCACATGCAGAGAGTAATCAGCACTTGTCAGATATTCCTGCAGCTCCTTTAATGTTGCTGTCAGTCTCTTGGCAGCCTCCCTGGTAAGTTTTGTCTTCAATAAAAGGATTCAATAAAATCCTACAGAAACAGCTGGTCTTTTATTTGGGGTTAATCAGAATAATTTCATTGATGACAGCTGTATGATAATTACTTTTGAACATGAGATTGAATGTGATTGGTTCATTCTGAACACAGCCACATCCACAATTATAAAAGGGTGTGCACACTTAAGCAACCAGGTTATTGTAATTTTTTCCCCCTATTTTTCCCTAAAATGTTTCTTATTGTTTTTCACTCCATTTTTATACGTTGTAATTTTACATTGAGGGTGGAAAAAGTTCTGACATGATTTACCTTGACCTCATTTTTTTACATCACAAAAACCTGCCATTTTAACAGGGCTATGTAAACTTTTTATATCCACTGTGTATCATTTGTGGGTACCAGAGAATGAGATCAAGGCTCTAGAGGACTATTGTTAATTAAACAGTTAATAAAATAGTAGTCATATTCCCACATTCAAATTTCAGTCTAATGAATTAGCTGTCAGTGCTGCTGATGTTTAGAGTAGACAGCTGCTTTCCTGACTTTCACCATCATCACTAACATCTCTGCAGATCCCATCTCTGACCCCATCCTATCCCCATACTGTCTTTTTACATAAAGATATGGATATCTCTTCTGTCCTAAAAATGATATTTTTGCTCACAATTGTACCAAAATGTAAAACAATCAGTTTCAATAACTATTCGGCACATTTGAACACATTTTATTATAGAGAGACAGAGTCTTATACAATGAAAACCTCACAATGGGACATGTGTCTCAGCTGTGATTAAAGTAAATTGTATTTAAATATCTCTCCTTGCACTGTTTTACTTAAACTTCAGGTGGTCGCTTTTATGATAAAAGCAGTGAATGGATACCTTGTTCAAAGTAATGTATTCACTTTAAAAGAGTAAAATAGGCCTACTTTAAACTTTGCTTCAGTGATCAGCCTTGTAAAGTTGTCTAGTTTAGAGAACATTAAGGACAATCTGATGAATGATACATATAGAGTTGGTCATTCTTTACAATACCTGCCACACTCATATTCCTATTCCACTTCTAATCCATATACACTCCTTCTGAGCTTTTAATGATTGCAGATCATTCTCAGCAGATGCCTGTGTGGTCTGGTAACGGAGATTAACAACAGGCAGATTGTTCAAGACCATTACATCTGAGGCAATAGATCATGTCAGATCAAATTGGAGTTGTCATTTCTAATTTCTCCTTTAATTAAAAACCAATTGGAGACATATTGATTTGCATATATTTCTGGTTCAGCTGCTTACTAAAAATATGGAAATGTGACATAGAAAGAAACAAAAACAGGAAATATTATGGACGCAATGTGCACACTTGTATTTATCCACAGCATTGCTTATTAATTTATTGTATTGATACATAAAAAAAAAGTTAACGTAAAAAGTTTGCAATTTTTTCCCCTCTAAGGTTTGAAGACATTTTTGCCTTGAAATAACAAAACGTTTGTGAAGCCCTGCTTGTGATTGTCACTTTTTGTCACAGCGTTCAAGCTGAATGCTCTAACATTCTATTTGTGTCAGTCCTCAAAGAATGTGTCTGAGGGCCGCAGCCCACCACGATGGCTAACTAGTCATGTGGATGATTGGTCTGCACAGGAATGAGAGACTGCCATCTTTTCTGCCTGTCAGTCAATAGCGCAGAGGGGAGACGGTCTGTCAAAGCATCTAAATGCATCCATCCACTCAACAATATCTCTACAAACAAACACTCAAAGGATTTTCAGGTTATGGTGCAGCATGAAAACATTCTTGCCAGGGAACAGAATAAAACTCAAAATAATGGTGACATTTTGTAACTCTGGTCTAATGACTCACACATTTTAAAGTGAAACGTAAATTCATCAGACTTCTGAAATAAACACTTCGAAAAAGTTAGAAATTGTGCTGTGCACTTCACTTTCGAAGTCCTGATGCACTAAATGTTCTCTAAGTGAGAAACATTTGGAAAAAACCCTGAAGGACATGCACCAGGCTTACAAAGTCTCATGTGTGTTCGGCAAAGATTATTTTAAAAGACTCTGTATGAAGTTCTGGAGAGGATCACTATTACAGTACTGAGTAAAAACTGAAAGAAGACAAACACGCCTTGAGGCAGGGTCAACCAATGAAAGAGCGTAAGAGAACACAGCAACACTTGAACACAGCGCAACCCAGGCAAAGCAGCTGCTGAAGGCCAGCTGAGGGATCATAAAGCCGTCAACAGAAGCCTATAGTGGTAATGAAACAGTCACACAAGTGTTTGTCAGACCCAAGAGACCTTTGAAAGAGTCAGAAATAATAACTTATTCCACAGGACCTTTTAAGGGTACATCCAACAATTTTTTTGCATGGTTGTGTAGAAAATATAAGTTTATGTTTGTGGGCAGGGTGTAGCATGAGTGACAAACATAGAGTGTTAGGCAATAGGGAAGGAGGGATTGGAGTCAATATCAATATTACAAAAATATAGCAGCATTGACGTATGTTTTGCAATGACATTTTGCAATGATTCTTTTTTGGGGGAGGCAATCATGACTGAATCTTACCTAACAACATGATATAAATGCCTGGAGAGAAGAACTTGGCACTGACTCTCAGGTTGGCAGTATTGGTGCCCTCCTATCTTTCTAAAATTATATGCCAGTAGCAAGCCTGCTTCAGATCAGCAGGTAAGAACAGCAGGTTTGTTATGTTGTCATATCCCCAAAAAACATGAATTCACTATGTAGTTATTATCCGGCTATGGTAGTTTGGTAACTAATTGGAAAACAAATCTAAAGAACATGTTAATTTCTGTTTATTTCCGTTAGCATCGAGAAGTGAGTGTGGCTAATGACATGAAAAAGATGACTGAAGTTCAACTTTATGCAAATGAGAAGTGAACTGCTTTGGCAGCTACCAAAAGGAGTGGGTGATGGTTATGACTGTGAAACTTTGTCCATGCATTTTGGTTCAAGAAATTCATTCCTTCTCTCAGCTGAACAGCACTGGTGATGCTAATGCATGCACAATGAAACAGGCAAGCATTTAACACTATTTTCTTTACTGATTTGCCATTAAATGGGTGGTTTTATATATGTTCTGAAGCTACCTTGTATGAACTGTATATTGTAGTCATACTGACACTACCTAAGAACCTAAGATGTTCATTGTCAACTAGTGGCACTATAGACAAAAGTTGATTTCATGAAAACACCTCCCTCACAAAATAAAAAAAAAATGATCTAACAAAATTACAATTTCATCATGGTAGAAAACAAATAGGTCAAATCATCTGCATCACTGCAGATTATGTCAAAGTGCTTGGACCCCTTATCACTGCTGGTAGCTATATTTATTATATATTCTTTTAGATGAAGGGCAGACTTTTGTCTCTTGGCAAGGACTTGCATGTCATGTAGTCTAGTCCATAGTTTCTATAAGAGTACAAATCCTAACAATAATTACAAAATCAAATTGCACTCACTGTCAATCTTTGTTTGTTTGACCTACTTACTGCAGTTTCTAAGATTGATGTGGATGCTAGTAAGCAATGTCAAGTGGTATGAAAAAGGCAGAGAAAGAATTTACCTTTCTTTCTAGAAATAAAGATGGTGGTTTTACCTTTTTTTAAGCCATAAGAAGGCAGCTGTTAAATGACACTGCTTGAACTCTTACACACGTTCCAGTGTGTGAAGCTTGTCACATCTTTTTAAACTATCGGCCATGCAGCTGCTAAGAGCCTTAAAGTAGAGGAGCATATTAGCCTCTCACCTCTGCAACACAATCTCATTAACTTGCTAGTGCATTAATAGCGTACTGATGGAAAGAAAAACTCCACTGTCCTTCATTCACAAAGCAAACACAGCTGGTTCTGGGCTGAGCTTCTCAAAAGCAGTTGTTAAATGGTAGAGTGAGCATCACATTAAAACACTCTCTCTACCAGCTAAGAAGTCCTTCAGATGTTTTTGGAAATCAGAAGAAGTCTTGGTCAAGGGCAGCACATGCTAGGAGTCTTACCTACATATGTTTTTCCTGAGTGTACCATATACTAAGATGAACAACTTGATGGAAATTCAGACTCTTTCAGACCCATGATGAAAAAGCATGCATGGGTTTCACAATTTCTTGGGTTTCAACATCAGTCAAGTGCACTTAGAGAAAGAATGGTTTGGAGCACTCCTCTTTCTCAAACATGAGAAAGCTAGATCGCGTGGGATTTCCAATGCAGATGAAAGAGTTGCTGCACCCCATCTATATAGAGATTATCCATGTGAAGTGACTATCAAAAAGAGATTTTGAATGATGGTCTTAAAACAGACATAGATAATAAAATAAGTAAGGGATATAACACTTCTATGTTATAAAGATAATACTTTCTTTCAAATCCAGATCTCTGCGTAAAAAAAAAAAAAAAAAAAAAATATTTTAAAAATGTTTATGTTTGCTGCTGAAAATGTTCTAATGCTCACTAGTCATTGGGGGAGGGAAAAATTATCGACTTTTTTCAATGATCCTCTTTTGAACTATGTTACCACTGACATATCTCTAATGAAAAATAAACACTATAAACTAGAGCTGTCAGATTCCGTTAACAATTGCATTCAATTTGAATTACTTCAAAAGACTTTTATTCAAATGCATTTCAATATTAACTAGACTATTTTTTTTTCCATAGCCAGCGAACATAAGCTAAGCATTCCTATTGGATAAAGGTGAAGAGAATAATGACGAAATGTCATACTTTTATTATGAACATTATTGTTTCAGAGCAGTTTTTTTATTTGTTTGCACAAAATAACATCTTCCTGTTACCAGTTATTTTTAGCTTTTATTTATTTTTTTTTTTTTAATTTAAAAATTTTTAATTAAAATTTTTATTTTTACTTACGATCTACCATCTTCAATCTTTTTAACTCAGGCTGAATCTCAAATGGTTATATTTTCAATATTAACTACATTGTGCACTCTTAACCCAATAAAATTCCTTTTGAGATTCATCCACAGAAAAAAGCTCACACATATGTAGCCTAATATGGTTTCAATACATGTACAGTGCAATCAGAAAGTATTCAGACCTCTTCATTTTTTCACATTTTGTTATGTTGCAGCCTTATGTTAAAATGCATTCAATTTAAAAATCAGTCTACACTCCATATCCCATAATGGCTACATTTGCATGCACATCAAATTCCGTTTAAAGTCTACATTCGGGTTGCAGCCATATTCCAAATACGATGTGTATGTGCATACCGGCATCGGAATATTCCTGTATACATGGTTGTTGTAAGTATGCCTGAGTTGCGATTCCTAAACAATCAGCCTACATCTAAGCATCTGTTAGCACCCACAATTCCTTGCGGACTGAGAATGTGCACATATCTCCTTTCAGAGGATTTTCTGAATAAGGTGTTTAAATGCAACAAATTTCTGATTGCCCGATTCGGATTAAAACAATATTCTGATTCCGAAACCCTCCATATATCAGAATATTGTCTTAATCCGAATTGGGCAATCGTATTGCAGCGTTTACATGACTCAGTACTAACTGGAATGCTGCCAAATTCCGATTTATATTGGAATATCGATGTGCATGTAAACATAGCCATTGACAAAGCAAAAACCAGATTTGTGATAACGTTGCAGATTTATTTTAAAAAAACTGAAATATCACATTGACCTAAGTATTCAGACCCTTTGCTATGACACTTGAAATTTAGCTCAGGTGCATCTTTGAAATGTTTCTACACTTGAGGTCAAACGAATTGCCTGCAGAGCTCAGAGACAGAATTGTGTCGAGGCGCAGATCTGGGGAAGGCTACAAAAAATGTCTGCTGCACTGAAGGTTCCCAAGACATAATTCTTAAATGGAAGGAGTTTGGAACAACCAGGACTCTTCTTAGAGCTGGCTGCCTGGCCAAACTGATAATCATGTGTGGAGAGGGGAGAAACTTGCAGAGGGTCAACCATCACTGCAGTACTCTAGTGATCTGGGCTTCCGTCTGGCCCCTCTACTATAAAGCTCA
Organism: Pangasius sanitwongsei; assembly: GCA_037576675.1. Lineage (NCBI taxonomy): Eukaryota > Metazoa > Chordata > Actinopteri > Siluriformes > Pangasiidae > Pangasius > Pangasius sanitwongsei. Next base: position 11,986,683 of record CM075019.1, on the reverse strand, counting down.
GATCGGTACAGTATTGCAGTGATGGTCGACCTTCTGCAAGTTTTTACCGGCTCAAAATGTAGAAACGTCTCAAAGATGATCCAGAGAAATGGGATGCACCCAAGCTAAATTTCAAGTGTCATAGCAAAGGGTCTGAATCAGGGCCTGAATTTCGTTTTTTAACGGGAATTCCCCCCTTACATGGGTCACATGGGGGGGATTTAAAGATTATGGGGGGGAGAATAAATTTTGACACATCGG
>CM075019.1:11942780-11986343 GCA_037576675.1 Pangasius sanitwongsei | reverse complement strand
TGACTCAGAATATTAGAGCGCGTCACACAGCCTTGTGTGAATAAGATCAGTGCCGATGCGCTACAGGGCCCAACGCCGGTCAGCGATGGCCGCTGCAGCGCTGTTTGTGGAATTAAACTTGCAAAGTCATCACAAATCTGGTTTTTGCTTTGTCATTATTGGGTATGGAGTGTAGATTGATGTAAAAAAAAAAAATTAAAGCATTTTCACATAAGGCTGCAACATAACAAAATGTGAAAACGTGAAGGGGTCTGAATACTTTCTGAATGCACTGTAGCTGTTTGCTACTCATAAATAATTAGTAAACTAGTAAAACTTTTTTTTTCTTTTTTGTTACATCATATAGCAGTTGATCTGCTCTCTCAGTCCACATTTTCTATCCCCTGCCTTTTTTCAAAGGAAATACCTTCTTCAACTCTTCTGTGTGGTAACTGGTCAACTAGGAGGCATGAACTGCATTCAGGTTCATTTTAGTAATCTGAAAGTGATTACTCTGCCCAGAAAATCAGCCTAAGCAGCCTGTGTAAGCTGGCTCCTGTAATGTACATGAAGAGCAGAATGCAAGTGCAAAAACTCACCAGGTTCTTTATTAAGGGTAATCCACAAATCATAATCAAAGTCCATAGCAGGGGTCAGAGCACCATTAATCAATATTACAAAAGGATAATCCATAATCATGAAATGCGAGAACAGGAATAAGGTCAAAACCGGGAGACATGGTACAGAAGCAGAAAAAGGCTTAGTAACTTACATACAGGGAGCAAGACTTTGCGAAGAAACAAAGACACAAGAGGGTATAAACAGGCACACCAATTAAAGGCTAAACTGAAAACAGATGAATAAAATGGGAAAACCAACCTATGACAAAACAGGGATGGAGACCATGCTCTGAAGGAATTTGTGACAAAAAAGCAAGTGGTTATGTTCAAGCAGAAATAGATTGTAATTGTGAGTAGAGCTGCACAAGGTATTGAAAGTTCAATGTCTTTTTAATACTACAATGTAGTTCAATTGTATAATTTTATCTGACATTGTAATCATTTCCCACATGCTAATTTGATTCAGATGGCTGAGAAAGCACAAAGAGTCCTGAGTAGCAAGGAGGCTTGGGGCGACCGACGATAGTATCGGTGAATCGCTGATAGATTCCAACTATCACCATGGCTATCAAGTTGTATGATTTAAATGTCTGTAGGAAAATGTTGTGTCTGCAACTTTAAAATCAACGAAAATAAAGCATGTGTCGTGTCTCGTATGTGTGTTTCCTATTAGCCTATTTTGTATCCTATACAAAGCTTATAGCCTGTGCTGTTTGATTTCGGAGCAAAGCACCAAAACATCTTTCTCTGATGCATCTTAGATTCCCTTGTCCGTGCTGCCAAACAGATAAAGCCATGAATGTCTTTGCCCTCAAACCATGAACAGAGATTTAAATTAAGAAGGCTTGTGTGTGTTGTATCAGGGGCCTTCACAGTACAAGAATTCAGAAAGTATCTCTGCTGCTGGTCACCACAGTGCACACGTATGCATAGTTTATGTAATTTTATTTAAATTTTATAATGAGCTTAGTTACAGATAATGACTCTTAAGGTTTATTTACAGTCCCGACTTGAGTTTTGCAAGCATTCATGACCTTGTTAATGGGTAATGAATTCAAAAACAAAACACTAAATAAAAAAGCACCTAAAAAGCATGTCATGATAATAGATTATACAAAACCTCACAATAGTCAACACATGATAGTATAGGGTGTCTCAGAAGTCTCCATGCTTTGGGGAAATTAACACTTTTTAGCAAAATGTCTTGCATATATACGTATATATATACACACACATACATATATATATATATATATATATATATATATATATATATATATATATATATATTTCAGATACCCTTTAAGAGTGCCTTTGACAAAAGAAGACCCTATTGAAATCATTCTCTGGATCAGAAAGCTGTCGCAAGGTTGTGATGGACTTTAACAGGAAACATGGAAAGCACATCACACATGACACTGTTGCCAAACTTATAAACAAATTCAAAAAGACGGGAAGTGCTGTGGACCAGCCGTTGTGCCCATGAATATCCACTGATATTGGATACAACCGACATGGTGCTGGCGTACATAGTCCCCTAGGTATGGAGACTTTTGGGACACTCTATATTGTGGACACTTGTTTTCCATTCAGCAGGAAGCTGTCTAAGAAGGCGGTATTTTTGGACAGTGTCTGTGCTCCCGAAATAAAAACTGTCCTATTTGATATGCAATACAAGACAGCAGTTTTCTAAGGTTCCTTACTTGAAGACAGCATCATGTGCCTAGTAAGCCAATCCCCATCAGTGTGACGATGTAAAACTACTTTTTTCAAAATGTGATAATGGGTTGTAAGCGAACTAACTCTAATAAAAAGTTAGGCAATTACAGTGAAGGGAATTTTAATATCAATATATGACTGCTGGATAATATAGTTTGCTTGCTACATATTTTGACATGCATACCCAAGATAGCAAACAAAGCAAATAACCTCACGGCTGATGACTGCACACTGTATCAAGCTGCTACTGTGAGCAGAATAATAAAGTTACTTGGCAACCATGCTGTCATTGTCCTTTAATATTTATCTTTTGATCACATAAACACAGTTAGGTTCCCAGTTTAATTCAGGTATGGCAGTTCTGTTATTATCTAACTGGCATATTTACATATACTGTCCAGCCACATTAATAGGAACACCTGTACACCTGCTCATTCATGTAATTATCCACTCAGACAATCACGTGGCAACAGCACAATACATAAAATCGTTCATACAGGTCAGTTAATTTCCACATCCTTCATCAGAGGAGAAGTCAGTCTTATTTCATGAGCCATGAAAAGCACACACTTTGCAAAGTGAAGGTATGAAGTTGGCTCCACTGACTATATTTAAAGAAATTATTTATTAATAATTAGGTAAAATTATTTATTATATATTGAGCTTATTCATATACCATAGTGTTAGAGGTGGGCTTGGTTACTGTCTTACTGTCATGCATAGTATTTATTTAATTCAGTCTAACAAAGCATTGACAAAACATATCTCCGTTAGTAATAAAACATGAATGAACAGAGGGGGATATCAAAAGCAGAGGCTGAATGAGCAGTGACACATTTGTTCCTATTAAAGTGGCCAGTGACTATTTTACACACTCATTTGTCTCTAGCAAATGACAGTGTAAAATGTATCACTGGTAGAAATGATGAGGGCAGGAATTATGTGCTTCATCAACAATGAATAGATGTAAATCTCTACAATGATAAAAGGATAAAAGAGGATATAACTGCTAAAAATCTCTTGCACACACTTTAAGCTTATAATCATACAATAAAATTTTGTTTATGTACCTCCACTTCTGTATATCAGACACAGATAGCAGCAGAACCTACTTTTCTGGGACACAACAGAAGCAGATGAGATAATGGAGTTGGGGAAGAAAGAAAGAAAAATATATGATACATATTTTGTTTGAAATAACATTAGATTTGAGCACTTGAGAGCTGAGACTTATTATATATTATGTGATTGATTATTATTTCTGACATATTTATACCAGTGGCACTGAATTCTCACACCGGATTGGTCAGAAGGTGATCAATAACAGCATGAGTCTGACAGTAGTGCCAGCAGCAAAGCAAATAAGAGGAGCAAATTTATATTATAAATAATACTAGCAAATGAATTAAACAATGTGATGATATTGAACAAAGAAAAATATATAATTGTCTGTGAGGAGAAGGTTATTTATTATTTATGGAAGGAGTCTCCATTGTGCTTTGTAACAGTAAGCATATTTTCTGCCACAGGAGAGTCTTTAGGACAGAGAACTTTTTACTAACTGACATTATATTTATGTCAAATTGCTGTCGTATATGTTCTATTATAGAAAAATAATCAACTCTGGTGAGGTATGGCCCTCAGCTTCACATCAAACCAACCTGGTGTTACTTTCCTGTTGTAATTTTCCTCATTTTTTTCTCCATGCCTCATTGTGTATTATTCCTTACATATTTAAGTCAGGTTCAGTGCACTGCAGACAACCAACCTAAAGGCAAACAGGACAACACACTTTTTTTTATTGATACCTTATGACCCAACCTCAAAACTGTCTTTCACGGGAATTGTGCAGCAAGTGAACACTATGCAGTATCTGAACCGTGTCATAAATGTTGCATTAGGCTGTGGGAGTATGGGCTCATGGACTCATTTTCTGAGCTGTGTGTTTGTGTATGTGTGTGTGTGTGTGTGTGTGTGTGTGGGGGGGGGGGTCTGTCATGAGGCCTGATTAATCTTCATTCCTTCATCCTGTCATTCTAGCTCTCATCCACCAAACAGCTGCAGCAGAAGAAGACTCACTGAGCTGAAACACGTCAGTGTAACTTTGCACATTGTGAAGGACTAGCGTAAAGAATTAAACAGGATATGTAAATGAGGACAACAGAGAGGATTTCTATTATATAAATACACAGACAGTGGAATAAATATAGTCATGGGCTGTGATCTACTTCGGGACCTAATGCTTTATGTATAAAACATACTAGTGTATACACAGGCATTTTTTTTTTGTTAAGCATGCAGAGAATAGTGTGGAAGACAAGAAAGTAAATAACAAGCAGCATGCTGGCTATGTAGCCCTCGGCAGGAAGCCCAAACAGCAAACTTTATAAAAAAAATCAACAAGACAACACGAATATTTTGTGAGGCAGTAGGGGTTTGGCCATAATACTGACTGTCTGGAACTGTGACTGATGAAGACCCCAGTCTTGTTTCTGCTCCTCAGAAATATGGCTACAAGAAAGGGTCACATCTAACCGAAAGTGTGAACGGAGCACAGGGGTCACATCAAAGGTCCAAATCCATTAAAGACATCATCAGAGAAACAAGTGTCAGTATCCATTTTAGCCTGTTCTAAACTGTAAGGGAAATTATAGTGAACACCATTATTTATTGCTGTTACCACAGAAACACTCGAGTCTTTGTGTGTTTAGAAAGTCATTATTCAAGATGTTTACCTTTGAGGGGTCAGGTTAGTAGAGTGTGTATTGATTCATTGATGCTGTGGCTCTTAGTGCGAGTGCTTTAGTGCTTAAGATTTAAAACCAAAATCAAGTGGTCTATCAAGACCAGTCGCACCAGGACTGACCCAATTATAAAGTTCTAACCAGAAAGACACTGGAGTTGAAACTTATTGAGCACATTTCAATGATGATTTAAGTTATATTAATGTGTATATACAATATTACATTATCATTAAATGGCAAGAAATAGCTTAAGCATGTTTTATAAATAAAAGCACCTAACAGTTATCTCCTGAAATAATAATTTGGGAGAAATATATTCATAAATAATTTCTTGTTATATTTAATCTTCAGTGTATTAGGTAGGGCATTTGGATGTGTCAGGTCTGAGGTTTCACAGAATATTTCATTCAAAACCTGAATATTCATGAATAACAAATATTCATGTACTATCCACTCAACAACTCAGGCTTAGTGACGATTTATCTAAATTACATGCAATTATACTATTATACTATTCATTATATTAGCAAAGTGTTAGACACACTGTCTTCTTTCCACTGTCCATGTGACAACTGGATTTTTTTTTGGAGCATAGGAACTGGCTGTCTACGACTTCCTCTGATGTGCTCAGGAAAAGAGGGGAAAAATGTAATAGAAAAATGGCCTCTGAGAGGCTGGGCAGGTGGTCCACTCACCGGCTACTTTTTTTTGGAACATCCTGTACACCTGCTCATTCATTCAATTATCCAATCCGCCAGTCATGTGGCAGCAGCGCAATGCATAAAATTATTCGGATACAGGTAAAGAGCTTCAATTAATGTTCACATCAAACAAAATGGGGAAAAAAACATGATCTCAGTCACTTTGATTGTGGCATGGCTGCTGGTGCCAGATGGGCTAGTTTGAGCGTTTCAGAATACTCAAACCAGCTGATGTCTGGGATTTCACACAACATCTCTAGTGTTTACACTGAATGGAGCAAAAAACAAAAAACATCCAGTGAGCAAGCGCATTGTAGGTGAGGTGAATGGCCGGACTGGACAGGAACTGACCAGCTACAGTAACTCTGTACAACAGTGGTGAGCCGAAAAGTATCTCAGAACACAAACAATGCACTCTTCTAATGCTGTAGTGGATGTGTTAAAACAGTAGAAGACCATATGGGATTTCATTCCCGTCAACAAAGAACAGGAATCTTCCGAGACTACAGTGGGCACAGGCTCACCAAAACTGGATAGTTGAAGATTAGAAAAAAGACCAGGTAATGTTTATTTTCAAATATATACACTCCCCTCTCCTGCAGAGGCAGCCCGCTGGAAAGGGAGGGTCATAGTTATATAGTTACATGTATGTAAATGTCGGTTTACATAATTAAGGTGGCACATATGTGCATAGCGTTCAGCTCAGCTACCATATGCACACATTATACATACAGTACATTATATGAAACTAGAGCTCACAATCCTACATAAGTTCTCATCGTGTACGTATTCTGTCACCTCCCAAAAACATACCAATAGGTGGATTGGCTATGCTAAGTTACCACTAATTTTGAATGAGTGTGTGAATGTGTGTGTACATGATACCCTACAGTGTAGCACTGTGCCTTGCTTTCCACCTAGGGTCTTTTCCCACTTCCCACCCAGTGTTCCCAGGACAGGCTCCAGTTCCATCACCACCCTGACCAGGATAAAGCAGTAACTAAAAATGAATGAATCAATCAAAAATAAATAAATAAACAAGATAAAGACTTGCTATTTTCCCTTTTAAATAAATCAAAGATGAGTTCTTCTATTTATTTAATCAGTCACAAAGAAGACTGGAAGAACCATCTCAACAAAGAAACAGTCTACAAAAGAGTGTTGCCCCAAAATTGCCTTGAAAGCAATTTCAAAATGAAGAAATACCAGTGCTAAGAGGATACTGCCCAAAAGTTCTTGTTTTATCTTAACTCAGCTACCTCAGGCTCTTGTCTGCAATAGAATCTTACCAATCAAATTTGAAAAGCAATTTGGACTCACAGGAATCAATGGTAGAATGTTATATACCTATACATCTACGAATCAGTGACACACACTACCTTTAACTGCACTGGCATTCAGCCTTGTGATTTCCTACTAGTGGCAAGACTCTATTAAAGTATCCTATAAGAACGAAGTCTGTTAAATAGATTGAACTGAAGAAGGAATTAAATTTGTCCTGCAAAGATTTCAATCCACAACTTGTACTGTTCAATTTCAAGTGAGAATTCTGGAGGAAAATAACATGCTGTTCTAAGGTCATTTCATTTTGCCGGTATGGCAGTCCGGGCCAGGTCTTTCAGACACCAAACACACAAGAATTCTGTCCATAATAGTGCTCCTTTTATGTAAGGCATAATAGATAGCACTTTACTAACATTAATAACATCTTTTTGGAGTGAGGGTCATTAAATATATCAAACTAAAGAACTCCTTTCCTGCAGAATTTTAACCCATAAGCATTTTAAGTGAGGAAACTGATGTTTTTCTTCAGTTACTTCATTGGGTTTGGTAGTATAGGCCCAAGTGCATTAAGTCTCAAACATGTAAGACTTAGTAGATTAGGGTTCCAAAAGTATGAGAATTTTTGAAATTGTTTGAAATATTTTAAACAAAGAAAGTAAATGTTCAATATCTTGAGTTTTTAATATTCAAGATTCAGCACTATTTCTAGGTCCCTATTTAAATGTAAGTAAATGTTTGATATTGATCATGTTAGCTGCTTTGTGAAAAAGGTCAGAATTTCCTCATGCTTAATCTCTTCTATTGAAGCATGTGTTCAGAAGACACTCTGATGGATTTCATCTAAAATTGATTTTAGTTTCGCACAAACTTGTGGAGTCCATGCCAGCGCAAGTGTACACTGTCATTAAAGCAAAAAGGGGACATACCAAATACTAAGAAACTCTGATATTCATGTAAATATTTCAAAAATTCTACTTTTCACTTAAGCTGTTGTCAATGATATAATCTATAATCTGTAAATTGTTGTATTAAATTAGGAAAGAGTGCAAACCACAAGCATATCAGCCATATCATTAAAACCACTGAGAGGTGAAGTGAATAACATTGATTATCTCCTTACAATGGCACCTGCCAAGGGGTGAGATATATTAGGCAGCAAATGAACAGTCAGTTCTCGAAGTTGATGTGGTGAAAGCAGGAAAAAATGGGTGAATCTGACAAGGGCCAAATTGTGCTGGCTATGGTAGAAAAGTGTCAGGAGTGACACACAGTGTATCGCAGCTTGCTGTGTATGGGGCTGCTTAGCGGCAAACTGGTCAGAATGCCCATGCTGACCACTGTCCACAGCTGAAACGCCTGCAATGGGCAGGTGAGCATCAGAACTAGACCATGGAAGAAGGTGGCCTGGTCTGATGAATCACATTTTGTTTTACATCATGGCCGGGTGCGTGTGCCTCACTTACCTGGGGAAGAGATGGCACCAGGATGCACTATGAGAAGAAGGCAAGCCAGCGGAGGCAGTGTGATACTCTGGGCAATGTTCTGCTTGGAAACCTTGCCTGGCATTCATGTGGATGTTACTTTGAAATGTACCGCCTACCTAAACATTGCTGCAGACCAAATATACCCCTTCATGGCAACGGTGTTCCCCAATGGCAGTGGCCTCTGCTCCAAGATGATGCATTCTGCCACACTGCAAAAATTGCTCAGGGATGGTTTGAAGAACAGACAAAGAGTTCAAAGTGTTGACTTGGCCTCCAAATTCCCCAGATCTCAAGCCGATTGAGCATCTGTTGGATGTGCTGGACAAACAAGTCTGATCCATAGAGGCACTACCTCACAACTTACAGGACTTAAAGGATCTTCTACTAACGTCTTGGTGCTTGTGGAGTCCATGCCTCAAAGGGTCAGAGCTGATTTGGTGGCACAAGGGGGACCTACACAATATTAGGCAGATGGTTTTAACGTTATGGCTTAATTTATTTTATATATATATATATATATATATATATATATATATGCAAATGTCTATGTTTTCTTTCTGTTGTTCTGGAGATTTCAGTCCCAAAGAAACAACAACCATCCATGGCCAAGAGTACAAAAGAGCATAACAGGCTTAAAACAAAGGATGGCATTTCTCTTTCCCCTGTCAATCAGAGCAAGGCCAGCCAATCACACGCACCTCTTAGCTCATGTATACCAAATAAGGCATTTACCACTTACCTCCAAGAACATTTAGGTTACATTACATAATAGTTCTACATATAGAGCAATTTTAGCCATTTATAAAATGGCAATACTGAATTTTTAATGTCAAAAACAATTTCTGATGGTTCTACATGCACTTACAGAGCTATCTTAGACCCAGGTCTATTGTTAAATGAGAAAATAAATTTAACACCAAATTCATAATGGGTCTATTAGAAATCAAAAGAGCATTTAAAATAAATCTAAATACATATTCTCTAGTTTAGATATATACATATTTTATAGTTTAATTAGTTTATAATTGAGAAAGTCTATGACTTCATATTATACTTCAAAATAATTTGAAGAAGTGTAAAAAACATGGTTTGATAGCTGGTTCACAATGCATGCTATCTGAATTTTTCTTATTTGTTTGGGGGTTTTTTTGGACATTAATTATTTATGCAATTTGGTAATTACTAACTTTTTTTCAAAGTAGCCAAGCTATGCATCAGACACCACCAACAAATATGACAGCAACACATCATCAAAAGCATCATGACATACAAACTCATACGAGCTAAAAAGTAAAATTCAGCTCAAGCACAGTAAATAACCAATGTTTGATTCCAAACTCCCTCCAAATTCTGATTGTGCACAATTATTGCCCAAGGCAAAAGAGTGTGATTAATAATATATGCTACATCCTTTCAGAAGTATGCAGAAGATTTGTTTGATTGAAGTAAAGTACAAAATTACAGAGTACAGCCACTGGCAGAGTACAGCCTTTCTCTGCATGGTACTTCAGTCACATTCTATATCATTAGCAGGAAGAAATGAGACGTTTCTACCCATTCAGCAACGTTTAAAGTACACCCTGATATACAGTAAGTGTATGGTCATCAATCAATTGTGCAGGGCCTGTCTCGCCCCCTGGGTGCACGCATAAGTTGGCAACATAACAAAGAGAGTACAAACTCCTCAGAGGCTAACGTAATCAAAGTGCTATTGGCATAAAAATATAGATGAGCTGGATAAAGCCAGCACAACTCTAAGATGGTGGTCTCACGACTCTAAAATTCATAAGAGTTCACGCAAAATTGATCATAGTCATAAATAGTTCAAGTCCGGACAAGGAGCAGGAGAAGCAGTCCTAACATTTCTTATACGTCCATTGATATAAAAACAAATAAAGCAGCAATTACAGTTGTCTAGTGCAGGGATTGTCAACTGGTGGACTGCGAGCCGGATCCTAACCCAGCAAAGTATTTCAGCGGATCAAACCACACACTCGAAAAATACCGTAGCAGAACCATTCCATGTATGAAAAAAAACTGGCTGTAATTCAGCAACTCCAGTTTCTGAAACAGGAGCCATCATGGCTTCTGTAGCAGATCCTCTGCTTACCCAATCACAAGCATTTATGCAAATTATATAGCCGAAGGCAGCTCATTGAGATTTCACAGACTATCACAGATTTACTCTAGCTGGTCTAATTAGTGATGTAACAATACGGCTTTAAACTAAAATAAAACAATGTTTATAGACAACTGGACAGAAAAGTATGTGTTTATTCTCCACTTCAATTTCAACACAGATGTCTCATCTGTTCCAAGTCCACGGTAATAATAATCTAATAATCCATAGTGGCCCTGATGTTCTGCCGGTGTTCATCTCTACAATATGCTGCTCCAGAGTAGAGTTCCTTTTTTCTGACTTACTTATCAGAAACAAGAAAGAAAATAAAAAGAAAGACAGGATGACAAATAACCAGTGAAAGTTCAGCTAGTCCAAGCATGATACGATAAAGTTCAGCTAATAGTTAGAGTAAATCCTATTTTAGGCTTCCTAACACAAAGCCAAGGAAGGGAGGATGATTCAGCATGTCTTAATTAGTTCTCTAAATGAAATAAAACCCCTGGGCTACAAAAAGTGATAGAAGACAAGACAGAGTGAATGAAGATGAAAGAAGAAATATTGACCTATACCACTTACCTGGGTCCTTTACTAATTATGTTAAACAGTGAACTGTTCTGTACTGGAGTGGTTACATCATGATATATGATGGTAATGGTATATAACACAGTACATTATGGACATTGTGACCTAAAGATGAAAACTAAAACGTATATTTAAATCAAACTGGAGCCAGTCACAATCTTAAGGTATCACAAATGAAGAATTACCCAACAGAATTGGCAATCAGCAAACGCTAAAGGCGACGGTGGGACGATGCTATGTTTTATCACCCAAGCCTAGTTCTGTGTCAGTAAAATCCATCACAGAAACCCTCATTGCAAGTCTCGCCAGTACTGTATGCAAGATTTTATATTAGTTACACTCCATGACTATGTATTAGTTTAGGCTTTGTTGTTTATGCCACTGGGAGAACCTGATAAAATCACCTCCCCTTTGCTTTCAGAAGCGTTCCTAATTACTGCTCTGTAAGAACAAAGACAACTTGATCTCCCGGTGTACCCCAAGGTCAGAGTTTTATGAAATACCTTAAAACCGTTACATTTTCCTTTTACATGAATGCCAATTAATCAAGGTTCAAGACTTGTCAGGGCTCAGTGAAAGGAAAATTGTTTTCACCTTTGAGGAAATTAGTGTGCAAGCAGAGCATTTCTCTGGCTTTCTGCTGTACCATTGCTGTATATGGAGGGAAACATATAAGCTTCACTGTTGTCTGTTCTTCCTTACCTTGAAATTAGTCATGGCATATAGAATGTGGCACGCAAACATTTCCTGTTTATTTGCAGGATTTCTGTCCTTTAAAATCCCTGACAGAAAGGGTTATGGTGTCAAAAGCTAAAAAGCTACAACCAACAATTTCTATACTGACAGCCATGTAATTTCCAAAGGGAGTGTTTTTTTGGTCCTTTCTTCCTGAATACTCCATGCTACTCCATCTCTCTCTCTCACACACACACACACGCACAAAGTCTCACATGCTCTCTCACATGTGTTTTTCTGTTAGATTGTCATGTGCTAAATTAGAGAGCCAGTTGAGCTTGTATGTAAGTAAAGAAGTTGCAAGCGGAGAGTTTGCTGCTGAACTGCTATTCTGTTTCTAGATTGGCAATAACAAACAGGACCTGAACAGGGCAGTGTTAGGGCAGGAGCTATACCTAACTTTGAGTGCGATTACTGCAGCTGAGAGCAGTGTGAACTTGATTAAAATTCAGGGGTGTATACCTGCACTGTTATAATTTCCCCCAGTTCCACTGAAGGTGTTAGGACTGTGACTGTTACCAAAACTCATTCATATCTGACAAACACTATCAACTAACACCTATTCCCTACTACAGTCCCGATCATTTTCACATCTTAATCATCCTTGTAATATACTAAGGCTCTTTTCACGCATTGTTTTTTTTTGCTAAAGTCTGCAAAATAGTTAGATTTTTTTTTTGTTGCTGTTGTGGTTGCATTGTATTTTGTTCAGATGATTTCACATTCCAATGATTTTCAAGTACACCAAACTGCAGGACAGGCAGGCATATTTTTATCTGAGAAAAGACAAAATAGTATCAGGGATGCATTAACACCAATACTGGTATTGGTACCATGCTTATTTACTCATACTCATATTCTTAAAAATGCTCAGACACCAAGTGCTACTACATGACGTAAACCTAGTGTATATTGTCACGTCAACGAACAGATGACACAAAATGACCATACGGTGCTTCACAATTAATGAAGCCAATCAAAGCAAAGCAGACTGCAAACTGTGCTCTTCCAAAACATTAAGAGGAGGAGCAACAGCATCTTCCTAAAATACAATTAACCTGATATATCTTAAGACCATAAGCATACTACAGCAAGACAATGCTAGGTGAGTGAAAATATCAGTACTTGTTCTTGACGATCAGCCACTATCTGTCATTAACAAAAAGGGATTCTGACACAATGAAGACAATGAAACACTTAATTTGCAGCTGTACAGAAGCATTTTTTTTCCAAAAGTGAAACAAAGCCCACTCTCCACTGCAACCCTACTCGATCCACGGTAACTGGCACATTTAAAATCAACTATACTCCAGTATGAGTATAAATTAATATTGGAAAATATGTACTCATACTTGGTCTGAAAAATATGGTATGGATGCATCCCTAAATACTATTGTTGTTATGTACCAGATAATAAGGTGTCAGTATTATTATTAGTTCTACTTGCAGTTATAGCACTATTGTTAGAGCCATTTTATAAAATCCCATTACTCATAATTTAAAGTCAACAACACTTTCTGATTTTTCTACAAGCACTTCTGGAGCTATTTTAGACTCATTTCTGTTGTTTATTGAGACAAAACAATATTACTTAAAATGTAGTTCTAGGAAAAGATACATGTGCTGTGAGAAGTAGTTTTTATTTTTCGCCATTAACACAAACAGCTATGCGCTGTCATATTCATCAGTTTGTGCTCATACTTTTTCAAATTGTGCAAATAAGGCACACTTAGTAGAGAAAGCTTCCACAGTCTGTTTAAATGTTAGAGCGAAATGTCGAAACCTTTACTGTAGTGCTACAAGCGTTTAGTCTGTTTATCATTTTGGTGTGTGCCAATGTAAAACTGTGTTCTCACTAATAATGAATTAAATCAGGGTTTACTTGGATGAATTTTGGTAGACTAGTGTTTAGTTGTATGTTGTACGGATGGAGTGCTCACAAACGCCATAAAAGACCAAACTAAATGAAAAGTTCAAAAGTATACCAAACAAGACAGGTGTTAGAGCACCCAAAGATGGCCAAAAAAAAAAATTCAAACTATTCATCTTTTTTAATCTGGACAGTCCACATTGAAGAAAATTATACACATGCACTGAAATACAAGAAATGATATGAATGAGATAAATCTAATTGAATTCGTCTCTCATTTCACTTAATGGCAGTCTAAATCATTCATATTCAGCTCACTGTCTGTTCATATTCTTAATTATCTTTAGAATGTGAAACAGTGAAAACAGTGAACAGTGAAACAATAAAGCAGAATTGTGCTGCATGTGCTATAATTGGTGTTGTGTAGAAATAGATCAGTAATTCACTTAGACCATATAACACTACTGAAAACCTGAATTGTGGTCTGAACTGGACAGTCCACATGTGCAAAAATAAGAACATAAGAGAGCTTAAAACATTCTTCATGGAGAAGTGAACCAAGATCTTCTCCAATGTCTCCAATCCTATTAGACAATAGAGGAATAATCAGTGCTGTTAAAGATGTTTGAAAATAAAATACATTTTATCTAAAATTGTACATTGTACAGTCATTGAGTGCTTCGATAATTCAGGAGTTGACCATAAGTTACAGAGAGAAATAGCTGTAGTTCACCCACAGCAGGGATGAAACACCAATTTAAATAAAATATAAAATGATGTGATTTTATTCTCTGCAAAATGGACAGACCGCATAGTATGTACAAAACTTTAGGTTGCAACTAGTGCAGGGAGATTTTCATTATTAATTTGGTTAATTTGAATTAATCTTTTAAAGCAATTTTCAAACTGTTCTAATTGAGATGTCCGTGTACATATACATATAAAGTTATTAATTAAAAAAATCTAGAAATTTTAAACCAATAGAAAGCAAAAACATAGCTTTCTTAACTTGATAAATGCATCCTACAGCCTGCAATACTCCCAAACACTGTGCATACATAGACCAAAAAGAAAAAAAAGAAGAAAAAACACCAAGATGAACAAGCTGCACTTCACAGGAGAATGACCCCGTAGCAAAGAAAGCTGGAAATATCACTTTAGAGATATGAAATTGGTTTGAAAAGTCAGATGAAGAAGTTCACGTAAAATATAATGCTGCATTCGGAATTACGTCATTTTCGACCGCTGCACATTCGACAGACAAAGTGGAAAAAACGAATATTAAAAATGTGATGTATGTTTTTTCTCCTCAAAGAGCCACCTGTTTCATCAATGTTTTACATTAAACAAGCAGATACAGTATGTCCGTACACTGACTGATCTAAAGCAAAGAAATGCTACTGTGTTCAATTCTGTGAGCAGCCATGTTGATTTGACGTCACTTCATAAACGGAGGAGGAACTCGGAGTTGAGAAGTATACTCTAAGAATACTCTTGACGAGTGGCTAAAAAATTTTCTAGCACTGTTCCATACAACAGGAAGAGCCCTGGGAGAAAGAAATTAGTGATGCAGTATCGTTTCATATCGTTAAAAAAGACATGGTCCTCATTTACTTTGTTGAGAAAGAAGGTTTCAGGTTGCGCAAAAATAGTAACAGCACCATCTATAGCAAATAGTGCAAACAGGTTCTTTCAAATATCCTTTATTTAAACATCCTTCATTTAAAAGAACCATTGTTTGCACTAGCTGCTATAGATGGTGATGTTTCTTTTTTTTGCACATCTACATTTTCCAGAGTACATTTTAATAATTAAAAAAAAACCTTTTGTTTGAAATAAAGTGCATTATTTTCAACTGCTAAAATTTCAGCTTCTAAAATTTCAAATCACTATGTAAGAACTAAAAAATGAAATCATAATCGAAAGTCTTTCATAAATTAGATTTTTTTTTTTTAAATCTTCATATATAAAAAAAATCAATATCTTCCAGTCCTATTTGCAACCATATTGCTACATATAGCCATTAGAATATTTCGGCTATGTTGACCTGAGTTACATTATTTTACACAGAATCATTTACTCCCGCAGGACACAACAAAATATAAATTGTAGCAATATGTTAAAGGGCTTTTGTGCATTCTTACTGCAGCCTTACGCAATATCAGTAGTACAAATAATAAGCAATACATTGCACACATCTGTAAAGGATGAGGAAAGTTCTGCAAAGAAGTTAATAATATCAGCCTTAGCAACATCATCAATCCCATACAGGAATGGCCAGCACTACTCAAAGTGGGAGAGCTACAGCATGATGTAAGTAATGATTTAAAACAGACACAAACTGATGAATTATTCAAAACCCACAGTACCTAATGCTTTAAAAAAGTGATGAGAAAAAGAACTTGCTTGCCAATGCCCATTTTAATTTAATTTCCATGCTGATAACTGCAAGTGAACTGAAACTGTTTTAAATATCACTCTTGTATCTAACAAGAACAAGACAGTCTAAAATTTAGAACCAGTCTGGACATACCCAATCAAAGAAATGAGCATTTTCTCATGGGATATTTTTCTTATGCTTTCCTAAGTCAAATAAATTCCTAAACAAACTGACAGACCCATAAATATTACTTGCAAAATGGGGATACTTTTGCATAGTTTTGCTTTTACTAAAGGTAAACATGACATTTAGCTGCTAAAAGTCAATGGTCTAGAATAAATTTATATAATACAATAAAACTTCAGTTTCGACCCCAATAAAAAAACTGATTTAATAATTGTCACAACAAACAACACTCATTTCCTTAGGACTCCAGGACTTTGTGTCCTGTTGGATTTGCACAATAGGCTGTTATGCTGAATAGGCCATTGATATCCCAGAGTTTTTTCAGCCTAATCTCTATTCACACGTGTAGCATATGTGTGATTACTACAAACAACAAAACATTTCTCTTTAAAAAAAATTTACTCACTTACATTGGAAGTCTAAGGAAAATTTTCTTTAATGTAAATTCAAAACTACAATGGTGCATCACCCACTCTCGCAACAACCTCAAACGCACTGAACTCTATTTCCCAGTAGTACAAAAGACTACAAACTCCACCACATGATCAGTCACATGACCCAATTTCCAGCTCATGTTCACCCAATTACACCCAAATTCTGACTAGATTCCTCCAACCAGGAAAAACCAAACCTTGACTCAGAATTCCTACATGGGAACTCGGTATAGTCTGTTTAACGCCAAGTTCCTCTGAGTTCAGCAAGTGACATCAAATAGACATGGTATACGCCATCACCAGTAAACAAAGTAGCACTTCTTACCTTTAAATGAGTTACATTATATATAGCAATCAAGAGACAGACATGTTTACTTATTAAATCTATAATACTGACTAAACAGATCGCTGTTTCGAGGAGGAAAATATACATCACTCATCACAGTTAGCTGGCTAGCTTGTTGCTAACAAAAAACAAACATGGAGGCATCCATAATTTTTCCATACGTTGTAGCTCGCATGCATGTAGGTCAAAAAAATCATCATTCGACATCAGGCAGAGCTCGGACTTCCCACTTCCAAGGTAAGTCGAATGCAGCATAACTCAGAACATCTGTTTCTAGTCACACACTCACTTTACAAATTACAAAAGACTTTTTCATACATTCAGTGTGAAATCTTGCTCCTAGCACAACACAAGCAATAAGTCTAAGCCTTTGTTTAGCCTATTCTCGTATTAACTGTTGTTGTTTTTATACACTTTTGATTCTAATTTTGCTCTGGTTTAGTCTGATTGAAGAGCACCTCAATGGTTGCATGCATTTTGACAATATTTTTGGATTTGCCCTTCAGATTGTTTGCTATTTTGTGTTCATCGATACAATCTCTGCTGGCATCCAACAAAAGTCTCATTACTGACACCTGAGCGGTGAAACATTGTCAGGAGCTCGCAAGTTCAAATCCTAGCGATGCCATAGCCATCCATGGTCGGGAGTAGAAGAGAGCAAAATTGCAGTTATCTGTGTGCAGAAAGGGACAGACAGCGCTGTCTTCTCAGTGTGTTCAGCTGCCCTGTGATGTATCCTGAGCAGCAGTGTGAAAAGATGTGATGCTGGCTTCATTGCTGGTAGCTGTCATGTGATGGAGGAGAGCTGGCTCGCTGGTGGGTGGGAAAAACTGCAATCATTACACGCTAGCAAAAACAGGCATGAGGCAAAGTCTTGGCAAAGCTGGTCTTACGTTCTTATGTAGTTTTATCCATCTTTCTAACACCAAAGTAAAAAAGTAAATCAGGTTCGTTTGGCTTCCTCTAAAGTTCTGTAGAATCCATGCATGGTCAAACGATCTACAATGTTGGAAAAGTGTTTCTCTTTCGAGCGAGTAATTCATGAAAGCATTCTACAAAAATACCTGTTTTGAAGTGTGTAATCATACATAGCCCACACTAAAGTAGTTTTAAAATTAACAAACTATAAAAAAAAAATTCATACATAATCAAATGTAAAATAAGGTAGAAAATAATGCAATAAAGGCAGCCAGCAACACACAGTCACTCCCACAAGCATTACTGTGATAAGAGTCCCAATCTTTACCACTCCCCGTACCACTGCCTTGCCCTCAGTTCACCTGAATAAAGCAGCTTAAACCTGCTCAAAGGCGATGCAATTTACCATGCAGCTCCACAGCATCAACTGCAAAACATCAAAAAGGAAAAGGAATGGAATCTTTCACACGCTTGGTACACGCTCACGGCCTTGCACTCTCTGCATTTATGCTTTCACAATTGTTAATGCATTGCATACTGCATAAAGCATGTGAAATAAAAAGGAGATTCTCCAGGCACGCACAAATAAATGAATCAATACCACCTCGATTTAGAGCTAAATGCTTTCAGGAGACTGCATCATAAATATATATGAACAGTTCTAACGCCATGAAGTCAGTGTTTTTACATACCCCAAAGGTGCACGATAGCTTACTTCTGCTCCATAGTTATTTTCTCATACTGTCAATATCTGTCAAGGCCAAGCTTCAGTGCACAGTAGTGATGGATTTGGTGGAACATCTATGCCGCTCATGCTGCGATAGTGCAAAACCCGGCTTGAATCTAAGAGTAAAATCAAATATAAACATACTGACAGACCCGAAATATCACCAGCAAGAGAGTAAGACTTCGCATACTGTAGTAGGACAAGCAGAGAAACATTCTGCAAATGTATTTTTGATTTACATACAATTTTATTTTTAATTAAAATTAATAAACTTGACCTCCAGTATTTAGCTAATTTTCCACTCAGATGTGTCTAAGCAATAACAGATCTTCAACTTGTTTTTAATAACAATTACTAATAACTACAGATGGAAGCAGGTAATATAATAAGCTAATATAATGTTATACATGAGTGTATGTTAATTGCTTAATAATAGCATTAGACTTGACGTTTACATTTTTAAAATTAATTCATTACTCTAGGGTGTGTTCTAACAGTACAAGTAATAATGACCTAATAATTATCCCAAAGTGGGTTGTGGGGGAGCCTGAAGCCTATCCCAGGGGACTTGGGGCACAAGGTGGGGGACACCCTGGATGGGGTGCCAACCCATCTCAGGGCACAATCGCACACATACTCACACAATTTGGAAATGCCAATCAGCCTACAATGCATGTCTTTGGACTAGTGGGAGGAAACCAGAGTACCCGGAGGAAAACCCCGAAGTACCAGGAGAACGTGCAAACTCTGCAGACACGGGGCGGAGGCAGGATTCAAACCCCCGACTCCAGAGGTGCGAGGCAAAAGTGCTAACCACTAAGCCCCCATGCTCCTGTATATACCGTTTTCATAAATTTGATTTTTTTCTGCATAGTTAATGCGCCTCAGGCTATTGTTTCTGTATTTTATCCCTGTTTGCTCTGGTAAAATCCCTAAAAGCTCCTCATTATATGAAAACTGACTTTAATTAATATAAATGATTCATCACACTTAAGAATGGCATGTTCTCAAAATGACATTTGCAGATTAAATTAAAGTTCACACCCTAACCAGCATAAAGCAGTTACTGAGAAGGAATGAATGACAAATGACTAAATTGTAGGACAATCCTGCCTGATAAAAATGCATGAATATCTATTAAAGTTTTTATACATTTATCAGCTAGAGGACAATGTTGACTCTTAAACACTGTTCAAACCACACAGGCTCATAATATCAGAATTCTGCTTTAAAATATTCGACAAAGCTGTGGAACCCAGCAGAGGAGGTAGATTCTTCACACATCACTCATGTTATCTCTGGGTTTTGATATATTGCACTTTCAAGCAGTCCTCAAAAGCCCACTGTGATCAGTGACCTCTCACTCTCATTCAGGAACCAATGGGAATAATAGCAAATAACCAGAAACTTCTGTTCAGCAAGTATCACTTTTCTGACAATACAAATACACACCAACATTTCAGCAAAGCACAAAGCATTCAAACAAGTGTATGTGTGTGCTGTGGTGCTGCTGGAATAGAAAGAAAGCGCAATTTCACAAATCTGCGAGCAGCTATCTATAGATCTGTAGATGGAGCACTGCAGTAGCCCCAAGCCTTTAAGAATCAGCTTCTACTGGAACAGCAATTTCAGCAGGAGATGAGAAAGAGCTTGCATCCTGTCAACATCTTGATAAAAACCCAGTCTCCATGAGCATGCAACAAAGTTTCATTTATGTTGGCCAGAGCTCGAAATCAGTTTGGGAAAATCACTATGAATGCAACAAATCAGTAAGTAACTAAGGTGGATTCCACCTTTACAACCTACTGGAAAAGATTACTGAAAGTTTGTTTCCATCCATCCATACATCCAACCATTCACCATCCTTTCATCTTTCCTTTTGGCCATCCAATTTTTAATCTATTCTGCAGTGTTGCATATAGAGATATATTTTTTTGCAAATTCATGTATAAAATTGTATTTCCATCCATCCATCCAACCAACCATCCTCTCTGTTGGCCATTCAATCTTTAAACCATACTGCATCACCAGATATGTTTCGTTTGTAAACTCATGTATAAAATTTCCATCCATCCTCTCATCCATCTATCCATCCATTCATTAGCTTTCCTTCCATCCTTCCCTTTGGCCAGTCATTTCATACTGCAGTGGTATAGACACTAGAGGTGTAGAATGATATTCACTTTGAGTCTCAAAATATTTCTGAACAACATTTGAATGAAGAAAATTTATAACTGAATTTTTTTTAAAAAAACTGAAAAGATTAGATTTTTTTAACAGGTTTTTACTACAGGTTCCCCATATCCTAAAAATAAATCAATAAATGTATAAATTCTCCAAAAATGAACAAAGTGTCTGCCCTGGGAATTGAAACACTATGAGCTCTGTAGCAGCGCCTGAGGTGTCCGGAAATAGAGCTCTAAAGTCAGCCGAAATGCCCAACTTCTGCAACCTCTTTCTCAGGCACTGTAGATTGCAGCAGCTCAGAGCTCTTCCTAACCATTATAACATGGTTGTGTAACCATATAACTCATAATGTGTGTCAGTCGTCGTGATCTGGAGCTAGCTATATATTTTAACTGTGTGGGTTGTACAGATTGGGACCTCTGCTGTTCAAAAAGTGCAACTGCATTCGATGCATGATTAACAGAATGTTAATATACCTGATGTGAATCACACAATTCTGCGATGTGCAGCGTCACAGTGATGCAGCGTGTCACAATGTACCGTTACACTCCTAACAGACACTGCTGAAAGTTCATTTTCATCCATCCATCCACTCTTCCATCCATCATTCTTTTTGGTCATCATATTTTAATTCGTACTGCAGTGGTACATCTACAGGTACTATATGTAGTTTGTAAATTATTGTGTAAAATGTGTTTCCATCCATCCATCCATCCATCCATCCATTCATGCGGCAATCCAATTTTTAATCAATACTACAGTGGTACATCTACAGACACTGAAAGTTTCATCCATCGATCCATCTGTCCATCCATCCATCCACCCACCCACTCTTCCTTCTATCCTTCCTTCTGATCATCCAATTTCAAATCCACACTGCAATGGTGAATCTACGGATATCTTTAGTTTGTAAATTAAAGCGTAAAATGTGTTTCGATCCATCCATCCATTAGCCTTCTTTCTGTCCTTTTTTTGCCATCCATTTTTGATTTTTTTTAATCCATACTGCAGTGGTAAATCTGTTGCTCCTTATTTCAGTTCATATCACATCTAAGTATCTAAGTATGAGTGCGTGTGTGTGTGTGTGTCTGTGTGTGCATTTGTATTGGCAGCAATGTATAACTTAACAGAGCTTTCCCCTTTATTCCCAATGGTTCCTGTTGGAGTTAGGGCTTCTATCTGAAGAGGTCACTGATTACCCTGGGCCTTTGAGGACTGCTTGAAAGTTCAAAATGTTATCAAAACCTAAAGATAACATGAACAAAGTGTAAGTCTTTCACTGTTCCTGGTCCCTTCTCTGCTCTTTGCCCTGAATGAACAGCTAATGCTAAAGGTCATTCTATTGAAAGTCCATCTTGCACACTACTGCACTGCGCTGCCTGAATGGCTTTAAGTACTTAGTTACAGGCTGGGGCATTTGACAATCCTTATATGCCTGGCACACACAGCTGAATGTTCAGAAAACTTTTGAGTTTGTGCTTGAAAGTGGATCTTCAGAAGAACGCCTGCCGGAGCTTTATGAAGGTGGTCTTGCGTGCCCTTGCTCCAGAGCTAATTTTATCAGATGTTCCGACACGGTCCAGAAGCATTCCATTATTTGCAGGACAAATGTGTCCCCCCCTCAGGCAGACAAATGAGAGCAATACACTCTGAGGAGAACAACAACATTGACCCTCCTGACCTCGGCACGATAGATTCTCTTTCACGGCTTTCTGTAAAATAAATAATTTTATTCCGAGGGCATGATCAGAGCCCTTTAGACTATCAATTATCCCCGCTATCGGTGGCAGCTAAAGCTGTGGCTCCACCGAGGGCACCTTCCTACGGCGTGCCATCTCATTTAGAGATTAATTCATTGGCTAATTTTCTACTTATGATGAAGACACTAGTTTTCAACTCTTAAAACTTATCTAACACCAAGCACCTAGCGTTGTCATGGCATAATGATACATTAACTAAAAAGGCTCTCGTATTCTATGCACATATCCAATAAGAAAGGTGACCAGGTGGCTATAAAATGTAATTTTATACTCTAATAAATACTGACCAGTTGATGCTGTAGGACTGCATGGTAAATTGTGTCACCTTTGAGCAGGTTTAAACTGCTTTATTCAGGTTCAGACGAGGATGAAAGAGCGAGGCTGACCGCTGAGATGTCGTCAGTCAACATGAGATTTAACTTTGCTGTTACAACGCTAGATTCCTGAATGATGCTGTTTAAACCCGATTGTCACTGTAAAGGTCAATAATCTTTCTTTTTGAAAGTAGTAAAAAGTAGTAGTCTTTACTACCAGATATATATTCAGGTGATTTATAGCTATATGAGTCATCATTCTCAGGATTAAACAATGGTGAGACATAGTCGGGACATATAACTACACCATGCTTGGCAGGACAGTTGCAAAACTCACTAAAATTCCAATTCAGATAATTGAATAAAGCTCTATATTTGCGTTATATTTGCACTAGGAAACAAACTATTAAGTTTCCAAAATGTAATTTGGTAATGTTCACTTTGCTACTATTGGGTCGAAAAGACCCACTCTGCCTTAAATGTAGGTGTTAAGAACATTTAATCTAAAACAGAGGTGAACAAATCAAAAATTCATTAGCTAGCCCACCGGGGAAGTGAAAACTCCAATATGCTTGTGTCGCATGTTATGCTTGCCCAGAGGCCCAATTAACTGAGCTAAAAAGATGAGCCAATTATGTTCATATACACAATATGGAAAATAAGTGAGTACTTGAATCCCTGGGAGGGTGACTTTATGTAGCCATAGTCTTTATCCTCT
Organism: Pangasius sanitwongsei; assembly: GCA_037576675.1. NCBI lineage: Eukaryota > Metazoa > Chordata > Actinopteri > Siluriformes > Pangasiidae > Pangasius > Pangasius sanitwongsei. The sequence continues at coordinate 11,962,533 of CM075019.1, read as the reverse complement.
CTTGATAATGTCTTTGGTGATTAAGCATATCATTTGTGTGCCCTCCACAAAAAAGGCAGATCATTTTGGCTATCATTTCAGCTGTTGTGTTCTCTCTTCACAAATACACAGTATTTGAGTCTGGCTAGTGTTTTCGTTTTCACTCAGTGAAGTGCACTGGCATTGCTGTTAAATGACAGTTTTTGTGCTGCACTTTTGTGACACCTTTTTCCAATAAACAGCGAAAAAAAAAAAAAAAAATCACAATTGTAGGTCCCTACCAACATCTAGACCATGTCCTCAGTCCATGTGGGTAGTGTAGCAGGTGGTGGGATTTGAAAGAGCTTCAAGCTCTAGTTTTAGTTCAGTATCCAGCAGTGGATACCGTTTTTTCCTTTCCCCCCCCCCAATTACAAAATAAAATGGGAATAGAAACAGAAAAACCTCTTCATTTACTTGAGGGATGGCAAGTGTGGGAACAGTTTTTATTTAAAAAAGAATGAAGGTAACAAGGGCAGAAATATCTTTATTTCTTTGTATCTTTACAAAACATCAGATATTTTTACTCCTTTAATTTCACCTTGTTATTCTCAAATGAAAAAAAAGACCAAAATATAATCTCTTCAATATACTACACATGATTTTCGGAAAAATCATGTTCAGTGCAGAAATTAAAGTTTCAGTAATATTTTTGACTCAGCTGAATTATTTATTTTTCATGGTTGTTTCTTCATTATTTCTTTATATAGTACTGTATAAAAGTCTTAGGCACATGAAAAGAAATGCTGTAAAGCAACAATGCCTTCAACAATAATGAAATTAAATGTTTCTACATAAAAAAATATTATGAAGTACAGTAAACAACAATAAATTAATAAGTCAATATTTAGAGTGACAACCCTTTGCTTTTTAAAAATGCATCAGTAGTCTCAGGTATAATTTGTGCAGTTTTATAAGGAAATTAGCTAATGAGTTTTACTGAGCATCTTGGAAAATCTTAAAAACTCTTTACTGCCACACGTTGCCAAACATTTTTCTGTAACATTTAACATAACTATTTTGTACTGACTCAATAATGCATAAGTCATAAAATAAACATCAATAAAAAATGTACTAAAAATAGTACTAAACTGTACTAAAAAATACTTTCGCACAGTACTGTATACTTTTCAAAAACAAAGCTGATTCTAGTTCCTAGGTGCAGTGCAGTGAAGGCTGGTCATGATATTGAATGGGAAGGCTAAAAAATCTACTACCTATCAGCTATAAAACTTAATCCTTATAGCACAAGATCTCGTCATACACACACTGATAGGCTGCAACATTTCCTATTTCCTATGTTGCTGTTAATCTTCTTTTGGCTGCTCCTGTTAGGGATCGCCACAGTGGATCATTGGTCCACATATTTGATTTGCCACAAATATTTATTTATTTATTTATTTATTTATTTTTTACACTGGATGCCCTTCCTTACACAACTCTCACCAATTTTATCTGGGCTTGGGACCGGCACTGGGAGTGCACTGTCGTGTGCACCCCCAGAGGCTGGGGTTGGTTTCCCGGGCCACGGTGGTGACAGCGCTGTGGCCTAACCACTAGTCCTCCAGGGACCCTTCCTATTTCCTAAGTATTCCTACTTAATTTCTACCCAAATGAGTAGTTTGTGCTTAGTCTGTTTACTCCTAGCTTCTTCTCCAAAAGAAATATGAATGATTGGGAGACACAACTTGGTTAAGTGTAATACACCTGCTATCAGATTTCACACACACCTTCTCTATCACTACTGACGATATATTATGAATATGCTAACGAAGCAGGTTTAAATAAATTCTCTCCAATGCACACCAGATGAACAGAAGGAGGCTGCCAATCACAGACTGCATGAATCTGCAGTCTGGGCTAGAAAGAAATACGCCCCAACCTTTAGTTTATACCGCTTGTTGTATTTTTGCTTATCACTGTTGGTGGTGCTGTTTTACTTGGATCCAAATTTTTTTTTAAAGAAATCACAAAGAAGATTATGCTGATGCCAAAATTTAGACTTTTTATGTATTTTTTTCCTTGAAAGAGGCTTAGCCATGAGAGCCCATTTACCAGCTGGCCCAGCCTGAATGTAATGTATAATTGAATACAAGGACTACTTGTCATGGGTTTAAAATGTGTAAATTATTCAGATATGCATAAGTGTAATAAATATTTTCTGGAGTTTTATTAATTTTTATAATGATCATGACCATCATCATCACCATTTTTCAGTGTAATATTCACTGAACAAATGCACTCTCTTTCTCTACCAGTTTAAGTATCATTTTTATGTTTCTTACAAAATGATGTTAGGCTCCCCAGATTCAACAAATATAATAATCTTCATGGTCTCATGATTGCAAATTCAAATGAGCCAACATATAAGAAAAGCTACAAATATTTAAGGGTAGATGTGAGGTGTACTTTCAGTGCTGGTTTTTCTGCATCTGAATGTCTTCATTCTTCATTCACATGGAATTCAAAAAAATACATTACATTACTGGCATGTTAAAATTCCTACAATTTTGTGTGACAGTGTAAGATTAGGTTGAAACATGGAAAAAAGAAAAAGGCAGAGACTAGAGTGAACCCTAAAGATAGGAGTAAAATCTCCCATTCCCTGATGGTGTGAGTTCGTCAGAAACTCTGCAGTCTGCATCAGGTCAGGAGGTAAGCCAGTGTTCTGAGTAAGTCCTTCAGGCTAATCAATAATGTTCTACAGTGGCCAACTTTCAGCTCTTCTGTGTAACTCCCAAGTGGTGCAATAGAAAAAAAAAGTTTGCTCTACTGTAAGAAGATCACAGGTTCAACCGGATGATGTCCTAGCCATTCGTGGCTTAACTGGCCCTGCTCTCTGGATGATGACATTACTCTCTCCATTGTTGATTATAGTTACATAGGCGTCTGTAGATCACAGCAGATGGCGGTTAATGTCTCCTCAGCGTGTTTGGAGGCATGTGGAGCCCTCACTCCCACTTGTGCGATATAAGAGAACAGTGGGTGGTAATTGGCAATGACTAAATTGGGAAGAAAAAACTTTCAGTTCTCCTCCTTTTATCAGCATGATGATCAGTGTTATTGGTTTTCTGTTTAGCATATCACTTTCAATATGCTATTTCATCAAAACAGTCTACCACTTAAGCCAATTTGGTCAAAGCGTTCAGCAATTAATTACTTTTCACAAATAAAATGCGTAATGCATAAACACATAATTCCAAACCATTAAATTCAGGGATGAAAGATAATGCTTTAATGAATGGACAATCACTCAGCCAAAGTGGAAATGATTTTTACATGTTTGTAGCGTAGTTAGTTGAATAAACCTCTTAACAAAGGAATCATTAATCCTCAGCAAACTGACTAACAACTGCACAAGAAATGTGCAGTTTATAACTTTATAACTTTAAACTGCATAATGTTAAAACCCATGACAATACATATTAAACTCACAGAAACACAGAATGAAAAAGTAACACATTAACATATACAAATGCTCACATAAAGACACACATGTAGATGTCAAGTGAGTCATCATATGAGTCAAATCATTTCTTTAACCTCTTCGAATACTTTGTCAAATAACTGAGATTCTTATATAACTTTGAAAAGTAGACTCATTATTCCAGACAAAACAAATTCTTTAAACATAATATAGTTTTTAACCTCAGAGACACAGCCACTCACATCAAGTGCAGCAAAACTTAATGCTTATTGATTAACAATGCATGACTTGCTGTGCATGCTTGCCATCACAATTTTTCTTGCACAAGAATCAAGAATTGTTGACTCATGGCTGCATTAATGTGAACTGCCAACTGCAGACTAGAACTTTGTTTCAAATTCATATTCTGATTAAGTGGATCATCTGTCTCAATTAAAAACTGAAGCACTGACAGACATTCATAATCTGAAGCTCGGCTTCCATTATAGAGTTCAAAGACCTAATGGCAAACCAATAAAATCATAATTTTTCAGCTGTGAAATTCTGTTTGAGAGACAGTATGTATGAAGCTGTCACCACAGCTGAGAGCTTCACAATGCCACAGTGATGTCCTTTATGGCCTCGTAGTCAAATCCTAAAAACATGACAGCTTTTCACACACGGCAAGAAAAAAAAAATGACACAACGATAATGTTGTGTTTTCAGCACAGAGTGAGGGGTAAAAAAACAGAGAAAATGCGCTCTCTTCAAAATGCCTTGCTCTTTCAGGCAGAACTCATGGCTTTTGGCTTGGCTAAAGTCTGTCACCCTTCATTTGCTTTGGCAGGACTGAAATGGCTTTTCTTCAGGGAATAGATAAATCACAGCAGCACATCTGCAGGCATGTACACAGAAGAGTGGACACAAACAGCATTGCCTATTAGAATCAAGGAAAATACTAATAATACTAGGTCACATTATTTAAAAAAAAACCACACAGATTCATACAGATTCAAACAGCCCAATTTCCACTGCGACATGGTGCCTACTTATTACTTTCAGGGTTTTTACTTTCTAGAAAATTCAAAAGCAGCTATGGAAAAAAAAACCCACAAATTTATCGTTTATCAATAACTTGTGTGTAAATGACTTAACAATGACTAGTTAAAGAGTGTAGCATAAGGGTGGAGTGTGCTAAATATTCCAGTAATGTAGCTCAGCCACTGCAGCTCATCAACACATGCAGTTCTAACACCTCCTCCTTTTATAGTATAGGGTGCCATTTCTTTTGTTCTAACTCAATTGGCATTCTTATTTGTCTTAATTGTGAATTGCTTCATTGATAAAGGACTGAGTTTCACAATTTTTTTATTAACTTGTGTGTGCAATTGATATAAATAAGCAATTTAACAGCTGACAGCAAAATCTATATATAAAATTGCATCAGCTATTCATGCTGATTATACAATTTGTATCATATCATTTGAGGTCTACATTAGAGAGTCTTCTTTTATGTAACTCAAAGGCTTGCATCGGATATGAACGTTTTTCCCAAAATACTGGATTTTCATGAATACCACATTTCTTATGTAAAAGCTTCTGTGAACAAATTATGAATAAATTCATTTGTATCCTGACTATTCAACACAATTAGCAACTTGACTGCAATACTGACATCAAACCAAGGTGCCAATATATTCTAATCACGACAGTGCATCCAGAAAACACATCTTCCAGGATGCACTGTCTCATATGTCAGTTTCAGAAATTACATCTTATCAAATATAAAATTATATCCTAACTTGCATTGTGGCCTATTTTCAACTATTTTCAACCCTTTTGCCTCATTTTAAGCCTTGTTTTCATTAAAAATGCTGTTGTTTACCTAAATAAAGTAGAAATTTTTCTTTTAAAGTGGGCTACTCTGTTTTAAAACTCGGTAATTCCCATATCATGGTATACTGTCATAGCAATACCATGATATCTATGTCTGCAACTCCCAAAGTTCCCATGATCCCCAGCCCATGATCACTAGTCAAGCACTTATAACCATTTACAATCACCAGATTACTAATGGAACTCACCTTTTTTTTTGCAATCACCTTCACTCTCATAAATAACCCGGACTCTCATTGTGTCTCTGTGAAGACTCGCTCCAGCATTGTACCTGTAATTATTACAAGCTTTTGATCTCTAACTGTTGCGTTGACCACAGCCTGCTTATCATTTACCCATTTAGCCTTGTCTAGATTATTACCACTTGCTAATCGCCTGTCTCTCTTCTGAGTATTCGCTATCCCTTTTGTTTCTCTGCCTGATTGGTTTTAAATACAACCATAAACCTGCACCTGTATCAGAACACTTATACTTGCATAGCTCTAAATCTGACGTTCACAGACATGCCAACCCTCATCTTTTGGTGTATTTTTCAGTGATACCTTGTACTAGCATACTATTCATGTTAAAGTTTGAATCTCCTATGCAGTTGGTGAGTCTGCTGACTGTAAGCAAGCTAGGCATAGCTACCTTCCTCCAAAACACATCAAGCCAACTGTCATAGCTGCTCATGCAGTATCAGCTAAACCCACTTGGAGGAGAGCTCTAACTGTCCAATTATGTACGCACAGCTAACAAATGCCTGTAATTTGGTAACATTCCACTGTTTAACAGGGAAGAGAATAATGTCATCCATAATGCCATCTGGCATCTTTGGCATTCAAATGTATCAGGGAGTAGTTCAGCAATCTGACAGATCACATTTAACTCAGTAACCCATAGCTTGTTGCTATAATGTCACAATTCTACATCCCACTAATCTCCTTCTGAATTTGCTTGATTTACATTGTAAACGTCTATTATTCATGTGCTTAAATTATTAACCAACTTTCTCTTTACACTTGACCCAGGCCAGCTCATTATTTTATAGTCATCCAGGTCAATGGATTTAAATGGATATTATTTTTAACACCTTAATTTCACATCTTTACTCTCAGGTAATATAAATATGGTTTTCAAAAAAACCCTTTTAATGTTTAGTTCATGTTCAGGTTCCAGTTTCAAACCTCATCAATTTTTGGCTTAAGGCTTAAAAGGCTTAAGGCACCAATTTCAAGGCTTAAAATTCATTTTAATTGTTTCTTGATTCTGAAATATTTCAAAATGTTTCCATATTTTTCCAAGTATGAATACATGGACACTTCATCAATTTAGTATTAAACTAGTGTTTTAACAGGAATATTGAAATTTCTTACATTTCTTAATCATCATAATCTAACAATTGATTATTTAGTAAGAAATGCATTAAAACTCCATAGTTACCAATTGGCTAAATAATATTCTTATGCATATATGACCTATATGAGTTCGAGTCATGAACACAAAATTAAGGCTGCATAAAGGGTTAAGTCATGAACACCAGCAAAGGCATGCATAAAGGGTTAAGAGGATGAATTCATAGGTTGCTGAATAAGTAATACAGTGAAAACTGGCCCATAATATTAATGCAAGGGGGAAAATTTAGATTATATTCCCTTCTCTTTTTGTGAGCAAACTAATGGATCTGCACTTCTGCTCACTGCTGTAGCAATAGCTGGCTCATGTTATCATGTTCTATATGTTGCACATCATTTAATTACCTGGCCATTATGATTTAGTGTTACTTACACAAATTACACTTTACATCTAATACTATATAATTTCAATCACACTGGCGGTGTATAGTCCACTAGGCCTGTAAGATACATGATATTACAATTCCATTATATCCAATGACGTGTACTCAGATTATATTAGATTGGATTAGATTACCAGACCTTTATGCCAACCTTTATAAATGTTTATGTAATGTGTAGGAGCTCTACAATTTAACAATTTGATTTATTGCTCATAAATACATAAAAAGAACAGTATTTTTTCCCAGTGAAATACGAGATGAGCCAATTGACATATAAGTCTGGAATGATTTGTGCTAGTGTTTTGAACTGTCCGATATAAGGTGACACCACTCGTCTGCACTCACGGGGGGTGTCCTCGTTTTCTGTCATGGTAAATGGAGAATGTTATGAGTTCATTAATATGAAATAAAATCTATCACGACAACATTAGACAGGTATGTAATTAACATCAGTTGGCCTATAAAGATTAGACAAGCCAAAAAGTGTCAAATCGTACACTTTAAATAAATAATGCTAATGGCAATGATAATTAGAAAGTGAATAATGATGATGTTTTCTTCTGTCCTGTGCCAATCAGTGCTCAAACACATTCAAACACTTTGAGCAACAGATCAACAATGAAAATGTCATGGAGATATTAGACAGCTGATTTGTAAAAGTATTATACTGAAAATATACTGTTATATTTTTTACTATTTACTGCATATTAAAGATGCACCATCTAGCTCAGTTTTTGCATTTGCTGCTGCACAAACAGTTCCTGACTGCACAGCTGATAATATTAGTCTGTCCTCCCCTACTCTATGTAAACCTGAAACGGCTGGAAATGCTCATTTTCCTGTCGTTTTTATGCCATCAGTTCTGGACGACGACATTGTTTGTGGCAATTTTTAAAAATGGAAAATTGCAAGCAGGGAAAATCCAATATCACACAAGCCTACAGTCAATTCCAGAGTTATTGTCAATGAAGAAAAACGGATTTTATAAAGTAAACCTTACATAAAGATTCAAATTCTCTACTGAAACAATTGGAGAAACCACTCACATTTTATCTAACAAAATGTTTTCTCGACCTTTTTTTTTTTAAATAATGAATATTGCAAATAAATAGGGACTGCATACAAGAAAATCATCCATACCCACTGAGAAACATGGTGGCAGATCAATAATGCTTTGGAGTTGTTTTGCTGTAGGTGGTCCAGTGGCTATTGAGAAGATTAGTGAACCAGTACCAGGATATTTTAGCCCAAAACCAGGTTTCCTCTACCAGGAGGTTAAAACTTAGTCATAGATGGACTATGCAAATTAACACAGAAATTGTTGCAGGAATACAAATAAGCATTTTGTAATGGCCATTTCAGTTTTCAGATTTAAACTCTATTGAAAACCTATGGTCTGAACTGAGCACAACAGCCAATATGTGCAAAGCTAAGAACATAAAGGAGAAAAGTTCTGCATGCAGTCCAAGCTCCCTCTACGAGCATCTTTGGCCTTGATCTCAGTGCTGTAATTCCCTCAAGAAGAGGTGTCATCAAATATTTATTGTAGGGGAGAAACAAATATGAAATAAGAAAAAAAGTTTAATTATTTGAAGTTACAGAGGTTATAGGTTCTGTAGCATTAAATTCTCATGTGAAATCAGAAACATTACATGGATCACTTGACTAAATTTAGCTCTGTAGCACTTGCTCTTAGCTCTAAATCTTTTCTAAAGCTGCCTAAAATGCTCCTTTCTTGTCAGATTTGTGACACAATCACACACCGAGTAAACAGACAAACCATGGTTATAACTTCCATCCACCAGCTAAAAGGCATCTCAATCCCTTTCATTTTAAGTGTTGAAATTAGGGGATTCAAGGACTTCTTGAGTTTTCAAATTATTTGATTTCTCTGACCTTTTCCTCTGGCACTACTAAAACACTCCAAATCTGAGTCATGGTTATGAAATTAATGAACGTTGATGGATGCTGGCATTGGCTGTTACAAATGAACACTTTTATATATAATGAGAATTTGTGGAGATGAGTCATTTCCTGTCATCATTCATATGACATGCAGGGAAATACTTCAGCTAGTAGCTAGTGACTGATATATTGAGAATTTAAATCCCAGGATTCCAAGTTGTCCCTGCTGGCGTCTCCCTCAACTTAACCCTGAACTGCTCAGTTATATTCTTGGAATGTATTTATTTGGGAAGATTCCTCTTGATAAAATAATATGCCCAAAGAAAAAATATAAATGATCTGTGACAGTCTTGAGTGCCAGTGTTCTGACATGGAATGACCTGTATTTTATTATGAGAAAATATCTATTAAGATGGGTTGCGCTTCTAAAATACAAGGTGGCAGATAGTTTTTAAAGAATTCAAAAACCCAGCATATGGACCTTGGCATCCGGCATAGAGACAGGTGGCTCTGCAGTTTTGGATAAACATTTAAAAAATACATCTGCTAGAATCAGGTGGCAATTTGCAGAAAAGGAAGCTCACTGTCATATGGGCCCTGTCACAGACAGAATTAAGGTCCACTCGAGAGGTGCAAAGAGCAACACTCTGGGCTGACAGATGGTATGACACATCTAATTCACACGAGGGAGGACTTCGAGTGGAAAACGGAGAAAGAAATGAGATTCCAAGAGTCACTTAAGTGCCTGTGCACACACTAAACCTAATGCAGTGCAGTGATTTAAGATTTCAAAGTCAAATGTCAAGAATTGCAATTGTGCTGATTTCATTACAGCATCTACGATTGAGTGGCACTGAAGTGACTGTTATTGGAAGGTGGCCTGGTATGGTGACGCAGATACAGTTCTGTGTGATTGGTGGAATCTCAACTCCTTTCTATGTGTTTTTTTTCTCACTTCACTACTGTAAGGGGACAGTGAAGACAATGTAAACCACATTCAGGCTGTCTCTTCCACTAGTGATTCTAACAAAGTGTTCTGAATGATGTATGGATATTGAAGCCATCATAAGCACATTATAGTCTTACCTTGCTTCATAACAAAACAGTGATATGATTTGTTCGCTGTATCAACTGTAACAGCAGTAACATCCTTTCCACTGGCCGGAGAAATGCTTAAAAATTGTTGATTTCAAGTTGTCAGGAAGTCATTCATATTACTGAAGCCACTAATATGAAAATTGCTGACTGACATAATGGCTGATAATTTTGGAAAAAACAGGCTAATGCCAATAGCTTGGTGGTTCTAAGGCCATAATTTTGTTACACTTACTTAAGGTTATAATAAGGCCACAAGCCTTAAATATGTACTTTTATGATATTTCTTAAAGGTTGTCTAACTGAAAGTGCATTTCTGAAGTATGGAGGAAAAAATGCAGTCCTGATCTATAAAATGTGTAAACAGTACATATGACAGGCCAGCAGAAAGTGTCAGCTAGTGATTAGTTTATTTTCCAATTAATTCATACATTAAGCCTAAAAAAAGTATGACATTTGAAACAGAAAACATTCTTCATCCATTCCTCTTCAGTACCAGCTTTATCCTGGTCAGTTCTCAGTGGTTCCAGAGCCTGTCCCAGGAAAAATTGATGGGAATAGACCCAAGATGGGAAGCCAATCCATCACAGTCCACCATGCACACACACACACACAATCAAACACACTCCTTCACACCTATGAACAATTTAGTGTATCCAATCTACCTACTGGGAGGAAACCAGAGAACCCAGACAAATCTCACATGAACACAGGCAGAACATACAAAACTCCACACAGACAGTAATCCATGCTCAGGCTCATACTGGAGACCCTGCAGCTGTGAGGCAGCAATGCTACCCGCTGTGTCACCATGCCGAAAACAGCAAAATGAAAATTTAAACTGAGTCCCTTTTAAGATAAGTACCAGTCACATTGGATGGCTGGATGCCAATTAAATCTACTGCACCCACCTCATCAGATTTTTTTTTTTTTTAGTCTAGTTCATTTATATGAAATTTATCTACCAATCTAGGAAGCATGGGACAATAGATAACGAGTGTGAGACTGGGGTCACGTCCTTCTGAAAGACTCAACATGGAGAAACTGTTTAATATTACCGTTTTGCTAGAAGCTTTTTCTGCTCCTGAGTCAATGTAATTAGGACTGGCCCGAATAATTTGGATACTCAAGAATTTGTTCATTATGTTGGTGTTCAGTTGTCTATTTAGTATTCAGAAGATTCATCTTTCCCTTCCTCCCTATATAAGTGTACCATGTAGGCAATGAAATAATGGTTTCGCAATCCTACACTGCAAATAAATGCCCATGAAATTAACAGTGAAGTGCTGTAAAATCATGACATCACAAAAGTGTGAACAGAAAAGCAATGAAGCAGTGTTAAATACTTCAGTATTATTTTGAAAATACTTAAAATACTAGAGTACAATACTGAACCAAACACAACTGTTAATTTTATAGTAAGAATATGTTCAAAGAATCATATTTCTTTGTAGAATTTAGAGGCTACTGTAATACAGAAAATACAGTTAAAATTAAAAGATGTCAGTGTTAATGTTTTTTGTCAGGTAGATTTTATTTATACACAAAGAAACTGTAGTACATTTTACAAATGCCTATGTTACACTTTACAGGTAAGAATATGTACAAATACAATAAAATTATGTTAATATGAAGGGTTTAAAAAAAAACAGGTGTCTGTTTAGTATTGAGTAGGCCTGTATTTAACAATATATCAGTAGGCTAGTAGTAAAACTATAATAGTAGTAGGTCACTGTAAAAAATAAAAACTATATATATGTATGAAGTATTTTCCTGATAAAAGAACTCATGAGTAAGTGTAGCCAAAGGATTTTAAAACATTTGAGTGTTTACAATGAAATTTTCCTTAAAACCTGCACTTTCCTTTATGTTTTCCTTAATTTATGTTCACTGAAGAAAATAAAATCTGCTTGGCATAGCTAAGTGCAGGTGATTGCAGTGAATATGGAGTATATTGTTAATATTGTGGACAAATGAATGACAAATTTACAGTTAGGTCCATAAATATTAGGACATTGACAAAGTTATTTTGCCTGCCCATCACAGCATATTGGAATTTAATTTGGTGGTATGTGCACATAAGGAAACTGGTGATGGAATTGCATTAATTTTATCTTTGTCTTCCAAATGGACAGTTAGCTGTTCCCATAGCTGTTCATCAGTTATTTATTATTTGCATACAATAATTGTTAATTGTACATGATAAAATGAATACTTTCTGGGGGTTTTTTTCAGAATAATGGCATTTGGTAATATTTATAGTGCCTTAAGGCCATTTTAGATGTAACAGTATTGATTTTCAATGTAAAGTTTACATTCCTGCAAATAAAATATGAATAAAAATAACAAAATATATGCTTGTGTTTGAATTTCAAACCAGATGAGCTTTGCCTTTTGCAGTAGAGTTCATTTCTGTTCTTTCATTGGATTACTGTACTTAATTATTGCAGGAGCAGCCAGCTTGGCGAAGTTTGCAGCATGTGGCTGAGTGAGCGCCCAGTCTCCCAGCGCATGGAGCCGTGTGTACATGATGAATCACGATCTGTAGCACTGGTAAGCTAACAATTCATTTTCTGCAAACCTGAAATACATGACTGTTGTCAGAAAAATACTATCTTCTGTTTGTGACCGAGGTATATTTTACAGTCATATTAATAATGCCGACTGAGCAGGGGCTAATTAGTCTGGTGGGTTTCATGCTTAACGCTGAACTCTTTCAGTTCATTTTTTTCATGCTGTTATGGTTGGTGGGTTTCGCAGTGTCATCCGAGGAGGGTAAAATTTAAAATGCGGGTGGTTTTGTTAGTTTGCTAGAAATGATTACCTGCCGTTTTTGCGTCAAAGGGGTTATGTGCCACACTACAAACGTTAAGGGGTTATGAACGGATTAATAGCGTTCAAAACATTGTTACTATGAATGCAAACTTTAATACACTGAAAAAGACACACTATCAGCATCGCATAAATATATTTAAATAAAATTGGTTTCACTCTTCTCACATTTTTTTTTGAATGCCCACAGAATAAAATAAAATATTAGATGCCATGAGTGTACCTTCTATCATTTACACACTTGAATGGCCATGGAATATGATGCGATAACATGAAATTAAAAATTACATTATATGGCCATGACATAAAAATATCAGTGTGCCTTGACACTTTTGACTTTTCAGTCCTCTTGCTGTGCCCAGTTGTATTTTCCTGAAGATCATATCTGTCCCAACAGTCCTTGATGACTGATCAAGTAGGCATGAAAGTCTTTGTGACTCAACAGATAAGTGATTCCTTCCCTTCGTCCACTGGCTTTGCATCAGTGAAAACATTCTCTCTATATTAGCATTGTGAGAGGGAATAGTGAAGAAAAACTGTGCCATCTTCTGCAGCTCAGAATGAAATGCAATGCTTTTGGACCTTTCAAAATACCTGGTCCACTTCTGGTTTGCTTGCAGATCACCAAAATCTCCATCACTGTTACATCTTTCTATGAATTTCTTCAGATTGGTGACCTGATCAAACCATTTTGCATCATCAAATGGTACTCCCTTTTCTTCCAAGTGTTTACGTTCCAGTCAGGTGGCTCATTCAGAGCCACCCACATGAAGGACAAGAACACCTCCATGGATTCCATCCACTTCTCCAGAGACTCCAGGCATGAACTGTACAGACCCTGCACCTGAGTACTGAACTGGTCACACTTAAGCCCATCCTTGTGCTTTTGTGCCAATAGTCCCTTAACTTTAAGTGACAAGAAGTTGTTGGTTTTGCGTTCAAGGTGCATGGTGTGGACTCACAAAATTTTCTTCACTTCCGCAATTGAGTTGTTCTCCTTTTCCATCTCTTGAATGTGCGATTGGAATACACACACGAGAGAGTCCATGTGCCAGAGGTAGATCTCACTGAACTCATCTTCAAAACAACTTCTTGATCAAGGAGGGTGTTTTTTCCTGTGACAAAAAAAAAGCTTTCAAGGCTGGAAACATCTGTAGTAGCCTCTCAATATCTGGAAATAGTGACAGCCATCATGTCTTGCTGTGAGAAAGGAGACTTCAGTATTCAGTATCAACAAAATCACAGTACCCCTTCAAATTCTCTGTGCGCACAGTGTAGAAGTGAAAGTATTGATATATATTTTGAAGATGATGTTCTCAATAACAACATCTAGAGTTTTCCCCGTAATGAACACAACTGTTCAAAATGTGTGCTGGGCAGCAAACTCTGATTAGAGCCTTGTTCTGCAATGACCTCTTTAAGTTTGCAAACACATTCTTTCCCTCTTCAGCTCTCCTTAGTCCCCAAACATCATATTGCAGGTGTCACCTGTAAATGCAATGCATTTGGAAAAAATCTCCTTCTGGTCCAGAGTTTCTTTGATGTATTGTGCGATCATATCAGCTGATTCACTTGGTGTTTTTTTTTTTTTTTAAGTTCAATTAATTTACTTTGCCCACCACCATTCTTCCAATCAAAATACTGAACAAGCAAAGGGAATATGTTCACGGCACCATGATTGCTCCCATCAGTAGACACACCACAGTAAAGTATTTCTTCTATTGCTTTCAGAGCGATGTCAAGAGAATGCAATGTTAGTACAGCGTTAACAAAAGCTTCTGTATTCGTAGCAGTGCTTGAAAATTTTCGGGCTGCCTCGGAATCAGGGAATACCTTTCTGAACAAGGCAGACGTGCAATCCATTGACCTGTAGCTATTGTGATGCTTAGTGGTGTGGAATTCAAAAATCCCAGTAGCAGTCACTGCATCTTCTGTTTTACCTGGTCTCAAAAAATAGTCAGTTAATTTAGCTGATGAACTTTCACCTTTTGCTGATACTTTATGCTTTGCAGAGCTAATGTGGGCTTCTAAATCGCTTGCACCTTTATTTGCAACTGACACATAAGTGCCAGCTTTGCATGTCAAACATTCTGCTTCCCACGGATCTCGACCAGGATGAAAGCATGGGAATTTTTCTGCAATTCCTCTGCAAATTTGCACTTTCACTTGGGAATTGTTTTGACAGTGCTTCACCTTCAAGCCTTCGCTGAGAGTAGGCTAACGATTGAGAGGCAGGACATTGGCCAATAGTTGCTGCAGGCCTTTTATAATCAACCAAATGGTGTGCGAGAAGGCGGGAATTACAGAGAGGGGTTAAAGAAATGCAAACATGCGCAAACATAATGAAGTACTAGACCATAAGCACATCATAATGAAACTAAAGCTGAATCCCGGACATTTTCGCAAATTTAGAAATCGTGGCTGGACTTTTTTTAAGGTCTGAAAAAGAGGACATGTCTGGGAAAGAGAGGACGTATGGTCACCATAATTTCACTGTGTGAGCATCAATTTTACACAGTGAAAGAACTTGTATCCCATTTGAAGGAGCATATAGTGGAAGGGTGACCTGTGGCATGTCCAGTAACAGGCTGTAAAATACGTTCACTGTGAAATCATCATTTCCTGCTTATATGTCCAGGAAACATAGAGCGTGTTCAGTGGATAGCATAAATAACATGTACAGGGAAACTAGTTCTCAGTCTCCTGCTGTCATTGCATGTGAAGATGCTTCCCAGAGTTCAAATGATGCAACAACAAATGAAAGCATTGAACTGCCACAGAATTTCAATAAGACCTTTCTTAGGTATGTTTATTCTTCCTAAAATTGCAAGGGCAGCTTCCTCCAGCTTCAACAATACAGACAGTTGTTGAAAAGATGCAAAATGTGCATGAGTTGGGACAGGATTACACTTTAAGTAAACTATATTCACTTTTAAAAAATGACATCTCTCTAACAGATGATGCTATTGCTAAAATCTGTGTGAAGGATTCAGATCTGTTCTCTGTCATCAGGGACCACTGCGAACAACATATTCAAGAGCTCAGGTGTTCAAAAAGATGTTCAAATACATAGAGCCTAAAAAAAGGAACATTAGGAAATGATGAAAATATGACACAAAGGTTTGCTTACTACATACCTGTGATACAAACAGTAAATAGCTTATTAGAATCAGAATTATGGGAGAATTCTGTGTCATAACAGTCTTGTGAAACAGACTTAGATGATTCTGGTGACAACTGATGGACAAAACTTTAAGTCCAACCAGTTCTTCATTGAAAATCCAGGATGCCTGAAGCTAATTCTGTACCAAGATGCATTTGAAATTGTCAATCCCCTCAACTCTGCTAAGAAAAAACACAAAGCTGTTGCAGTCTATCTTTCTGTGGCAAATTTACTTGTTAATGTGCGGTCCAATACTGATCACATGTTCCTTGTCTTATTGTGTGGAGAGAAGGACCTAAAACAATTTGGAAGTGCTAAGATTTTATCAGAGATGTTAATGGATTTAAAAGATTTGAAGGAAAAATGAATAACTATAGGTGGTGAAATGGTCAAAGGGGCTCTGCATTGTATTGCTGGTGATAATTTGGGTTCACATAGCATTGGTGGTTTTACTGAAAACTTCAGTCATTCTCAGTACTTTTGTAGGTACTGTGAAATCAGTTACAGAGTGATGATCCAAATGTATGTGGTCCACAGCGCACCCCTGAAAATTACGATTCAAGCTGAAGACAGTCAAGACATCTAAAGAATAAACGTAAACTCTCTTTTAAATGCTATAAAATCTTGTCATGTTTGCCAGCCTGGTCTCCCAACTTGTTTAGGCCATGGCATATTTGAGGCTTGCTTATCCTATGATGTTGCACTGTACCTGAAGTATTTCATTAAGAAAAAGAAATGGCTTATATATTCACTTTTGAACCAGCACATCAAGCAGTTCAAGTACAAAGGATCTGATGCTCGCGCAAAGCCATGTGCTATTAACTCTGTGGTGTCCAAGCTTTCAGGTCAAGCCATTCAGAATTGGAATTTCTTAAGGTTGCTGCCTGTATTAATCAGTGACAAAGTGCAAAATCCAGAAGATGATGTGTGGCAGTTAACTCTCCAGGTTAAAGATATTGTTGATATGATTTGTGCACAAAAGAATTCATTGTCAGGGGTAGCCCATCTTCACATTATTTTCCAAGAATATTTGGAATCAAGAAAGTGTTTATTTCCTGACAGTCCACTAAAACTAAAACACCATTTCTTGCGGCACTATCTGACACTAATTTTGATCAGATTACGGACAATGCGTTTTAAAAAGTGAACACAGCTATTTAGAGAGATGTGCCAGGCATTTGAAAAACTTTAACAACATCTGCCTAACTTTATCTGAAAGACATCAGATATTTCAGGCATATCTTTCAGCTGGGCCAGGATGCAGTCAGCTCCTGCAAGTCACAGACAGTTGCACTTTTTACCCCAACCTTTCCAGTCACACAAGTGAGAGAGTTTGGCTTCTCAGAAAGCAATACTAGTGTTTCCAAAGACATACAGTACAAAGATACATCATATAAAAAAGGGCACTTCCTTGTTTCAAAAAATGATAAGTCCATGGAGTTTGGAGAACTTGTCTTTATTTTAATTCAAAATGATGCAGCTGGGTATTTTGTGATGGATATACACAAAGCTGACTATCATTCTGAATACCATCTGTACTCAGTGATGAAACAGGGTACAAGGTTGCAATGTCTTAACATTAACGACTTGGTAGATTTATATCCGTTACCATCATACACTGCTAATGAGCACCAGGTTATTCCACTGAAACACAGTGTGTTGTCAAAGATAAACATGGTCTTGGCCACTGTGGTGGAGAAACTATACTGAAAATGCACATGTATGCTTAGTAAAAATTATATAATACTATTTGAAAAATATGAAACTGACAGCAGTTTTTCCTTTAAGATGTACAGAAATAAAAAGTGCAACTCCTAACTCACACTATACACTCAAAGTAGAGGTGTATGTACAGTGTTATGTATCTAACTGTCTAATTACTTTTGTCTTCTTTCATTTGTAAACTTGAAAACTGGTGGCTGGTGTGTTCTTCCTTGATTCCAGAAATGACTGACTTGGAGCAAATATTTCTACGCAGCACCATCACTGAGGCCTTGCCTGACCTTCCAGAGGTGACAAAAGATATTCTAGAAAAGACTTTACAATCCCTTGGGGTGGAGACATATGATGATTTTCAGTTTATTGAGGAAGCTGATTTGCTGTCAGCCTTGAGGCCAATTCAACCCAGAAAAGTCCTTGCTGCTTGGAAGCTGAGATGTAAGTCAGGTATTGCAGTACAGGATGCAACCAGTGCCCAAAGTTGCCTGCATAAAAGATCAATCAGAAATATAGAAACATTCACATTGTGTTCCTGATAACTCTTTTTATGTGTATGTGTTTTTGCAGGCCAGACTCCTGAAACCAGCAGCTCATCTGTTGGTGCCTCGCCAGGAGCTCCCGCATCCTGGCAGTCTCTTAATCTAGAAGTTCACCCTCAACCTCTTCCGACAGCTCCCAAAGCCATGATATGGTCTGGGTGGTTACCTTTATGATACCATGGGATACGTTCTGAGAGGACCTGATGCAGTCATTGGGGAAAGGAAAATGACCAAGTCCACAAATGAGAAGAGAGATGGTCCGGATTGTGGTTTGTGATGCAAAAAAGTTCTTGGATAAGTAAAAGGAACTCTATTGAAGTTGCCACAAAGATGGTGGCAAAATATCCAAAATCTATGCAAGACATAATAGAGGGAGACGTGATTGGGCCAGGGTATCACTCTCTAGTCAAGCAATTGCAATATAGGATAGAATGTGAAGTAATCTTTTTTTTTCTCTCTCTCTCTTTCGGCTACTCCCATTTGGGGTCGCCACAGCAGAACACCCGTCTGCATATTGATTCTGGCACAAGTTTTATGCCCTTCCTGATGCAACCCTCCCCATTTCCGGGCTTGGGACCAGCACTGAGAGTGCACTGGCTCGTGCAACCCTCTACGACCCCAAAAAATAAGAAAAGGAAAGCATCCCACTGATGAGTCTGACACAGACGAAGTCCCTCTAGAATGGAGAACAGTAGCCCAGGACACTTATGGGTGCATTAACTGGAATTTAAAATTCCTTCCCCATGGAAAGACCCAAGAGAGCCAGCAAGAGAAGAAAGAAAAACTGAAGATGATGTCTCAGCAAACTGATGCAAATCCTGAGGAGGTCAAACTTCTAATGAAGTTGACTTTCTACACACAGCATAAACAAGTCAACCAGGGGAAAAATATAAAATACCTCCTGGAATAGTGGCCATTTTGGTTCAACAAACTTGGCATGGCAGTCCACTTCAAAGAACTCACCAGAATTGGGCTTGAAATAACTTTTACACGGAATGTGGATCTGAAGGGGAAACGGCTCTTTCATTGTTGTACAGCTACTGGAATGGTTATGACTCTTGCAATGCAGGCTATTTTAAAGTTTCCCAGAACTAAACACACCATCATAACCGAGATGTTATTAACTTTCTGTTTGTGCAATAATAAAGAATATTTGCAATAGTTGCTAAAAGAACTATTGGTGTTATTGAATATGCACAGGTGAGTACAGCTCATTTGTATTGTCACCAGTATACACTGTTAATACATCTATACCGTCTACTGGATATATTTTGAATTGTAGTAATTAACATAATTATGGCTGATTCTTCTTCTTCTTCTTTCGGCTTTTCCCTTCAGGGGTCGCCACAGCGAATCATCACTCTCCACCTACCCCTATCTTCTGCATCCTCAACACTTGCACC
>CM075019.1:11906505-11923045 GCA_037576675.1 Pangasius sanitwongsei | reverse complement strand
CCACCGTCACTTGGTACACACGTTTTTGTTCACTTGTATATAGATAAATAAATCACTTGGGTACACGCAATACTTGTTGTTGGTCACTGATTACACACGCACCTATTATTACTAATCATCACATAAGTGTTATTCCCCACACATCCCCTAGACTAACTGGGGACGTAACACACGCAATGAAATATTTGTGCAAAAAATTATTTTTATGTTAATTCTTATTAATTGGATTACATTCAACAGAATTTCAGTGCTTTTTTTGTTTGTTTGTTTGTTTGTTTGTTTTTTATTTTAATTCACACTTCAGATTTGGAGTTATGGACTTCTACCGGCCAGTTAAGATGCCCATTTAAGATAACTTTTGTTGAGATTTTGAGATGTCTGGTTATGGGAGAAGTGCCTACTGAGTACAATGAACCAGTAGTATAGTTTTACTTTTACAGCTACATATTTAATGAATACTGATTGATTTTACAGGTGCTTAGATATGAAATTATAATCAAATGTATTTAGGTATGTTGTCTCACACATTAGACAGGATGAGACCATGGCTATCATCTTCTATAAGACTATAACCTTCTATAAGACTATCATCTTCTATAAGACTATAACCTTCTATAAGACTATCACCTTCTATAAGACTATCAACTTCTATAAGACTATCACCTTCTATAAGACTATCAACTTCTATAAGACTATCACCTTCTATAATGTACTACATATTCTACACACATAGTTGGAAACTTTATTCTACTTAGAGAAGTTTAACCCATAGCTGCCTATTTTGTGTTTTCTTTTTGTCAAATATGGCAAATAAACCCTGAGGATTGTGGTTCATGAGTGCAGGGTTCTCATTCATTGTAAAATTTCAAATGTATCTTCATTTGATAATCATTGTAAAACAACAAGTTATCTTGATAAAATGGTATGCTCATGAAATTGTTGATAAGTCTCGCTCACAGCTGACTGACAGCTTGCAGTGATCTCCTAAGTCACTTCAGTTGAGGGAAAAGTTGGAGACAAATTTCTGAACACTATATGTTGGAATTACAATGATAAAGGTATGTAACAGTGTGGTTGAGGCACCTGACATGGTAACAGTCCCTTAGTGCTATCGCTAACTCATCATAGCATCACCTTCTTTTAAGGGTTTGGTGATTCCCCTGCTACAATCACCAACATTATTCTCATTCACAGCAAGAGAGCTCTAGTTAAATGACTGTTCATTTTTGCAAGCTAAATGGCACACATTGTATCTATCCACCACAATGTTTTTAGAGTGCACTGCTTTATTTAAAGATTTGCCAGATAGCCATAGCAACAAAATGTTGGAGAATCAAATTGTGATAGTGATTTCTGAGCACCTGTCTGTGCAGTTTGTCTCTTTTTTATATCCTGTCCTTCAAAGCAATGCCTTTCTCAGGGCTACACACAGCTTCAGGGCTTCACAGCATCCAGAATGATAGGCAAAATCCATTGTGCTCTGTTGCACCATGGCTGGACAAACCTGACACCGGCATTTAAGCCCCCACCCCCACACCCCACCCATCATTGTGCATGATGGAGGTGATGTGGCAGGAACTAGAATGGCCTTTTCTTTTAGTTTTTTTGTTCAGACTTTTTTTTATTTCACCTTGTTAATCACATGTGAAAATGTTCTAAATATATCCCTTGCCATATAGTTATGATTCTCAGATTTATTCAAGGAATTGCTTGACAAAAAATCAAATTTGTAAAAAACATTCCACTAGTAAAAATGTAAAATGAGCCAGTTTGATCCAAAAAGTGTGTAATGATTAACATGGCTGAATAATCTCTGGCTAACTGCGCTAGGGACCTTTGGGATTGCACCACTGCGGCACACAGCTGGCTGGAACACTGGAGACCGCAAGCAAGTCCAGCAGTGCCATCTCCACAAATAACACCCGTCAAAGTGACATGTCTAGTCAGTGAGCTGGAAGAGAGGAGGCCCTGGGCTACATAGAAAAAAAACCAGATGCCATAACTACACCATTATACAGGACTGAATGTGATAAATAGATATTTATTGTTTTCAGATATTTTAAATATACTTGATAGTGCAGCTAGTGTAAAATCAGCCAACAAAGATGAGCAAGCACACACCATTTCACATTTAGACTGGCTGTATCTATGACATTTCACCTTTTCAGTAGGATCCAAAAGTCCACAAAGGCTGCTTGTATTTCATCACTTACAAAAAGTATTTATAAAAAAACACTTATAAAAAATTATATTTCTCAAAACAAGATTTTGTGAAAACTGTAGCATTGGTGATATAAAGGTTTGAGGATCATTTCAGTTAATATCAGTTGCTAGCTAGCTACTAAGACATAAGTTAAGGAATAAAACACTTTGGAACATGCTGTTATTGGAAAATAATATACAGTAAAATGTGAAAGTAATGGTGTGATGTTGCCATTACCACTGCAGATTTGATTATTTTACTATAACAACACATCATACTATTCGACTATTAAATATTATGTAATTTCCACATATAATTCTGTTTGTTTTTTCATAAATAATAAAAACAAATAACTGATTAAAAAAACCAGTCATTCACAGTGGACTCAGATATTTGGACCCTACTGACGAGGCCTTATATTGTCTTTTTCAGCAGAGCAAATCCGTTATTGATAGTGCAGCCAGGAAAAGAAATGCCTAGCACTTCACTTTTCTCGCCTACAGCTTGAACAAGTCCTTGTGCCAAAATGTGTTGATTATATGTCTGGCTGTAGTTTTTAGCAGATATATTTGGATGCATTCTGACTATAACATATACTGTTTAGTAGGTCGAGTGCTTGCTTGTCTCATGAGCTCATTGTCTCATGACGGACGTTGCAAATGACCAGCCATGTTTACTCACCACTTCCAGCTTCAGATAAAACTCTAATTCACAGCTAATATTTAAAACTATTATAAAAATGTATTTTTTTTAAAGGATGTAATTAGTTTGAATACATCTTGCTCTGAAAAAGCTCACTGTGTCACAGTGTTTATAGCAACAGCTTTTTAAATTCTGAATTTGCGCAACATATATATACGAAATGCTCTGGGAACCATGGGTGGAGTATCTAAGGCGGAGCCTAGTTACTTGCAGTCTATGGATTCATTAGCCTGTTCCATTGTTTTCTCTTTATTTTATTTCTTGGTTTAATGTACTAATCATGTTCTCTCTGCTTGTAATCCTTGTTTTAGCCTTGCTACATTCCCTAGTCTCCTAATTCCATGTATTTTGCCTTTCCACGTTACTGGACTCATGCACATGGATCGCCTGATTGTTGCGATTATACAAGGGCGAATTATGAATAAATTTACTATGCAAGCTGGCAAGGCCTCCCTTACATTAGGGCTTCATGTTGTTGTGCAATGGACTTTGCCTCTGGATATGCTCATACTGAAGAAGAAAATCCTGAGAAAGTGTGAGTATATACTAAAGCATGGTACAAAATAATTGTGTGTTACTATCAGTACTGCTTTTAGCTACACAAGCTGTTCACGTTGCCACTTAAACATTTAAATATTCATTTTGGATCTGATCTGATGATTTGTTCCATATGATAATACTCAGAAATATCTTCCGGTAATTAAATATATGACTGCTATTGTTGATTAAATTAGTGTATATTATATAAAGATCGATTCAGATATAAAGGGCAGTGACTGAAAAAAAGATTTCTCATGAAAAAAAAAAAGCTTCTTTATGCTTTCATCAAAATCTATTTTTCATGTGCAGACGACTTGGGAAGGAATAATGGAAATAACATCGTCCATATGGAAAGATAAATTAGAATAGAGCTAATTATCTTCCTCTCTCTCTTCCCACCCTCTTTCTCCCTCTCTCTCTATCTCTCTCTCTCACTCTCACACAGACACACACATCACACACATCCATGCCACCTGTGTCCAATTTCAAATGGCAGCGATGATTAATCTTCATTCTCTGCAGCCATATCAAAGGAGTCTGAGGTGATATAGCAGAGGATTAGCCATGGCCACGTGAGATCTCTTTAATACAGGGTATGCTTAAGGTAAATGATGTTCTTTTGAGTGCAACTTTAGTCCCTAAGAAGAAACTGTTACATAGAGATCTGTGAAATGAAACAAATTTATTCAGGTCTGTATTTACTGGCTTTATTTAAATTACAATTGGACAAAATAATACTTGGTTGCACTATATTAATTACTGAGATAAACCCCATGCATGTTCGAAAACCAAAAAAAAATTCGCAAGAAATGTTGAGGTATTAGCCAGCCTCTCCTGCTTTTATTTTATTCTCCTCCCTCTCTCTTCTCTAAACCCATTCCTTGTCTCTACCGTGACAGCTCCTGCCATTTGCAGAACTGAAGAGTCCCTATGAGCTGTGGGAGTGGCCGGTCTGTTGATGTGATCTGTCGCTCAATATGTTTACTACGGATTCTGCTCTAACCTCAGATCAGACGTCTCTGTCTGGAAGACTCACACTCAAGATGGCGATATGCTGCAGTCTGATGAAAACAGCTCAAGGTCGTCCGGATTCACTCTGTTGTTTCGACAGGCGTGGAAAAAAGGCTTTCAAAATTCAGGCAGCTTTAATCTCACAATGCCTAAAATGCCTAAAATGACAGCAGAAGTATTTTTTTTTTAATTGTCACTCAAACAACATTTTAAACGGTGTGCATGCACATTCTTTAGTACCTGTGTGAACAGATCATAGGAATCATGACTTCAAAGATTAAAAAAAAAGATCTTCTGTTACTTTAAATAGACATTAGACATATACAGCTAGAGATTATGTATGTTTTCTTATTTTCCACACAGATGTACCAGTAAATGAGCAGCTTATTTAGCTACAGCAAATCATTGGCCAAGCGATGACTAAATGATGACTGTTCAGCAGACACCAGGCTTCTTCCACTCCTTCTCTTTCTCCATCTCTTCATTTCTCCCCCTCCTTCTCACTGCATTTCCCTCCCTCTGTGATAGTTTGTTGTTTGCTGAGGCCAACACCTACATGGCTCTGACTGTGCGTTAAGCCTTTTTTTATGGTGGTGAAACTGGCACATCACAGCAGTCTTCTCATCAGAAACGCAGGCGGCCGCTCCAGATAAGTCATGCTCCTCACTGATTATGTCACAAACAGTGTCTCGCTGAGCTCATCTGCCTCCTCTCTTCCTCTCCCAAGAGCCTAGCTGAGCTTTTTTTTTTTTTTTTTTTTTTTTTTTTTACAGCTGTGCTTTTACAGACTTTAATTGCTTGACAATAACAAAGGGCAATGCGGACAGCTGTGGCGGGCTCACTGGGACGACACTCATATACAGTGTGGCAGAAACGCTGTACCCCTTAATAAAAGCTCAGGAAGGAAAGCGTGTTTTCTCATCTCATCACTTTTAAAAAGCCTGCTTTAAACCAACATTTAAAAGAGATTAAATTGATATTGTACTTTAAGACATTAACAGCAGACGCCTTCATCCAAAATGCTGAAACAGCTCATTTGTTTGGGCAGTCCATTAAGCTAAGAGGATGCAGGAGGTGTCCTTTGCTCCTTCCTCCATTAGAGACATACTTCCACTGACTGTACACTTTAGCAGATGTCAAAAAGGATATCACTGGTACTGTATAACACAGCACACCATATTCATTGCAGTGAAGTAAGGAAAGGAAGTCAGACTTCAGACTGGAAGCTAGGGAACTCTAAATCACAATCTGTCTCCACTTTGGGATCTTCAGGACAACCAGAGTTCAGCCAACTCAAACAGCCATGTGCCTAATATTTATTCACTGGAGAACATTAAATAGCCAGAGCTCATTATTCACCCAGATAAAGGCTTCCTTTCTTGCTATCCTTTATCAGTTGGTCATGGCTCTTACTTACACTTGCACAGCACACATTCTCACCAATCACACCGGGAGTTACATCTTAGAACACAACTGGGCATGCTTTTATAGGAAAATTGTGAGTATAAAGTGGTTTATTCCTCTTATAACTCCCCAGAAATCTGCCAACAATTTCATTTAAAAAGTAATCATGAATAATACATCATAATTTTTAACCCTTTATAGGTACAATTAATGCTGTGGACTGAAGTTATTTCTTGCTATCACTTAGTTCTACGCCTATAAACAGACAGCGGTTTCCTCACCAGACTCTCCTTTTTTTCTCTCTTGAAGTTATCAAGAAACCAGAAAGTCCTGTATTGCAAAAAAAAAACAAAAAAAAATACTGACTATTACAAAGTGCCGATGTGGAGAATCCTTCCATAAATGTTAAACAAACATCTCCTTATAGAAAGCTTTATCATATCAATATATTACATGTTGTACTTTTTAAATAAAACATGTTTTACATTTAATGTGTAGCCTAAAATAATGCAGAGCATCCACCATACAAGTTCCTGTTACTACAGAAAATGTAACATATTTAAAACAATTGTGTTACTGTAAACATGTGATTTTTAATTACACTATTCTCACCTGTTCACCTGCACATTCATGGAACGAGCCAATCAGCCAATCATGTGATGTGACAGGAGCACAATGCATAAAACCATACAGACATAGGGCAAGTACTTCAGTTAATGTTCACATCAAACATCAGAATGGGGCGAAATGTGATCTCAGTGACTGACCGGTTGGTTTGAATATTTCAGAAATTGCTGATCTCCTGGGATTTTCATGGAGTCTCTAGAGTCTCAGCAGAATGGTGCAAAAAAAAAACAACCCAAAAACATCCAGTGAGAAGCAGTTCTGAGTGTGGAAACGTCTTGTTGATGACAATGACCAAACTGATTTGAGCTGACAGGAAGGCTATGGTAACTCAAATAACCACTCTTTATGACCGTAGTGAGCAGAAAAGCATTTCAGAATGCACAACATGTCACAGACAGGCCACAATAGCAGAAGACCGTATCAGACGCCACTCCTGTCAGCCAAGAACAGGAATCTAAGGCTACAGTGGGCACAGGCTCACCAAGACTAGTTTGGAAAACATTGCCTTCTAACCTTCAACTGTCCAGAACCTTATTCAACACCTTTTGATCAGTCAGGATCAAGAATTCAACAGCACCGTAGTATAATAATTTATAACTAAAAGTTGCTTATACAGCAGATATTTGGCAACATAGGATCGTATTAGTGCTTTATTTAGTGTTCTGATATTCTTCTATCCTAGCTGTTACCTTCTTAATAACTACTGTTTCTGGATATTTATGAACTCTAAATGTCAAATGTATTTTAATACAGTAGTTTGTTTAAAGAATAAAAAAATACAGATTTTTTTTTAGTATTCTTTGGATGTTAATCTCCTGTAATACTCAAAACCTGTCAGACGTTTTTTTCTACTGTAACTGAGCTCAACTGTCTTAGTATCTGTTTACCTGACCTACCTAATTAAGAGTTTGCACTGTAAAACAGAGCTCTGTACTGAACATATGCAATCAGGAGCAGTCATTTATGAGAATATTTCTTTATAATTCTCATGGTGAGACAGTAGATTAAGAGCACAACTGAAGTTTTATTTTATTTTATTTAGTTCATTTCATTGATCATCAGTTAGATTATATGTTTTACGGAGCAGTCTTCAATCTAATGCAAGCATACGAGAGCAGTAAATAAAGCAATAATAAGCTGTTAAGCCGTTGCTAAATACCTGCAGTAGTCACTATGCACCCTTATCAGATAATTAAAGTCTAACATGCGACGTATCCCCCCCCCCCCCACCCCCATAATGACGTGTTACCTTTTTTTCTCAGCGTATCTAAAGATTTAATTATGCATACATAGCAACTCATAGCGGTGCATGTTCCTAAACTTAGTCTTCAAAAGCCATATAGTCTTGAACACAGTCTATAGAAGACGAATGTTCTGTCAAGAGAAGATGAGCAGCTTTGTATGCCTGTGGCCTGGCTCCATGAACCCACAGAGAATTTAGTCATCCTGTCCAGCTGAGTTTTAAATGAAGCCGGTGGTACTCTAATAATTAAACACTAGGAAACAAGGTCAGAGCTGCTTGATTAAAATGGAACCACAGCTGCTGACAAAAGATCCAGCTGTATTTTTACAAAACGGACAGTGTGGTTTTTTTTTTTTTTTCCTTCTGCAACATCAAAATTGATTTTAGTCTACTGAGTTCTTAAATGCTTTGGAGACACTTACATTGTAAATGTCTGTAGCCCCAAAACACTCTTCTGGGCACTGCTTGAATGGAGTGAATATCAGTGGTATTGCATACTGTGTACTACACTATAAACCTTTGCCCATATATTACTGAAGAGAGTATCAGATGTGCACTTGACATAGAAAAGCAAGAGAAGAAGAGAAATAGAGAGAGAAAGAGAGAGTGATGGAAGGTTTTCAGAATTTTAGGCTGACTATAATGAAATAGCATCCCAAGGACAATTTAAAGAAACAATTTTATTTACATACGTTTGATCCATGTCTAAATTCTGTGCACATTTGTGCCAACATGTCTAAGCTGGTAACAAAATGGATGAGGATTGTTTTTTATGTTTATATGTGTTTATAAAAAAACACATTAGAACAGACTATCCTTTGCACATCTGAATTAACTGTCAGTGTGGAACCAGATTAAATATGGACGCCAACCAAAGTGTCAAAACTGTTAATGAGACTTCGACTTCATTATATTCTTATGGGAGTTCATTTCCTCATTAGTGCCAAAATTCCCATTCCTCAATTTACTCTTGTTATGCACGTTCCTGAATGACAAGAAACTACAGCCTGAGCTTTCAGCGTCCTATTTTCCTCAGCATTGAGCAAAACAAAAGATGTACAGAGAGGTAAGCCAAGTCAGCATCTCCCATGGGAGGTTTAACCATGTAGAAAACATCTTGGAGCTGGGTGTCTCAGCAGGACTGATTCGCTAGACAGCGTCTCTCATTCCAGCCAAGTGGGGATGACAGAGAAATGCCATACGCTGTAACACACAGCTACTTCTGTCAGCAACTCCCAGGTTAGATTACATGAAATCAGGTCCATCACTCCGCTCCCAACACCAGCCCGCCGGAGAGGAATTGACATCTGCATCACTGGTGTCAGAACGGGGAATGTTAATTAAAGCAAAGGAGAGAGGAGAGGCGGGAGGGGTCTCACATCACCTGCTCGCTTGCATTAGGTGAGATCATTCCAAAACCATGCCTTTCTGATTCCTCTGGGGATTAGACATTAGCTGTCATGTTTCATAAGTCTGTTCCTCATGAGAAATTTGAATTAAAGAGGAATTAATGTGGTGAGATAGAAGTGTCTCATGTTAAAAGCCGCAGCAGGCTTAAGGAGATGCTTGGAGAAATTGGACTTCACAGTGCCTGGTACAGGTACAGTTCCCTCCAAAAGTACTGGAACAGCAAGGCCAATTCATTTGTTTTTGCTACACACTGAAGACATTTGGATTTGAGGTCAAAAGATGAACATGACACGATAGATTAGAATTTCAGCTTTCATTTCCTGATATTTACATCTGGATGTGTTAAACCTGTGTTAAACTGTGTTAGAACATGGCACATTTGGTGACAAAAGTAAATGAAACTAAATGACACCTAATATTTGGTTACATATCCTTCGCTTGCAATAACTACACCTAAAAAATTGGTTGGTCTGCCACTAAAGGTGCCATGTTCAAAGTTGCTTAACATATCTAGACGTACATATCAGGAAATGAAAGAAGCCAGATGAGGACACCAGCTTAATAGAGTTGAGGAATGTGTAAAGGACATTAGACACTGGATGCTTATTAACTTCTTTCTACTTAATTCTGACAAGAAAGAAGTACTTGTACTAGGACCACATGCAGCTAGAAGTAAGCTTTCTGATTACATAGTAACTCTGGATGGCATTTCTGTTTCATCATGTGCAGCAGTAAAAGACCTTGGTATGATTATTGACTCCAATCTTTCATTTGAAGCTTATGTAGATAATATTACTAGGATAGCCTTCTTTCATCTCAGAAATATTGCTAAGATAAGAAATATAACGCAGTCAGACACAGTTTCAGTGTTTAAGTCTATAAAGTGATAAAGTGAAGTGACACGTGGCCAAGTATGGTGACCCATACTCGGAAATTGTGTCTGCATTTAACCCATCCAAGTGCACACACACAGTAGTGAACACACTCACACACCGTGAACACACACCCGGAGCAGTGGGCAGCCTTTTTTTGCTGCGGCGCCCGGGGAGCAGTTGGGGGTTCAGTACCTTGCTCAAAGGTCTCACCTCAGTCGTGGTATTGAGGGTGGAAGAGAGTGCTGGTCATTCACTCCCCCCACCTACAATCCCTGCCAGACCCGAGACTCGAACCCACGACCTTCAGGTTCACCTTCAGGTTACAAGTCCGACTCTCTGACCATTAGGCCAAAACATATTTGTTTAGTCAAGCCTTTTGTTAATAGTTTTTTCTTAGGTAATGTAGAAGATCTGGAGGATTCATGGGCCTAGAGTATTTTGCTGAACTGAGGTGTTTTGATGCTGTCGCCCTTCCACTCTCATGCGTTCACTCAGGTGTGTTGATGGTGGAGTGGCCGGCTGCTTTGTATCCCAGGGCGCCCTCATGTCTGTGTTACTTTCTGGCTCTCCCTTTTAGGTCCCGAGTAAACCACTTGCTGCTGCTGAGGATGGCCCCACATGGACAGCCTAAAGATCAATGAGATTACTGTGGATGGTACCACTTAGAAACCATGAAGATGGCTTAGGACTGCAATTGCTATGAATAATTTTGCTACGATGGCTTAGGACTATAATTGCTATGACAGCGTTAGGACTGCAATTGCTACAAACAGTTTTGCACTCAAGTCTCCATCAGCGAACAGTTGACAACTTCAGCAAAACAGACTTTCATGTCCATTGACATTGTCACAAAGCAGCATAAAATTGAATTGTATTGAAATTCTGATCTATCATCTCATATTCATCATTTCCAAAACGCAAATGTCTTCAGTGCAGTATAGCTAAAACAAAAGAATTGGCTTTGCCATTCCAATACTTTCTGAGGGTACTGTATATCACTTTCATGCATAAATGGTTTGTTTAAAAAAACATAGATTACAGATTATTTAAATGATTAATTTATTTATATAAATTCCTGCTTTTTCTATATATAACATATTAAAAAGTAATATGTGATATTATATGCTATACAGAAAGAAAATAAAAATTCTCCCATTGTATGTTTGCACTTCCAATGAAATGAATGTTAACAATCAGGTCTAAACCATCTAATGTTTAAGATCAAAATGATAGAAAATATGCAAATAGAAATATACAAATATTATTCGCATGTACAGTAATGTGCAAAAGTCTTAGGCAAAGAATTGCTATAGAGCAAGGATGCCTTTAAAAATAATGAAATTAATGTCAATATTTGGTGTGACGACCTTTTCCTTTAAAGAAAATCAGTAGTCTCAGGTGCAGTGTGTGCAGCTTTATAAGGAAATGAGCTGTAAGTTTTACTGAGCATCCTGCAGAAGCAGCCACAGTTCCTCTGGAGACTTTGACTGCTGCACTCGCTTCTTATTTCTGCAGCAAAACCCAGCAGCCTTCATTATGTTTTTTGCCTGAAAAGTGGTCTCTTATGTAATATGCTGCTTTCTTTTACTGATATACAAACATTTTTCTGTAATGGTTAATTTTGTGCTGGAAAGCTAATTTTTATACATCTAAAAAGTTTTTGTACTGACTCGATAATGTAGAAGTCATAAACTATAAAAGAAATATCAGTCATAAAAATATAAAAAATCTATAACAAAGTTTGTACAAAAAAATAGGGTGCCTAAAACTTTTGCACAGTGCTGTATGTCTACAAAATTTACATTAGTCAGGACTGTTTCAGATTTTTTTTAAAGTACTTTTAAAAAGCTAAGGCATGAATATGGGTCTGGCACAAAACTCTTTTTTTGTTGTTGTTGTTGCTGTTCTGTAGAAAGCTTGTACAGACACAGATACCAGAGACACATTGCATTGAGAATGAAGACTAGTCTAGAAACAGAAATCAGGATAATCATTTATGTTAAGTGATAGTACTGGCCTCAAGTGATTTAGAGGTGATTTACTGTACATTTTTCCTAAAAACAGCTTTAAATTGATTACCCATAAGAGTGGATGCTATGCATTAATGGGACATATTTGGATCAACTAATATGCACCTTTTATCTCAAAATGAATAATGCCCTTTTTATGATGGCCTATACAGGCTTAAAATGCTGGAAGGCAGGCACATGTTGGCCTTGTTCATAAATATACAAAGCAGCTACACATTGCATAGTTTCCTTTGTTGCTGTTTCCTTTTCCTTGGGTTTCAGAATGGTTTTTGCTTTAAAACACTTAACAACAATCTATCCTATAAGACACGGGATGGTTCTAGAAACCTTTACTGTGCGTGGCAATAAAGCTGTCATGATGAAGTTCTACCAAATTTCCACACTAATATTGAGACAATATTGTGATAGTCTATTGACTACATCAGTGTATTGAACACCGAGAAAATTTCACAGCAGTTTTAAACTGGTCTTAGGTTTGACCATGCGTTTCCTCGCTTTTCAACTTTTCACAGGATGTCAAAAGATGAAGTAAAGAAGTAAACTTCTTAAAGCTTGGGAACAACTGAAGTCAGCCAAGGGCAGAATTACATAAACAAGCCAGCTGGAAATAAATGAGGAAAAAGATGGTGGACAATCACCACCACCACCACCATAACAACAACAACCACAAAAACAACTATTATTATTATTATTATTATTATTATTATTATTATTCATTTTATGAGATTCCAATGCATATCCTTCAGAGTGGAAAAGAGGTAGATCAAATTAGTGACAAAGCATTCAAACAAATCGGAAGTCCATAATGAAAAAGTAGATCTATACTCAAGACCTGTGTCTATTTAAACTTATAATGTGGCAGTTCAGGAGAACACAGTGAGGGTGCTGAGAGATGTAGGGGAAAGTGGAGAACTGAGAAAAGACGGAGAGATAAGGAAGGAAAGACAGGACACAGGTAATAGCAGAGAACCATGTAACATGATGCCAGTACACGATAGGAAGGACATTTATAAGATTAGGTCTGTTTGTGATGGCTGCAACATGAAGCTACACTAATACCGCTCCTGAATGCAGATTAGCTTAAATGTTAATATATAATAATAAATATATTATAATAATATAATAATATAATTTCTATAAAAGGAAACTCATATACTGAGAAATTCTATCCCTATAATTCTGAAGCACTCTTTTATTAATGTTTTTACTAATTAGACTCCCTCTATACTAACGTGGGCTTTTGAAAGCCTTCAGTCCCTGCCCTTGCCAAAATCTATGCTTGCTGCATTAAGAACAAAGTGGCCTGAAATGGTTCTTTAGAGTGGTGCCATTATTTTATTTTATTTATTTATTTACTTATTTATTTATTTTGCTTTTCTAGATCAGGGGTTCTCACAAATTTTGCCACCAGACACCACTTTAACTGTAAAAAAAAAAAAAAAAAAAGAAATAAAATAAAATAAAATAATATTTTCAGATGTTAGGCTCATTATTTAAATGCATACATAATATTTAATATTTATATCTTTATTATTATACATAATATAATATTTTGGCAATTAATTGGCAGTCTAGAGCTTTTCATTCCTGATTACATTCCGTACAAGTTGACAGAATTTATAGGACGACTCCTTTTAAGTTACTGAGGTTTGTTCAGAGGGCAAAAGAGGGTAATTTCCTATTTTTTAATTCTATTTAAGTTTTACTGTTACAAAATTTAAGCACTGCACACCACTGACTATGCACTTAAATGAAAGGACAGACATGTGCCAAAATAGATCAAGGTTTAAAAATGTTTCATTTTACTACATAAAATATTAAATAAAACACAATCTAATTGTTGTTTCTACCCATCAGCTGGTATTTTATAGTTGCATTGCTGGAACATGATTTTTTTGATGGCAGAATTGTTTGTGCACTGAAAAAAAGAAAAAAAAAAAACACTCATTGAATTTACTCAATTCAGACGTGTACAGCAGTTACATGTGATTAAAGTGAGTTACAGTAACACGCTTTGCTTTCATGTTTTCATACATCCAACAGCCATGATTTGATCATGCATTCTCAATAAAATCAAACTCTGCGCTCTCACCTGAGCTGAGGACCAAACCCACGTCAGTGGAATTCTGCAACAGCCACATCACCACTACACAGATTTTAATCACCTTAATGTAATACTATAGTTATAGTCCCCATCACTGCCAACATCCTCACAAGATTTCATAATGTAATTGGTTTACAATTTTAATTCTATGTGACTTGATCATGCTCACTTTACATAATTCAATCGAGTAATTAGGAACTTGTTTAAATTAAGTTTCATATAAGCATTGAAAGCATGGTTTGATGAAAAACTTAATATTTTATGTAAACTATACAAAATATGATTCTCTTAAATCTGACCGATCACACTTTCCCTTTTCTTTCCTTGCGATGTCCCAAACACTTGACCACGTTACATGGGGCTTTCTGGAAGGCTATAAACAAGTCCCAACGTAACATTACTATTTTCTTTAAATAAAAGCTATTTTTGCACAATAGTCAGGCTGTGGGATGCCAACATCTACACCACTAGAGGGCCTGGAAAAAACAGGCTTCAGCAATTCAGTTTTAATGACTAGTCAAATCTGCTAATAATGACAGCAATAATAAATATCCATTATGTGAAAAATGTATGCTTTGTATGCCATGATCCTCACCAAAGTAATTTGACCTTGCTCACCTCTCCACTAGGCTATTTGAATAAGATCAATATGTAATAAATAATTTTACACATTTTCTAAACATATTGAGCGTAGCCCATTTCATGCGTAAAATGGAGACGGGAGCGTGTTTAAACTCCAGCAGCATACAGAGCATTCGAGCGAAAGTTGAACCGTCGATATTCCTATATCATAACATTGTATAGAAGGTGCTGCACGTAAGTCCCATCATTTTTGTTCAATTCTGACTACAAACACACCTACACTTTAGAATAAACAGCTGAAGAATGTAAATACCTCGAAACATGCCAGGATAATGTATTGGTGTTCCAGCTAAAGTATGAAGTAAATTACTTCACTCCTATCTGAATGCTCTTATATTCTAGGCTTAAAACGAAACCTGTCATCGCATAATTCAACGTCCTGGACCTTTAGACTGAGGGTTTATCATCGCTCCCAGTGCAGAAACTCAATGCATCAGTCTCGCTTGAGTTTAAAATGTTAAGCAGAGAAAACAGTAAACCACACAGTGCCGTACTACAGGGCTATGACAGGGAAACGCGGCTGTAATTCAGCAGTGGCTGATTGCTTAACAAATAATGAGTGTCATTGCTAAAACATTGACCTTTCAACCAAAAACCCCAGCTTGAAAAAAAAAAAAGGCATAAATATCACTGAAATGTTGGTGATTAGCAGGGTTTACTGAGCAGTTTGGCAGAAATGAGTCACAGGCAGCTACATTAAATGATGACGGTTATTATGAAAATACCCTAATTTCTGCGACAGTTAACTGAGAAGGCAAGTGAACGTCCCGAACCCTGGAAATGTCAGCGAGTCTCGAGGGACCTGCCCCATAATAATAGTTCAATGGTTCCAAATCAGTTTCTCGAGTCAGCACAAGCTCTGGCTCTGCTTCGAGAACAACACACAATGCCATCTAACAATGGTGTTATTTCTGTGCTGGTGCCAGAGTGTTTTTTTTTTTTTTTTTTGTTCAGGGGTTTGTGGAGCTGTGGTTATTTACCGTTTATCTGTCTGTACATAAGTATAGTGCATATCTTCATTTGCTATGCTCTGTCATGTAGAGCTCAGTGTGGTACACCTGCACAGCACAGGGGGCTGTTATTATTTACATCTGTTGCTGAGAATAAATAAACAAATCACTCACGGTGGGAGGAGATAATGCCATCCATCCAGACTAAACAAGAAGCAGTGTGATGCCTCGGATGCATAACTACACCAAAGAAACCTAAAGTCGATGCAACTCAAGCTGCGGGTAATTGGACAACTCCCAATTGTAGACCTGTAGAGGATGCTTTTGATATTTCTGAAAATATCACAAGCTACAGGAACATACTGCTTTCAGTTCTATGAGAGACACAGCCTGCAAGCTTGTGCCACTTAAGATATAACATTTCTCATTATGATGATTATGAAATGTAAGATTTATTATTATTATTATTAGTAGTAGTAGTAGTATCATTCTTGTAATTGTCTTGTTCTACATTGAAAAAACAAAACAAAACTTAAACAAAAAAATGTGTCAAGTTGTTAAATTGTTGCAGGTAATATATATATGTATATACACAGTCATGTGAAAAAATTAGGACACCCCATTAAATATTCAGTTCTTTATTAAGAAATGTCAGCATGTCAATTTCTGATCTTGTTTTAATTTGTACATGTAGATGAAAGTGATCTATCTAAAGTGATGCATGTAAACAACAAAAAAAATCACTTTGTTTTCACTTATTAAACAAAAGAAATCAACAAAAATGAGTATTTCAACTGAG
>CM075019.1:11871853-11904330 GCA_037576675.1 Pangasius sanitwongsei | reverse complement strand
TGGCCATGGAAGTGATTGGAACACCTGAATTCAATGATTTGGAGGGGTGTCCCAAAACCTTTGGCAATATAGTGTATTTCTGTATGACTGAGCGGCTGGAAAAATAGTTTCAAGGCAAATGTATTTGAAAATGCATTAGGTCTAATATCAGAACCAGGTTATTTTTATTATTGTTGTTGTTGTTAATGTGTTTTTTTTACAAGTTGGTTCGTGCAAATTCTTACACTTTTCCCAGCATGTGTTCACTTTGCACAACTCTTGTACTGCTATCACACATATGACACACTCTACTTTCAAACATCCTCTTCCAGGTCTTCAGAATATACAGCAGATTGCTTATTAGGTATGTTTTCCTCAGGACAATTGGCTGAATACGAAAAGAATATATCAACCTAGCAGTAAAACACTACCAAGTGGAAGCCCTCATCGTCATAGTTCCTATGTTCACTGTTTATTATTCCTGCACTGTCACACTGCTTTTGAGAGGTCCTGGATGCTAATCTTGTCTGTGCAAGTTACAACCTGTAACAGATATGCATTTCGCTAAAGCCTTCCTGTTAACCTTCTCTGTCCAAGTACCTCTTTAAACTGTGTCATCATCTCAAGATTAGACTACAGGCTAGCGCTTTATTTGGACAGCCCACTGTAGATAACAGTCAACAAACCATCTGTAGACTATCATACCTCCGTGCTGTTGACTTCTCGAATCTCTGACAGTAGTGCTGGCAAATCAGAGGTTTATATTAACACATTCATTCTAATGTTATTGTCTCTATAATGCAGATGTGCCACATAATCTAAGATTAATAATAAACATATTCAAAAAGGTCAAAGAAAAGCATTGTTTAACAAAGAAGAACATCTAATTGTCGATATGGTGAAGCTTTCTGTGAGTAGATGTTTATTGAACATTTATGGAAGGAGTCTCCAGTATAAGCACTGCAGCAAAGTCCAGTAACTCTGTAACATGACGAGATGCATTTTTTTTTTTTTTTTTTGTCTTATAAACTTTAAAAGATAAAAAAAAAGACAGGGTGGTCAGGGAAAGACTGTTTATAGCTGTTAATAGTGATAACAGGAACTAACTTGTCTCAAAGATGTTTAACAACATTAACTGTAACTGTAAATGGATAAAATGTACAACATGAGATTCACTAATAGATCAAAGATTGTAATTGTTAGCAAATTGCTATGGTATAAGTGCTGAGCTGTATATAGTATTAGAAGATTTATTAAGTTTTTTATACATATTATTGCCAATTATTTGTTGTGCTTGTGATCCTGGCATTTCACATGCATAGAACAAGTTCACACTTCAGGTTTCTCACAGGAATCCTGTGCACATGTGCACTGTGTAAGCTGGAAAAGCTACATGCATTCACGCAAAACAAACTAAAATGTCTGTCATTCATGCGTTTTAATGTGCAGCAATGCTTTTGTCTCAGGGAATAAATTAGACTTAATGAGTATCTATCTACAGAGGATTTGATAATGAAAATCATAGCTTTTCACCATCATTACATGTAGTAAATGCTAATAGTGGGGTTCAAAAGGCCTGGCATTAAAGATTATAGTGAAAGAAACAAAAGAAATTTGAAAGCATTTCTAACATTAAAAAAAAAAAAAATGCATCTTTATGGTTTGATTGGACATTTGTACACCTATTGTGAAGCCTTTGTATTTTCCCCCAGACATGTTTGATACTGAGTAAACAATGTGTAGATTTTTGCTTCATTTTGCTGTAAAATTACACTAATGGAGCTATTGTTAAATACTGACATGGCAATCATACAAGTCTGAGTGCATTTCTTTTGAATGCTAGACTTAAATATGAATCTACTTTACTGTGAAATATCAAACTATCAAAAGCCATAATAGAATCAAAACGACCCTCCGTTTAGTGCAATGAAGCCTAAACCACCCTTTGAAAAAAATGAAGAAATCCTTTTTTCATCAAATCAAAGCCAGAATCACAGCTACTAAATTTTCAAAAGCTGTAGCTGTAGACAAGCACCATGTGATGTCTCATTTAGCTATTTTCTCCTCCTTTTTTTTCTCCCTCTGCAGATGAGAAGTAGGCTGAGGCCTTGAAAAGTCCCCTAAGCTCAGTGTGCTTCAGCAGGACGGCTGGTGAGCGAGAATGACTTACTCTCAAGGGCTCTTTCCAAATTATGTTAGCTGAAACTTTGGGTGGTTGCGGTAAACTTATACAACGAGGAAGATATGTAACATCCATCTGGATTAATTGGTAAGTATACATTGCGCACAATTCTGGCATCCTCCTTCAAAACTCTGCCAGACTAATCCCACCCTTAACCCCTACCAAATGTCCTAGCTCAGACTGTATCAACTATATCAGGGTTTGTGTCTTGATAACTTCACTCTTCATATTAGTCTTGCTGTTCACACGGAGGAAAGAGATTGTAACAATCTGACATTTTATATTAAAATGATGTGGTTTGTATTATTCCTGCCATAACACAGCACTGTTGAATTCTCACACCTGATTGGTCAGAGAGTAACAGCAGCTCTGACAGTAGGTCCAGATTTATATTAATGTGCTCATTCTAATAGTAACAGCTCATTCACGGTGACTTGTAAGGTGAATGCTCTACATAATATAAGCTTAATAACAAATATATTTTAAAAGTGTGTTGTTTAACAAAGAAAAATGTGTACTCATTAATGAGGTGAGGCATTCTGTAAGAAGATGTTTATTTAACACTTATGGAAGGAGTGCACCGTGTCAGCGCTTTGCTACACTTGGTAGGTTTTCTTTCCGGTTTGCGCTTTCTGGTTTCTTGGTAACATGACAAACTGTCTTTTTTTTTTTTTCCAAAAAATTTACTTATTAATTAATTAAAAATTCCTTAAAAAAGACAAAATAATAGGCAATTTTCTTGTGGATGTTCTACATCATTAAATGTTACTAGAAATTGTTAACAATCTGGACATATTGTTCATTTATGAACTAAAAATTTTAACTGTTGGCCAATCGCTGTAGTATAAAACACTTCAGGTTGTGCTGTTATGTGTTGGGCCGCAGCACCCAACCCCATTGTTGTTTATTTTCCTATAACAGCACAACCCATCATGTTTTATTCCTTACTAATCAAACATTCTCTCTATGTTGGAATTCATATTATATTTTGCAAGATGTTGCAAGATGGATAATTCAAAAGAGAACTCTCAGACAACAGCATCCTTTCATCGAAGGACAAGGGCGAAAAAAAAGGAAAAATTCCCCGTTTTTTTCTTTGCGAGTTATGAAGAGAGATCACGGCATATCCAGTAACCTTCATTCAGATGTGTCGTGCTCGGCCTGCACTCCCCTCAGGCACACCCGAAGCAGTCCCATCTCCGTCTGACCTTAGCTCTATCTCCTCTTCAGACCTTCAACTAATTTTCCCGTTTTTCGCAGCTGCCTCCATTTCCTCAGTCTAATCCTTCCACTGCGATGTGGTATGAGCTCGCCCCAGTTAATGCTCACATCCTCAGCATCTCTCTCTCCCCCTCTCCCTCTCTGGGCCAGCTGTCTCTGAAGATTTAACCCAGCTCCCCTGGCATCGTTAAATCCATTTCAACATTTCCCCTTTCCAAGGTGCTCTACATTCAGCCAAGATCTGATTTAGGACACAAACAATTAGCTCCGAGGCCATAGACCTGCTAAGTCTGCAGGGACAGTCCTTCATGCCTTTTGGGATTAATGCATCTCTAATAAATAAATAACCTCTCTACAAAGCCATTGGCCTCATCACAGCTGCTATTAATAGTTTTTGTCCTGGCGAATGCAAATGCTAATTTGACGGCTGCACTTCTTTGAAGTAGACGATGGTACTTGAGATGGGTTATTCATAGCCCCTTAGAGCTGCAGTTTAAATCCACTTAAGCATACACAAAATTTTCATAAGCATAACCTAAAGGCTATTAGAACACATCAAGTGACGTTCTTCGTTTTTATTAACCGTAGTTACTGCAACTGATTTGAGGTCAGAAATGGTGCATGATGTTATAAGAAGCTGCACTACATGCCTCCAGTTGACTTTGCTTCCTTATGGTATAAATGAAAACTGCTTCATTCTTCCGGCACTGAGCACTCACAGCTAAGTGGGATTTAAATGTATGTTTTGACATGTAGACACATGGCAATGTCTGTAAATTGTGTAGCGATACAAATAGACAATACATTTCAAAGCAGCACTAGTCAATGTCTTTGCACAGGGAAAAATAGGTCATTTATATGACTTGAAAAAATGACTCGATGGTGCTGTTTTGCCCCCCAGTGGCTCAGGAGCAAACTGCATTGACTCCAATGAGTTACATAAGAGTTAGACGCTTAAAAGCGTGGCTCCCTGGGAAAATCCTTCACATCTCAAACTTTGACATTTTCTACTATATAATTCTGAAAAGTATTCCTGAAGTTTTCCTGAATTGAACTATATTTACTTTTTTTTCATGTAACTCAACCACAGGTAAAGTTGCAACATTGTAAAGTCTGGTTACTTCCAAAAGTGAAAAACTTATATAACTATAACTAACTATAACTATATATATAAAGATTTCATTCTAATTCCAGGGAAAGATGCCCCATATTTATAATCAAATCTACTTATGGAAAGACAACATTACTGCCACATTTTTAAGAATTATACATTTACAATGGGAAATGAACTCATCAACTGAGGTAAAAGGTCCCTCGTAGCGTATAAACACGAGCCCCATTGTCGTCTCTTTGCTCGACTGATCTCTCTTCATGCTAACATCGATGGGGAAATCTGTTCTATTCTGTTGCCTACATGTCCTTCTTTATTTACATCATTTATACACTTACAGAAAAACTTTCTGCTGGCATCTGTACAGAGTGTGTAAGCGCTCTTCTCTATTTTGATGATGATGTGATGGCGCAGGGGCATCGCAGACATTTTCACCGCTGGAATTTGATTACAAACTGAATTCAGTGTTCTCATGTCCATTCTGCCATGGCCATAGCTTTTAATCAACAAACCAATTCATTTTTTAAGCGGACTGCCTGCATTTGCCTCTGCGTTTGTTAAACCGGCTTGCAGGCAGATGCCAAGGCAAGGTTAGAAAGTAGACTAATTAAAGAAGGGAAAAAAATCATCCTTTTGGTAAAAATATCTGTCTTCTTCTTATATTGTAAAGTAAAAGTTCCATACAGCAACAGAAACAGAATTGAAGTTAGTAAAGCTTATAATCGCATTCCATGTAGTCTCATTATCCGCCTTTACTCGATACTGGAAGGTACTTCATTTTAATTAACCAATGAACAAATCATTTAATAATCTTTTAATAAATTAAGAAATGTTCAGACTAAATTTTCTTTTATGAAATACCGACCCAGATTCTGCACTGTTAATGATTTCTACCAACGAAAGGTGTCTTCATTATTAACCTGATAAGTCTGCAGCATGTAGGTCTTGCCAACTTGAGTGAGGTGTGTACTTTGTACTTTTCCCTTTCACACCAGGTTCCAGGGGCTCAAAAACTTGAAGAATTCATTATTACTGATGATTGTGTGACAGAAAGCATCACCGAAGGGATTTCCCCAGCAGCGAACCAAAATGTTGACTCTACTTTTGCACCCACACACAAAGCACACAGATCAAGTTGGTGGTCTCATAATTCAGAGAACTGTCACAGGTGTAGCCCTGCAACACCAATAATGTCAGTTATGAAATGCATTATGCACACTAAATTAGGTAGCAAGAGCATCCTTGGCTCCACTTCTGACAGTTAGCCAATTCACATCGCTATCATGGTCAGATGAAAGGTTGCAAATGATGGGTATGAAATTCAAATGGCCTCACTCTCTCAGTTAGTGGAGCATGATGGCAATCTCACAGTTTGTGATTTACATAGAATTAGCCCACAGCTGGTCGAGCCGGGTCCGAGACTTGGGCTGTAATGGTTCCCTGTGGACTGCAATGTTTTAACACCCTGTTAAACGATATTTACGCTCGGATAGGTTCGACTCAAATTGTGCATAGTGAGGGTGCTGCGGTGAGATCTTTAATAAGCGATCTGTGTAATTACATTGAGGTTTAATGATATAGCTCTGTGCCTTTAAATAGAGTAGGGCAATGTTTGTCTATCCACAGCTCGATTCACAATGCACCCTTGTGTACAAACAGCCAAAAGACAAGTTAAAATGCACTCATGTGACAACAGGTAAGGTTTTGTTTGACCTAGGTAGGCATGATAGATTGTTTGTTAATTGTTTCAGCAATATTGACCTTTGCAATACTGATACGCAATTTACAGGTGAACCTTTTGTTTTATTTTATTGTGGTTACTAGGCACTCTGAACAACATTTCCAAGCCTAACACTTGGAAATCTATAACAAATCACACAACATCATATCAGAAGATACAAAGGGAGATAAATATGCACTTCCTCTGAGAACATACAACGTTTAAACTAAGGGTTACAACTTTACAACTTTGTTTGTATGAAATATTGTATAAATAAGGTTGCAAACTAAACAAAACCTTCGAACTTGCCCATCTAAGTTTGTGCAAACTTCACATGAAATTTCAGAATGCGCTGATCAGTTTCACAGCTCAAATGTGCCACTTTCTGGGGTGGTTTAATAATGGCATTGGAGTGAGCCATAATGAAACCGAGATAAATCAAAGGTCACATCAATGCTGGACAAAAG
Source organism: Pangasius sanitwongsei (assembly GCA_037576675.1). Lineage (NCBI taxonomy): Eukaryota > Metazoa > Chordata > Actinopteri > Siluriformes > Pangasiidae > Pangasius > Pangasius sanitwongsei. Next base: position 11,897,650 of record CM075019.1, on the reverse strand, counting down.
AAATTGCACATTGCGATTATACTGCTATACTGCGAGGCATCATAATCACAATGTGTAAATTTCTGTTCATACAACCATAGTTTAACCTCTGTGTGGTTGGTTGGCCTTTAAAAATTACCTTGACTAACCTGGATGATGCAATATTACATATACATTTAGCCATCTGGTTGACGTTTTTATCCAAATGGACTTATAATCAAGACAGAGCAGTTGGGATTTAAGGACCCAGCTTTGGTGGTGCTGGGCTTTGTCAGAATCAGAATCAGAATGAACTGTTATTGCCAAGTGTGCTCACACACACACACAAGGAATTTGACTTGGTATGAAGCTTACAGAACACACATAACAATAAGATGGCAAGACATATAATAATAAAAATGTACAAATAATAATAATATGAGAGAATATACTGTACACTGTACAGTAGACACAATAGGCTTAAACGGAATAGATATGTGTACAGATGTGTTCATGAGGGAAATGGCTTGTGGGAAAGAGCTGTTCTTGAGCCTGGCTGTTCTTGTGGTCAGTGCTCCGAGGCGCCGACTGGAGGGCAACAGTTCAAGGAGATTGTGGCCTGGGTGAGAGGCGTCTGAAATGATTTTACCTGCCCATTTACCTGTTTCTTCACTCTGGATGAGTATAGGTCCTATTTGTAAGCATAACCTTTCAATCAGTAGCCTAAAGCCTTTTCCACTGCACCATCACCACCCTAAAACTGACACACACTGGCCAACTTGTCCATCAGAGAGAGACTGCATTTTGTGGACATCTTCATGGACTAATGGAAGTGTATACTACCATTCAGCACACATCTAAGTATTTAGCGTAACACAGCCCATAATCAAGCCCATAACTTAGGATACGGGTCGTCAACTGGCAGGCTGCAAAGTGTTTCAGTGTACCAAACCAAGTACCTAAAGAAAAAAAAAAAAAAAAAAAAAAGCCTGCCCACAGCTTTTACTGGCCATCTAGTTTTCTAAACATGAACCTATAGCCATAAACATGAACCTTTGTTTCAGCTTAATTTTCTTTTTTAACTGAAGGCAGCTCATCAGACCAGAGACTAGCTACAGGGCTTATGGATATTTTGTCAGAAAGGTTAGAGTTTTCACAGACTTTCACAGATTCTTCATTTTATTTACCTTCCCAGCTTGATTAGCTAATGGTTATTAGCTGGTGAGCCGGTATCAGCCGATAACTAGTCAGTTTTATTAACTGACGACATGGCTTGTTTAAAGAAAGAAAAGTCAACAGCAAGAACATTATTTACAGACAACTGGACCAAGAAGCGTGTGCTTATTCGCCTCAAATTCAAAACACGTCTCATCTGTTCAGAGCATATGTTCTTATTCCAAAGTGGTAATATGAAGCACCACCAGCCACTAGGAAACCAAACAACCACTTCAAACTGTTATATTTATAGCCATAAACTAATTACTAATGACTAAGCTTTAAAAGTTAACTGTTGTGGTATCCATTCACTTGTGTTAGTGGCTTATCTCAACCTTTGTAAGCAAAGCCTTTTAAGGTACATGGACCTTTACAATTTTTAGCTGAACACACTGGTCTTAGAGCACCTTCAGCTTCAGGGTATGCCATAAAAATAAGATGTAATCTTTGTCTAAACTGTCACGTCTCATAATGAACATTTAGATTGTACTGTAAGTAGAAACAGGCATGTTTCAATTGTATATTTATATACTTCAAATCGACTGAATTGTAGCCTAACGACTATGCGTCGACATTAGGTGCTTTCTGATTGGAAAAAGCCCTCGTGTTTTTTCCCTTCACAGGGTTATTACACTTCAGCCAGAAACAAACGCCTGTTATGAACCTAATGTCTGTGAGAAATAAGACACATTACAAGTTTCCTGGGGGGATCTAAAATCGACAATTTCCAGAAAGAAAAGAGGATAAGATGGTGACACACACATGGGTACACTGTCTGCTGGACAACATCTCATATTGTTAATAACATTGCAGCAGAAGGTAAATGGAGTTTGTTAGAGCAGGTGACAGCGTGGGGTGACCTTATCAATCTGAGATAAACTGGAAATGGGAAACAGAAATCAAAACGGCGGCCCAGACAGGCCACCACAGCTGCTGCACTGCGCTCAGCAGGGAGAATGAATTGCTCTGTTCAGGAGGCAGCAAATAAAGCGGATCTCGGGCCAATACAGGAAGCACTACAGTTTTAGCTCGGGAAAAGACAGCCGTTAAAACTCGCATCTGCGAAAATGAAAGGAGCAAACAACAACAAATATAGAAATCTGTGCACCGTTTAAGCTGCATCCACAAGGTGTCATTTCATAGAGCAAGCACACTTTCAAAGAATGCTTGCTATTTTTCTAAGACTATAATATTAAAAAAAAAAACAGACTTTATTATCAAAGCGTATGTGGGTGTCACTAATATTCCATCGAGGAACATGATTTCAAACCTAATCAAATAGTGCACTGTGTATTGTCCTGCTTCACACAAACACTATAACTCCAGAGGGTGAAAGGACTAAAGCCTACATAGTTGTACAAAAATAGATAATCAGAAGATACCTGAGAAAGAATTGAACAAACCATACAGAGAAGTCTTTCTTTTTTTCTGATACTGTGCACTAAAGAACTGAAATAGGGCTTGTGGGAGGCTGTTTCTAGCAATTGAGCCCATCTTCCCGCGGCTGGCACAAGGCAGTCAGTAGAAGTACAAGCCTGAGGTGAGAGCTGTTGGGAATAAAACCAACAACATCAGACCAACGCTGAGAACAGAAAAAGATCCTGAGCATCAAAGTCCTTGGAACATAATTGCAGAGGTGGTGGAAGTTTAGCCTTGAGCTCGGTGAGCACAGAGAGGCATCGGGAGGGAACACAGGGAAGCAGTTCCTAAAGGAATAGGATGTGGGCTGAGGTTATTCCCATAAATACAATAAACTGTGTGTGTGTGTTTGTGTGTGAGAGTGAGAGAGAGAGAAAGAGAGAGAGAGAGAGAGGATCTAATGGAGTGGAGGAGGCAGATTGTAGAGTCAAACGAATATTACATATCTTCTCTTGCTCTGTGTGGACCTGCGCTGGAATAATGTTTTCTTTTTTAAAAAAAAAAAAAATACTCGGAACTGATATTTCAGGTTTTCAGTTCTAATCTAGAATGTCAGTTTACACCATTATAATATATCATTTGCAATTTCATTGTAATTTTAAATTGTCAATATTACTGATATCCACCATATATCACAGGCTGTTCAGTTAACATCAAACGAGCAAATGATAGCAAAACAACACTCTGTCCTTGCTAATCTTACAGTTTGGTCTGGAGCTTGAAGGCCAAACAACTCTGTAATATTAATTTAAGGACAAAAACTGCAGGTTGTTTACTTTCAGAGTTCGTCTAAAATATTGTTAGACATTTAACTGCATTCACCTTATAACCTATTTGTGATGTCCTAATGGAAAAAACTACTTTAAGGAAAAAAGCCTTTAATATGTGTAGTAACCTCGAGGGAGAACAAATGCAATGAACTCTGAAGGCCATCTGACAGAGTCTCACACACACACCCACACCTCTAGAACAAAGATTCATTAATTTAATCACTGTTTTTTTGCAACACTTAAGGTCAAGGACAATCTTATTATAAATGCTTAATTACTATTTTAATGCCAGTTGAGGCACGCTGGCTACACATGAGCTAATTAGGCTGAGCAAACGTTCACTTAGCTACTACATGGTAACAAATAATTAAAATTTCATAAATACAATGTATGTTTTAAAGAAGAATATAAACCTGCTAAAACAAATTGCCTCCTCTTAAAATCTCCCAGAATCGTCTACACAATAATCCACATGCTGACAGCAAGAAAAAACCAGAAGATGTCAGTGTAGCACAGGGAAAAAGAGACAGAGTGTCTCTGTGTGAATACAAATCCCAAATTAAAAGATGATAGTCATCCTGGAGAGTGACGATCCTCATGGATCAAGCCCTTTAAACAGCTCTCTCCCGCTCTTGCTCCCTTCTTTGAGAACACAAATTAGATGACTGGATCTCTGGCCAGCAGCTCATAATTGACTATCTGTCTCATTTTAATAAATGTAGATATGATTAACAGTGCAATATCCCCTGCAATAATGACCTGGTGAGTGTTCAGTGATGAATGGGGACTTAAGCACAGCACGGAAAGGCAAATGTGGCTTAGGCCTGCCACGAGATTTGCCAAAACTCTATCCTATAAACTAACACACTGCTACATGAGTCTTTATTCAAATATAAGCCCAATTAAGTTGTCGAAAGTGTGTATATCAGGAGCATAAAAATGATGAATAAAGTGAAAGTAATTTAATGAAGTGGTGCAGCCGGGAGTGCTGTCATCTCACACCTCCAGGGACCGCAGTTCAATCCTGAGCTCTGGTTACTGTGTGTGTGGAGTTTTATAAAGACATACTGGTAGGTGGACTGGCTACTTTAACTTGCCCCTAGCATGTGAATGTGTGTGTGTGTGTGTATACGGTCCCCTGCAATGGACTGGCATCCCATCCTGCGTGTATTCCTGCCTTGTGCCCAGTTTTCCAGAGGCTCCACGAATGCGTCACGAATTTTCCCTCTCTTTTGCCTTGTTTCTGTTGACCATGTGAGTTTTGATGTTGAGTCTTGTCTCACTGGTGTGCTTTTTGATTGTGTCCATGCTTCTATGTTTACTCTTTGATTAGTTTGTCCCTATATAGCCTGTTGTGTTTGAGTCTCATTGCGAAGTCTTGTCGATTGTATTCATGCGTTTCTAAGCCCTGTTTTCTGCTTCAGTGTTTCCTGCTTGTGACTTTGTTTCCATTTCATGTCATGGATTATCCTTGCTTGATGTTGTGTGTTTGTGGTTTGACCTATGCTGTGGATTACAAAGAGAATTACTGGTTTGTCCTAAACAAACTACTGAGTGTACACACTTGTGTCATGTGTGAGAAGTAGAAAACACTGAGGAATGTTGGGGGATGGATTTTTGGATTCATTGGGCTAAAGAACAGGCGATGCTCCTGAAGCCGTCTCTCCATCCACAAGCCCTCAGAACTCTCTGAAGTGAAAAAGTCTGGTAAGCCATGCCTCCCCCCCTTTGCTGGTGTATGACTCGGTACAAATGCCGCTCTCAGTTCTCTGAGTTGCACTGAGATTTCCCCTGATGGGTTAAGTACTCCAGTTCTTTCCAGCACTTGATTCATGCTATCACAGCTTATCAGTAAAGCTCATGAATGGCCAGAACACCTGGTCTCTCAAGGATGCCTGATCGCCTGTAAAGGTGTTCCATGTTTAGTCCTTGATTAGTTTGTCTTTGTCTCTATTGTGTTCTCGTTTACTGTATGTGCGCATTTCCAAGCCTTGTTTTCTTCTTTAGTTACGGAATGATTTCTATTCATGATCTTGTTCTATAATCACATTTTACACATAAATAAATTTATAAAGGCAGAAATGTAATATGCTCAGAAGATTCTGGAAGATTTTATCGTGGCGATTCATATGTCATTACGTCAAGTTTCTGAATAAAACCCAAAAGCACAAACTCTCAATGAACTTTGCAGTAAACATACCCACAGCGTTCCTCATTAGGACAAGAGAAAGCTCTGAATGAATGAATGAATGAATGAATGAACACAGCAATTAATGACCAAACAAATGAACAAACAAACAAAATGCAACAAATCATCTGAGGGACAATTCAATGAGTGTCTTCCTTTACAGATAGATCAGGTGATGGAATCAGGAATCAGAAGGGCAACTGTAGATCTAATTAATATAGAATGACACATTAGCTCTGCCATCTGCTAGATGCCTTTAGACAGCATATACCCTGTTGCGACTAAGACTGTGTCTGTCTCCCATCTTATTAAACAAGGCACTGAAATATTATGAAATCTTGCCCTAATTAAAACTGAAATTAATACAAGCCACCCTGCTGATAAGGGAGGCACCTGTGAACTGAAGCCTGGGCTTCACAACAAAGGCAGCTTTAGTAAACATTAGTAAATATATTACCATATAGTTAGTTTTAATACACTATAGTTTTAATAGCTGAAACATGATTTCCGATGGGGATGGGATGGTCCATAAAAGAAGTGTAAACAGAACAAGACAGAAATGCCAGATGAAAGAAATAAACCCACCTCACAGAGTACTACAACTCAGATGAGACAACATGGCATTGAACATCAAAGAGCTCGCATTGCTCTCTGAGCATCATTTGGCACACATATTTTCAATTGAATGAATACATTATTGGATTTAATTAGCAAGCTCATGTACATGCTTTCTTCAGTAACTTTTCTCAGAGCTCTCAAAGTGGGGTCCACGGATCCTGAGAGGTCTGTGTATCCTAGCCAGGGTGTGTGTGTGTGTGTTTTAATTTTTAATTTTGTTACAGTGCTGGAAATCACAACCCAGTATTATAAAAGTTACTATATTTATTATTATATTATAGTTATTAGCTTATTTAAATGGTCACTTGAATTGGTTTAATCCAAACCTCAATAACTCAAAAGCAAACTGTCCTCTAATTAAGGTCAGCTTGGGCAAAATGGAAAGTTAATTAATTAAAACAAGATTTATGTATACAATAAATAGGCAAAATATTTTTGCACACATTTATGTAATAACCCTAATATTTGAATATAGACTATATTCATTAAACAAAAAAACAAAAAGAAAAACTGTGTAGAAGCCATTTGTGGAATTTATTTTACAGATTTTGAGAATTTTTGAGAAGATTTCATTGATTTCATCCATTAACAAAAATAATAACAAATCCATGTGTGTGGCTATAGAAGCACCCAGAGAGATATAAAGAGCGTCCTGATCATTTCACTCTGTCTCTTTCCTGATGCTATCTCCAACAAGAAGAAGCACCTTGATGCTATCATCGCCAAACATCTGGGCTTCTGCAGCCAATACTGACCTTCCCTGTGCCTTGTTATAAAGCTGAGCTTCATTCTGCGTGATAATCTTAACACTTTTAGACTACTGTTCAACCATGTCCTATAAAGCCATCACGCTAGTTAACGCAATGACTGTCCACTTATAATTTAAATATGATTCAGTTTATTTGGAGCCTGCTATTACCACTGAGCCCATCAACACCATGATGGCAAGTTTGATGAGCTGCTCATTAATCAACGTGAATATATGAGATGGCAGAAAATCAATAGAGCCTGTGCTCCAGCAGTCTGGCTTCCCGGCACACACTCCTACACGAAGGGTATTAAACATTGCAATTCAAACACAAGCCAAAATCTATTCTGGACTGTGACAGTTACCAAAACAGTGTAATTACTGCAGTTGCCAAAGTGTGCTGGTTTACTCAAAATGTTTTTGGGATTCCATTTCACTGGTTCATTGACCAAGTGATTACGAGGATGACAATACACAATTTGTATTAATAAATTCTACACTCTGCACTTTTCTGTCTGATATCCCAATTCACAGAGAAGCCAGTCTTCATCACTTCTCATATTTGGGAAGAAAAAAGCCAAGTATTTAATAACACAGAGTGCACACCCATGCAAACACAGCTGCTCATCCTCTACTTCCAGACTGATCAGCTCTGATCCCATCCAAATCAGAATTATCAGAGGTTACAATTTATCCATCTAAGGAATGTAAATGAAATGTAAAATCAGGATTATTTGCTCAGAAAGAGGCTGTCCCCTGAAGGATGCTCCAATTACCTCTGATTGCTGCGAGCCTCCAGATTCTGATGCTGATTGCTAACTGTATGGGCAGCTGCAAAACCACCCATTTGTATGGCTGCCCACTTTGGGAGGGAAGATTATGCAATGTTTGGCTGCTCAAGTGATTGGGAAACACAATAGAAAAGAAGCTTGGGTTTGATTTAGTAACAAATCACCAAGCTCCTATATGAGCCTGAAATTATACAATGTCCCCATAATTGCTAATGCTAATCATGAAGGAATGCATTTCAAACATCATTATGCGGTTATACTGATCATTTCATTCTATGTATCTCACTGCACTTTGACTTTCGTTAGAAAACTTGTTTGGAAAAATCTTATGTTTAAATTCATTTTTAACCTCTATGGTATATGAATAATCCACAACTTGTTTTAGAGTAAGCCCTAAGCACCAGAAATATTACGGATACTGTTTTTCTTTAAAACATTCCACCGCCGAATTCGAAAACTCCGACCTTACATTCAAAAGTATTTACTAATCCAGAAGGCTGGCACACAAAACAGACCTTTCAGTAGGTTTAAAGGCTACATTAGAGGTTTTAAAATTCAAACACTAACTGTAATAGGAAAACCGGTTAGTGTTACTTTAACAGTCTAGAATAATACATAAGTATGCAATTTGAAACACAAAGCTAGTTTGTTTAACAGAGGAAGATGGATGGAGAAATGTGTCAGATTGTATTGCGGAACTATGCTAGTGCAGCTTGTCGAAAATAACATGTACTCTAAAAATCTAAAGGTGGCTTGTCTAAACTTCTTAAAGATAAAACTCAGCATAAGAGCGTCATTGCGATCAGCACACAGCAGTAACAAACATAAACAGGGCCAAATAAAATGTTCTATGATGCCCCTGATTGTTTAACACTAACTAGGTTACTCATTTTGTTGTCAATATTAGTACTGAAATCAACAAGGACAAAAAAAAAATAATGGTATGAAAAATGGTATTGATGCATCCCCTAATAAATATCAAGTAAATCATCACCATTTTAAGTACATGCTGCCTCATTATGCTGAATGTTGAAGTTTGTTCGTTAACACGTCAAAGTTCAATCAAGTCATAATTCAAAGAATTCAGGGACTTATGAGTGCCCTGGCTAGGTAAACTAAATTACAGCCTTATTTATTCAGCTTTCACTCAGTGAGAACTCCGGCTACTAAGAATAGCCTACTGTAATTAACAGCTTTCTAGGAGCTGCTGATTGTAGACTGATACAAGAGATTAAAGCTTGTAAAACTAAAGGAACTGTAAGTTTCTTGTTTTTTTTTTTGTTTGTTTGTTTTTTGGAGGGGATGTTGGTATGTGATATAATGGCAAGCATTTCTTTCAAAGTTACGACTTGGGCTGGGCAATATGACAGTATAATATTACAATTATGATCATTTATATCACAGTACACTTTTCTGGGATACTGTGATATTGTGTGTATCGTCATATCTTTTTTTAAATTACTCAATAGCAATTAAAAACTCTGATTGTTTTGTACTGTTTTTAAATCTTTAGATTGTAACTCCATTTTTTTTTTAAACAAAATATGCAGCCATTTTGCTGGAAGTTTGTTAGCAAACGTGTATATTGTGCTGTGTATAGCAGAAACATCTTCAAGTATCGCAATACGATATTTTATTTTTCATACTGCCCCCCTTCTAGGTGGGACTCTCATCAAATCATGTTAAATTAATGCATAGAAACTTAAAGAGGTACCACCGATACAGAGTGTGCAGTCTCTGGGCATTGACTATATTAGTAACTAATAGACCTGGAGCTCTCAGCGAAAAAGAATAAGCTCTTCTACAAACACAGCATATGAATAATTTATTCCTTTTAGCAAACCTGAGCTGAATTTGACTGCAGGGTTTCAGCTGTATAGTCATTCATATTCCTGTACAGTTCAACATGTCTGCTAAAGAACTTCTTAACCAGAGAAGGAGATGTCTGTTCAGAGAGGAGTGTGTTCCTGACATGAGCAAGATGTTTCGATTGGTGTTTATTGTTCCAAGGTTTTTAACAAGAGGTCCAGGAACTTCCTTTCTCTGCTATCTGTTGAAGTACACATAAAAGTACACGCAAAACTGTAAATAAAATCGCGCCCAACTTATGTTAAACCCATGAGTAGCGTAAACAGCAGGTGTTCTGAAACTTTTTTGTGGCATCGATTATAGTTCCACGATCATCTACAGCAGTCTCATATGATGTACTTTATATTAATCATCCACAGGGGTGACTCATGACAATAGATTTTGGTGGGGCAGGACGACATTAAACAATGATATAGCTTCAGATACTATCTAGTGCGAAAGCACATAATAGACATTTGAGAGTCTACAAGCATTTAATGAACTTGAATTGTATATCAATTGTCAATGAGGGTCTCTGGAGGACTAGTGGTCAGGCCCCGGCGCTCTCACTGCGGCCCAGGTTTGATTCCCGGCCAGGGGACCGAGCCCCAGCTACTGGGGTTGCACAAAACTGTCCCAACAAGTCCCAAGCCTAGATAAAATTTAGGTTGTGTCAGGAGGGTTATCCAGCGTAAAAACAACTGTGCCAAATCAAACATGTGGACCAATGATCTGCTGTGGCGGCTCTTAACGGAAGCAGCCGAAAGAAGAACAACGACATTAAAGAAAGAACAGAAAGATGCAGTCTGGTCTAAAAAACAGCGCTTCCCAGCACAGACGAATAACCCAAAAAACGTCAAACAATACAATTCACTCGGTTGATTAAACTGAACATTTCTGATATAACAGTGCCCCCTCACTGTTTCATTTGCCTCGATTGTAAAGAAATATAACTTGCCAGTCATTCAGATGAGCAATTCGTGGATTTATTGAAATTAGACATTAGAATTTTATAAGCAATTGGAGCAATATGATGGTTTGGAATGCTGATAATTGTACTCCAAAGACACATCAGCAACCTAGCTAGTTACATAACTAGCTAGATAAAAGTGTAAATGAAACTTGCTAATCACATCCATTCTAATCAGGGAAAGGACTGAAAACTATGGACTAAAAAGATGGCAGTGTTCATATTTATATATTCATTTTTTTTTTTTAAAGAAAACCAACTGTGTTTGATACAGCAGGGTTTGATACAGCAGCTTGTATCTGTCAAATAGCCTTTTCTGTTCAAAAAACCAGAACATTTCAACACAGACCTCAATGTACACATATAATTTCAAAGTCATCCTAAACTTGAAACTGCACGTGTTTTTATTTTTATTATTCACTTCTATAAGGGGAAATAGTTTGAGTGTGTGTGAAAAATGTCACTGCAGGGGTTTTTACCACATTAAAGGCATACTCCATTATTTTTCAACCTAATCTCTTTCTACCACATCTGTAATGTTAGTCAACATACACAATCATTCTGACATGTTTACTTGTACTGCAAAAGAAAAAAACGACAGAAGATTGTTTACTCAAAATTTTAAAAAAAAAAAGTATAAGAGCAGTTGTTGAAACATTTATATGAAAAATGCTTCTGTAAAAAGAATGTGAATTTGTTAGACAAATGTATGGGTGCGTTAAGCGTAAAAGGTGTATAATTCATCCTTTTAGATGGAATGGGACTACTTTTTTCAGACGGAAATATTTGTGGCTATGACATTTATGGCACCTGATAACACAAAGCCTTCTTGAAAACAATTAACTGGAATTATCCTTGTCCTGTATTGCTTGGAAAAGTTTACCGTTTATTGTTAGAGTGAAATGGTTGTAGTTTTGATTTCGTGTTACATATTTTACACATGTATTAATATTCAACAGCTGTCCTTAGACTTGTATGATAATCGAGTATACTACAGATTTTGGATTAAAATTCAGATTAAAAACTTTTTTTGCTTCAAGAAACAATAAGAAGTTAAAATCTAACTGGAAAGATTAAATAAGTGTTTAACTGATGACAGAAATGTGATTTTTAACAAAGTTAGAGCCTATTGTGCAGGCGAAAGGGGAAGGCAGAATTGTGGGTGTCCAATTTTCACCTTCCTTAAAAAAAAAAAAAAAAAGAAATTTTGATGTGAGTAAAAGTGTAGCCATTTTCTGTCTATTTTTGTGTTAACTAATTTAATTTATTTAAGAGACCACCAAATTCTATATTATTATTTAATATAGAAAAAAATGGGATTGGATGACTTTTAGACAACACTATAAGTACATTATTATAGGTGTCTGAATATTAATCATGCCTCTATAATATAAAGAAGAGAAATATATATAGACATAGTTAAATAATATCCATTTAATTAAAGCTACAGGATGTAAGATTTTGGAATGTTGCCTTCTCTGATAGAAAAATGTTACTGCTATTTGTGGAAGAACATTTGGAGCAATGGTGTCGTGATATACTATTTAGCACAGCAGTATGCAGGTTGAGATGCAGCCCATGTATCTGCAACTCACGACTGCTCAGTATTAGAGAAGTATTATGAGAATAAAATAACTTAATTACTGAGTACCAGATGAAAAGAACAATACCTCTCAACAAAAGCATGTCTTTTAAATACTGTTAGCCAGTTCGGCCATCAGCTCTTACCAATTGCCTGACACCCACAGCATTGTAACTATACTCATTCTGCGGTATTATAAACAATACATAACCTATAGAATAAATGTTAGCAGGCTAGCTAACATATTAGCTCTGTTTGAGGGGAAAAGGGTCATACTGTCATCTTACAGCATGCTGTGTGTTCTGAACCATGGGCTTTTGCGTATTCCTGGGGCTAGCTAGATAAAATATAGTGTAGAGAACAAAATTAAAACACCTGATTGTTTCCGGTGTTTTTTTTTCTGTGTTTATTATTTACTTTTTTAACCCAAACTGTGACCTTTTTTATTATATTCTTACAGAAGTTGACAGTATAGTGTTTGTATGCTAGCTAAAACCCACACCAGAGGATAAAAACACAGCCTAGGCAAGAAAAGTACTTGATTCAGTCATTCTCACGAAATATACCCATGTATGCATACCTGTTTCCATGTATACAGAAATTCAGAAAAACTCACCAACACTTCCTGTCATTACTTCTCCAGCTCAACCACTTCTCAACTATACAAACTCCACTTTTTGAACTTCTTATACAAACTCCACAACAAGGATACATTAGCTGACTATCATTTATCATTCACTATCTGCCCACCAAATTGGAGAATCTACAACAAAAACATTCAAACCCTCTCACGCTCGCTCTTTTGATCGGCTATGGCTCCTGCCAGTCAGTGTGTAGATGGACTTCTTTCATGCCTGTAGTTGGCTCATGATGACTTTTGCTGTATGTGTACAAATTTCCTAACAATTCCAACCTGACACCCCTGACACATCACTGAAAATTTGCATGGTAACGGATTAGAGTTTCTGCAGACAGAGAAATGTCATAAATTACTTAGGCTGTGCAAAAATAACTAGGCTAAATCACAGACTAACAAAAACTGTCAAAATATATTCCTGACCCTTAGATGCAGCACTGACATTTTAGTTAAGGTGTCACTAATTAGGTAATCATAAACCAAAAGTACAGGGAAAGTAGTTAGTATATGACATAAAATCTAAAAGCTATGTCCTAGTGTGCTCACATGAGGGAACTCCCACAAAAGCACAGCAGAAAATGCATTTGCTGTTTTGTCAGAGCACTAGTTATTTCTACGAATATAATACTGACATGAAATCTTTAAGTGAAATCTAATAGTATGTCATTATGGAAATGAATCTGTACTGATCCACCAGTATATACTCACTTAATAAAAGGAATAATATTAACTCTTTGCCTGGATATTCATAAGTGATAGACTCATACAGACATCAGATTAATTAAGGACCCTTGAATGAAAAATATTCAGAAAACTTTCATAAACAGTGATTCATAAACAGCAAATATGATCAAACTCATGAGAAGAAATTGTGACAGCAACAACAACAAGAAAAACAGTCTTACTCTGAGCTGGGCTTAAATCACTGGTTTGGGGCATGATCTGAGGAATGACCTGACCATCCTGGGGTATTATCAATCCTTCCTGAGATATTTCAAGCTGTCTTGATCCACCGGTCAATTCTGTACTGAGGAAAGCTTTTCGACTTGTAGGTCTGACTCTAGTGATACTCTCAACATTAAGTACTTGCTCTATCAGGAGAGGGTGTGACAATGAATTGGTTCCCCATTTAAACGTTCCGGATTACAGTATATATCAGATCACTTACACTTTATCTGGTGCAGAGTGGGGGGTGGTATTGCTTGTGTCACACTATATGACAAAAGTTTGTGAGCCCCTGACCATCACACCTACAGTATATGTGAGTCATCCCGAAATTCTTGCCACAAATTTGGAAGTACACGATTGTATAGAATGTATTTGTATGCTGTAGTATTACAATTTCTCTTCGCTGGAACCAAGAAGTGCAAACATGTTCCAGCATGAGAACCCCCTGTGCACAAAGCGAGCTCTATGAAGACATGGTTTGCCAAAGTTGGAATTGAAAAACTCGATTGTCCTGCGCAGAGCCCTGACCTCAACCCAACCTTTGGTATGAATTGGAACACAGGCTGCACCCCGGGCCTTTTCCTTTCGCCTGACATCAGTGCTTGACCTCAATAATGCTCTTGTGGCTGAATGGGCAAATCCCCACAGCCACATCCCAAAATCTAGTGGAAAGCCTTCCCAGAAGAGCGAAGGTTATTATAATAGCAAAAGGGGAATAAATTTGGAATGGAATGTTCAAAAAGCACGTATGGGTGTGATTGTCAGGTGTCCACAAACTTGTGGCCATATAGTGTTTGTCAGAAGTGAGGACTATATCTGTGGGTGCATTGTTCTTTCACCTTCTTTTACAGTTATTACAGGATAACATTCTAGACAATGAGGCGCTGATTTACTGAAAGTACGCATGTGTAAAAACATGTGCAAACTTGGTAACACCTGCAAAAATGTGCAAGTTGATTTATTAATAGGGTCTGTAGCGGTTCGCATTTTTCCGATAAGTAAAATAGCATTTTTTTTGGTAAGTTTGCATGTTTGACTTTTTTGGGATACATCAAAAACACACCAATACCATTCATTTCAACTGGAATGATGTGTTAGACAGGTGACACCAACACAATACTGTAAATACATGCATCAGCCAACAGGAGCCAGTCTTGGCAAGACTTGGGTCATTGTACAAGTGTAAAGATCTATTAAATTCAGATTATTGTACAAAATACATAGTATTTCAGCTAATATCGATCTAACCAGCAACACACATCAGTCCATTTTCTGATGGATGCCAAAAATACTTTGTAGCATTAATGAATATGCAATTTAAGGCATGTCTACCTAAAAGTGCAAAATACAGAGTGGTATCTACGCAAATAGATCACAGTATGATTTACTAAACCTGAAAGCCTCTGGGAACAACGACTGTGTGTGCAAATTAATACAACCTACAAAAAAGCAGTTATTTTTGGAAGCCCATTTTCTCCTTTTGGATATACAATTGTGCCATTTACTACGTTTTAATAATGAGAATTTCTAAATTGTTTATTGAGATTGTGTCTCATCTAAAATGATCACATTTTTTTCTTAAAATGGTGAATAATTACCTTGGCAAAGCTGCCTTTGTATTGTTATTTTCTCATACATTCACATCTTAAATGCCAGCAGCATTTAAATAGTGTCGGAAAATGAACTGAACATACGCTATTTTTTTTTCTCGCATTTATATTGTATTTTGAACAGTTTTTTGACACGTCTCATCACCTTTAACCAGTCTTACACTGGACATTTGATTATGTATGTGTGGCAAGTTTCAGTTTACTCTTCCAGGACTCTCTTAGAGATCTGAACTTGCCACAGCTATCATGAACACATAGCACTCACAAAAACCGTATTTGCATATTTGTCAAAATCCAGGGAGTCGGATCCAAGTGCAGAAGTCTTTAATGATAAAACAACTAAAAAAAAAACAAAAGACAGGAAAAGAACCAAAAGGAAAACTAAAACAAAGGACTAGACTAAGGCAAGATATGGCAAGGGAAGGGAAAGCAAGGAAAACTCGACAAGAAAACAAAAGCTACTCAAGGTGCAAACACAACAACATAACAGTAATCATATAACATGCTTGGCAACTAAGGAAGGAAAACACAGAACTTATAAATAGGGTAACTAATTAGGGGAACACAAAACCGGGTGTACACAAACACAGGAAGTGAGGCAGACAACAAAGGAAGAAATGTGAGTGAGGGTGCCCTCTGGCAGTCTGGGGAGGGGGGTTGTCCATGGTGAACGCGACAATATTGTTCCCTCAACCTACTTTGCACACAATTAATTCATGCAGTTATTCTTTATGAATCACCCACAACAAGCCCATTATATGCCTACTCAATTTATCCAGTTGCACACACAAATTAGCACTTGTTATTTGGGATTTTAGTAAATCAGGGCCTCAGTGCTAAAATATGGCATACTTCGCATATTTTAGTTCAAGTCAAGCATTCACACTGGGAAATTCAATCTGATTTGGTGTACTGTTAATCCTCAGATCATATAATAAAACTGCTGAAAAATAAAGTGCGGAATGCTGGACACTTTTTGCACTTGAAATGGGAGGCTGTGCTTTGCTGACAGATTTCAAATGTCATCTATGTAAGTGCAGTGTAATGGACAGACGATGATGTTATGCATATTCATAATAGTGTTATAGGCAGTACCAATCATTTAATGGTGAATTATAAATGTTAATGTAGATTAGCCAATGATTAGACCTATATAACTACAATCACAAAGGATCTACTGCTCTGCTCTCTCCTTCCTCTTCACTTCTCTGTAACTACTTCTTCTCAAAATAAATTCTGAGTGCAGGTGAACACATCTATGATCTCCTGGGTCACTGACTACATTTCGGACAGACCCCAGTTTGTGCGGTTGGGAACCTGCTGTCTGAGTGTCTGCTGAGCAGCACTGGAGCACCACAGGGAACTGTGCTCTCCCCCTTCCTCTTCACCCTGTACACCGCAAACTTTCAGCATAGGTCGGATCTCTGCCGCCTGAAATTTTCTGACGACTCTATGGTGGTCGGGTGCATCAGGGATGGACGGGAAGAGGAGTACAGGAGCCTGGTCAACAACTTTGTGGAGCGGTGTGGGAAAAACCATCTGCTCCTCAATGTGGCCAAGACCAAGGAGATGGTGGTGGACTACAGGAGGAAGAGGACTACAACCAGCCCCATTACCGTCATGGGTCAGGACGTTGAGCTGGTTGACACCTACAGACACCTTGGTGCCCATCTCGACAAAAAGCTGGACTGGAAGGTCAACTCAGAGGCAGTGTGCAGGAAAGGGATGAGCAGACTCTACTTTCTGAGGAAGCTCAGGTCCTTTAATGTTTGCAGCAAGATGTTAGAGATCTCCTACTATTCCGTGGCAGCCAGTGCAGTCTTCTTTGCGGCAGTTTGCCGGGAAGGTGGAATCAGATGGAGATGCAAAAAAAAAACTCAACAAACTGATCAAGAAGGCTGGCTCGGTCATAGGCTGCTCTCTGGATGATTCTGAGGTGGTGGTGGAAACGAGGACACTTAGTAAACTTACAGCCATTCTGGACAATAAACAGCATCCCCTCCATGACCTACTGGTTAAACACCACAGCTCCTTTAGTAGAAGACTCATTCAGCTCCGAGTCTTAGGATAATCTCATTTGACAATAGTTGATCTTTATCACCATCCAATATTCATGTCCATATGTACAGCCACTTTACTCCTATTAACTTTTCCCCTTTCTTTCCTTTTCTCATATTCTCATTTTCATTTTATCACTGTTTACAATGTTTAAACTGTTGACAATGTTTGCACTGCACTGCCACTTTAATTCCACTCATGTCCGCTGCTTAGAATTTACACATCTACAATGTTTACACTCCACTGCACTACCACATTGCAATCTTGCACTGTATTCCTTTATAAATAAATAAATAAATACATTTTATATATATAGTTTCATTAATAATGTTAAATTACTTTAGTATACTTCTAAATCTCTGTGCTGCTGTAATAGGTGAATTTCCCTCTGAATAAAGTGATAGATCTATGTATCTATGTATCTATCTATCTATCTATCTATCTATCTAAATTCTCTATCTAATGTTGCTTTTGAGACTTGATTTGAAGACTCTGTATGTCTCATTTTTTGACACGAGTTGGTTATTTCTACCAAGATTTAGAAATCTGTAACTAAACCCATGTCATAATTATATGTCATTGCGAAAATGTTACCGAGTTGCACTGCGCACACGTTTGTTTTTGCATGTGCAGTATGATCATAAAACTAGAGCCCTGTAAGTAACTGAGAACAGAGAAAATACAGTATAATTTCTGCCGTGGCTGACCACACCCCTTGCTGTTGTATTCAGTCGAACCTCACCCCCTTTTTTACAACTGTGCTGTGCTACACTACCTCCTGCACCAATGGGCATGAAAATACCAAAAATACACACCACCACGATCTTATGCCTTTTTTTTTTTTTTTGCTTGCTCTATGATGATGAAAATAGGGAGTCCTAATTTTACTTGTGACTTTTTGCAGTACTGCAACCAGCAGAGCACCCGCTGAACAGTAATCACAGCGGGAAAGAACGCACATATCTAAATGAAGCTTTAATTAGGAGTCAAATGAAAAACAAACAGGTCAGAGGTGGCAACAACAGGAAAAAGCAATTAATTATAATAGTATAATCATTTGCCTTGTCATGTTTGACACATTAAAATGCAAAAGGTGGTCATTAAACTGATTAAAAAAAAATAAAACCGATGAGACTTGTGTTGTTGCTTTGTACCACTGCATTATACTACGGTATTTCTTAAGGTTCTGTGCTTTGGGAAATAAAAAGAAACATTTGGAGAACTCAGAATAGAAGGAGCTTGTGTGGTGCTTTTGCAGTTATAGACCACCTGCTGTCAGCAGGCTGTTGAGAGAAACAGCACCTTTCCCCTGTTTCCCCATTACCTAATAATACCCATCTGCTCTTTCTTAACATTCAGCACCACAATGATACACCTTCTCAATGTGTTAGCTCTATGGGGTTTTACTCACTGTGCATGTATGGGAAAAATCACTGTACTTTAAGAAGTTCATGTGATAGCCATGTATGTTCATGTGATAGCCATGTATGGCAAGCTCACATGTATTCCCTAGCAACAGGCAAGACTAAAACTGACATAGTAAACCATTCATGCCTATCAGCGGAGTGCTAAATGTAAAGTTTATTTTCATATTTATATTCATTCAACCGGTTCAATACACTGGCTGTTTGTTCTTTTGAAGTATGTGTGCTTCTAATACTGTATTTAAGTGACTAATCATTTTACTCCTTTTGGCACAATAGTAAGATTATCTAGGGGAAATCAAAAAAATATTTTTTATTGTCTCCTAGAAAGATGACTTGATGCATTTTGTCCCACTCAAACATGGTCATGCTTGAAGACAGCGAGGCAGTAAGTGTGAGAGATAAATCCATGATGGACGTAAGAGCAACCTACACGCGATAAATCAGGGGGGGCACATGCTCTACACTCATCCCACACAGGATGAATTAACTGACCCTCTGCTCCATCTGGTTCCCTGTGTGTGTTTGTGAATGTGTGTGTCTGTCTGTGTGTGTGTGGGTCCATATTTTCAGTTCAGTCATGTGGTGGGTGGTTTGGCAGGCGGATGTATTTGCATGCTCTCTGTCCCGCTGTTTAATTTGAAGATGTAATTGATGTTGGCATTGAGGACTCTAGACGCAGTGCTGAGCTCCATACTGCGCCTCCAGCTCTTCCTTTTCTCGTCTGTGCGTCTTTATATCTTGCTTCCTATACTGTTTGTGAAGGTTTTAAGGAAGATGCCATATAAAGTACAACGGTCAAAATCATTATTATTACTTAGTACTACTATTATTGTTATTTTTATTGTTAGTTATTATTTGTTTTTTTTTGTTTTTTTATTAGTCACTACCCTTAAAACAGAATCCTGTTTTCCCTCAGTTCTCTTCTTTTCACATTAGCTATTCTGTGCCAACATTTGTCTCCTGCCCCCCCATAACATCCTCAGACATCTTAATCTGTCTCTGGAATCAGGTCTTTGGCTGAAAGGAACTCGCACAAATGCTCAGGTTTGAGATTTAAATGACAGCTTAAATCTCTAATGCCTGCCTATCTGACGTGGTATTTTCCTAAATACCGTGTTCCTATCTTGATAGTTCTGTCGCTTTCTTGCTCCTCCTGAATGCAAACAAGGTCACTCAAACCCAACTGTGAGCTCCTGTCTGACCTTTGTGTCTTGTTCATTGGACTAGGCTTCTCAGTGAGAATTTAATATGAATAATGTGTTCTTTAATTGTGCCAAGTTCAAAAATCAGCCAACAGCTGTCACACTCAAGCTGGGTCACAAATACAGAATACACAATGCACTGATACAGATGGGGTCCATCATTTCACTGCAAAAAAAAAAAAAAAAAAAAGCAATGCCTTCCAGACACAGCCCTCTTTGTAGGCAAAAATGTACTCTTTTACATATATTTTGGTAAAAAACTGTGGTAAGAAAAACTCTCATTCCGATAAGACTTTTTTTACGTTATGCTGACAAAACACATACATCGAATGTCTCCTGTTCTTATAATTAATGAATATCAGATATGACAGGGCGTGCTGTTTTAGGAAAATAATCAATTATCTTCCAATAAGAGTGTATCCCAAAGAGTTTTATTCCTCTTATACCACAGCATTCTGCCAGTGATTACATTTTAAAATTATTTTTATATTATTATTATTATCATTATCATTATTATTTTAAGTAATAACACATGCATCAGGTGACTCTTACTGGTATAATTAAGGAATAAAACATAACAGAGCATGCTGTTATAGAAAAATTAATCTACAGAGTGGTATTGTACTGTAAGATGCAAAGCCCACCCAGAAGATGATTTTTTTTCCCCAATAACAGCAATTCCAAAGTATTTTATTTCTCTTAACAACAATTTGCCATTAGCTTGTTACGTTAAAGGTGCAATAATCTTTCTTTTTAAATTATTTCTTTCTCCTACGTACAAATAACCTTGACAATATGTATAGTGTGATAAAAAAAAATGGTTTAAGCCACAGGCCTTTACACAAGTGTGTTAATTGGCTGAGCAAACTTATTTCTGTTTTGATGGGCCTCTAATCAGGCATTTTATAGACATGCAACTCAACGGGCCACCACAGATCAAGGAGGTGGAGCGTCGTAAACAGGGCCGGTAATCAGGTGGGGGTGACTGGGGAGGGTTTTATGGGTTTGGGTTGAGCTTATTCAAATGTCGAACCTACCTACATGTACATTAGAGACCTAATCTTGAAAAAAGAGACTAATCTTACCTAATGCACCTTTAAGTTGACATAACACATGCATCCAGTGACACTTATCGGTATAAGAATAAAACATAACAGGGCATGCTGTTACAGAAATGTAATCAAGTACAGGGTGATGTGATGTGAAGTACAACCTAACAATGATTATTTTCCAATTACTGCATGTTCCTTTTATAGCACAGCAATTTGTGCAACTATTTATTTGTTTGTTTTTAGGAATGACACATTGTACTTTTTAAAAATTTATAGTCACATTGAATGCACAAAGTCCTCTGTCCTGAAGACCTTATTCTAAGCACTGACAATGGTAATAAAAGCAACACTGGGCTTGTATGTAGGACAAAATGCAGAGATGGATCCTGAATGAACCTGACTGAAGCCTTTTATTTCTGACATTAAAATGTCAATCAGATTTAACCATGAAACACTTGACCTGCTTTTACCTTTCTTATCTAACAAGTTGTAGTCCTTCCCACAGACAGCACAAAAACAGCTAATTCTAAACATAACACATTGCTCTATAAAAGTGTAGGAGAAGATTTGTGTTGTAGCACTAAGAGGGTGTGATAAACAACAGATTATCTTGCATTTGAAGCTGGAGGTCAACACTGAAGCACTACAGAATCTTTTCCTGTCTCTTCGCTGTCTCTTTTTCGCTGCCACAACCTGAGTACATCTCCACTCCACAGGCTTTCTGTTGCAGCTCCAAAACCATGGAAATATGTCATGTCTGTTGCTCTTTCTCACAGAGTTAAATAATACATAGAAAAACATGCGGTCAGTGGTTTTGCTAAGCACAGTGTTCACTCCATTTTACATCACTGTAAAAAGTGAAAAAAAAAAAAAATCTGTGTTCGGCGTTTGTTCGTGGGTGTTGGGAACACCACCGCAGACAACGTAACAGTAGGTTGAAAGGTATTGCATCATAATCTATGTGCAAGTAAAATGAAACTTGTCTGCATAGAAGCATAAATTAGCCTTGAATTTTGGTGAGTGATTTCGGATGTTCTTTTCGGAGAAATGAGCAGAGTATTACAGAAAATTTCCAATATACTGTGTGTCAAATAGACTACTACTGTTTCCACTAAAATATATAGCAACTACAATCTTAGAAGAAAAACTGTTCCATTTAGCACCTTAAACTTTGTTGTTGATGTTTTTCCCTCTGAGGTAACTCTTCAACTGTTCAACCCTAAAACATAGGCTTTGCTTTCTGAAAATACTTGGAGTAAAATACTTGAGTCATTGTACTTCATTAATATACTTAAGTGTTATTGAAATTCAATAGCACTTAATTACATTACACCTTTAAAGTGTTACAAATTAGGATAGTCTCTTCTCACAACCAGCCAATAAATGCACGTTATGTAGCAATCAAGCGGACGTCATTTCAGTTTAGCATCTAATCAAGTTCATCAGTGTAGAAAAAAAACAGTTATCAAGAAACGTGCCAATTCATCATCTCCTGTCACCTTCTCATGCAACACAATGTAGTTAGCACTATAGCTATCCGTGTGTGTTTGAATATGGATAAGACACTGGACTGCAGTGTGGAACTTGAGGACTGTACCTCAGTAAAATGTTTCAGTATGCTGGACTAAGAAAAGACTCATATAAAATGAACTCCATCTAATTTGAAAAAGCATAGTGAGATAAGTTTTGATAATCTGCTACCATTAGCTAGCTATATTAACAAAGTTAGCATGTTTTCTTTGCTAGTGCCAGCTTAGACTAGCATTGATTCCAGTAGCTTATATTGATTATATTGACATCAACTTAATTTTGATCATTTGAACATTTACATTTTAATACTTTAATATATTTAAAAGTATCAACTTTTTTACTTTCACTTGAGTACATTTTTGGTTGGATACTTCCACTAGTACTTAATTGGGTACAATTTTGACTCATAATCTTTATACTCCTGGGGGAAAAAATGGACCAAGCCCAAAATGGAAAATATTAAGCTTTTAATGGTCTTAACAAGAAATCATTGGTCAGAAGAACTGCAAGAATTAAACAAATGCACTCCTGAGAGCTCCTGTACCACCATTTGCTCGTTTACTTTTGCTGCAGTGAACTGTTTGGGGAAAAGCTAGAAACAGGGAAATTCACTTATATAGTCTTCTTGTACACAAAGGTTTGATGTTGTTTGATGTAAAATTCAAACTAACACATGTCTGGGTGTACAAGGTTTTCCAAAAATATCTTCTTGAATGGTTTGTTTTTCTTAAATGTTTAGTCATTATTTGGTTATCTTCTACACCCGATGCAGCCCATCAAGGGCCACAAGGCTTAAACATTTAAAGAAATCGAATGGAAAAGCTGTCCCATACTAAGTTCTTTTATCTATGTGTTTAATCCTAATTTTGCCATTTTGTGCATGGCCCTTTTTTTGCCCAGGAGCATATTACCCTGCCATACAAGGTATAGGTTACTATTAAGTTCATTACATGAACACGGAGTTATCCCGCTCTATGAGCTAGAAAGTCTAAACATTGATAGCAGCAATGCACCAGTCTGGTGTGGAGCTTACATTTTTCAGTCTTTTGTATATTACTTACAATGGTGCATATTGAAATCTTTGCTTATCTGTTTCATTATGATGATTATCTGCTGTGGCAGGTGGAGTCATGGTTTAGTGTGGGTTTGCACTGGGATGAACTTTATATTTTTGCCATTTTTGGGCTTGGCGTATTTTTTGCCCAGGAATGTACTTCCATTTATTTATAATTTCTCTGTACTTTTTCCACCCCTGGCTAAAACTCTTGATCATCTATAGGGACTCTTTTTTCAAAGAGTTTAGCATTGCATTAACAATGCAAAGTCATCTCCGTCTCTTCATTATCAGCATTAATACTGTTTGTTCACAAAGTGTCTCTGTACTTCGACGTCAATAATCAGGCCTCTGAACCTCATCTGCATAAGCACTTGATGGCTGTTGTGATGGATAATTACCCGCTCTCATCCTCTTGTATCTCAAACACTCAAACTACTGTCCCGCGTTTAATTCATACTATGTTATTGTTACAGCATATTTCTGTATATATGTTTTACTCACTATATTTCAGTACTTGTACAATGTTTATTATATTTATATTCGTTATCTTTAGTGTGATGGTTCCATTTTGGCGTACTGCTGCATCACTTTAATAATAATCTTATTCATAAGGACAGTGAAGTTTGAGTGCAAGGTTTGGGTACAATTTGGGATGAATAGTGCAGGAAATGATGCATTACAAGCAACTAGAAGCCAAAACTAATGCAGAGGCTGAATTAGATTGCCCAGTGCAGCTGATCTATTCTCAATTCCTTGAATTTGACAGATGCTATAAATATTCACTGCTGTAAAGCCTTTAACATCTATGTATTTTTTTTTCTTCCAGAGTTGCTCAAACTGTTTATTGCATTCATTGTACACTGTCTAGTTTCCCATAATATCCTGTGTATTTATTATACTATGCACTAGTTCTAGTCCATCTGCATATTCTATAACAGCATAGTGGCCAACTATCATTATTAGGCAATGTATTTTGTTTGACTGTCTTCATGTATGTAATGACAACACACACAGATTTGTCTTGACATGAGGTTAACTCCTTACGGTGAGCTTGTTAGTCAGTTATTCACCTTGGCTGCTTAAGCCAGTGTATTATGAAAGCTGTATTTACTGGTTTACAGGGAAGTTAACATCTGAGATTTGAGCCCTGGTTTCAGTTGCAGACAGACTTTAGCATCACTAAATAAACAATGCTAAATTTCTCCTGTCACTCTAGTTCACTGTTTTGCCCTACCAGAGCCAATATGAAATGGCTGCAGTTGTCACGCTTCCAAATAACACCCTCTGATTGGCTATTATGCATTCTGTCAGAACCAGAAGCTCAGAAACCTAGTTAAATCTTTAAAAAAAAAACAAAAACAGAGATGATAGACAAAAACTGATTTATACACCAAACTGCATCTCAAGCACCAGGCAAGGAGATACAGACAGACAAGATGTAGACAGAAAAAAAAAAACAGAAAGAGAAAAAGAACAAAGAGCAGAGAAGCAGTGACGCGCTAAAGAGAATGGTTTCCTCAGAAAGTGGTTAAAGCATAATAGCACAGTAGCTACAGTGAAACTAATATGATGTAGTTTGTAGTTGTAAGAGTGAAGGATGTAGGTCTGAACTTGCCTACGGCCCCATGGAGCTGAAGTGGTTAATACGCTAAGTTTCTACATTACTATTTGAACCCGATAAGGCCCTGGTATTTGAGCACCATCATACTTTGCTATGTCTTTGAAATATCCTACACTCATAATACCTCCTACATGCCATTCGCCTTTCTCTTTTAGGTGGAATGGGAAGGACAGTGTACGCAAATGCACATGTCTGCATGAGCCCCTTCAACCCCTACTTTTCTCCAGAGCTTTAGCTTGCTTCCTATGAGTGCCTGGCTTAGAGCCATTTCAGCTGCAGATCTCCTGTAAAAGGTCCCTCTCTCCTGGACTCTGCCCAACATAATCAATCAATCTTGTCCTGACAGTGCTGACAAAGTTGTGGTGCAGGTAATGTCCCCTGCACAGCAGGTCACCAAGGAAACAGTTATGGTTAAGACATAGGACATAGGCAGTGATATATATATATACACACATACACACACACACACACATATATATATACACTATATTACCAAAAGTATTCGGTCACCCATCCAAATGATCAGAATCAGGTGTCCTAATCACTTG
>CM075019.1:11813407-11866301 GCA_037576675.1 Pangasius sanitwongsei | reverse complement strand
TAGGCAGCAAGTGAACAGTCAGTTCTCGAAGTTGATGTGTTGGAAGCAGGAAAAATGGGCAAGAGTAAGGATCTGAGCAACTCTGACAAGGGCCAAATTGTGATGGCAAGACGACTGGGTTTTAGAGCATATCCAAAACGGCAAGTCTTGTGGGGTGTATGCAGTGGTTAGTATCTACCAAAAGTGGTCCAAAGAAGGACAAACGGTGAACCGGCGACATGGCCGCCCAAGGCTCACTGATGTGCGTGGGGAGGGAAGGCTAGCCCGCCTGGTCTGATCCCACAGAAGAGCTACTGTAGCCCAAACTGTTGAAAAAGCTAATGCTGGCTATGATAAAAATGTTATTCACTTCGACTGTCATTGGTTTTAATGGTGTGGCTGATTGGTGAACAGATGCATGTATATATTTCTTTTTTCAAAAACTTCACAAAGAAAGTGGTTTATTGAATTTTCCCAAATGGAGATGAGATGGATTTTTACCATTTATAATGAATGAAAAAAGTGGCTGTTCACCACAGTGTAAACCGTTCAGACCACTGAACAGAAACAACCTGCAATTGTTCTAACAGGTCCTTTAGCCGTCAGTTTGATTAATGAATCCATTAACGAGGGAATAAGAAAAGTTAGACAGTTTTAGATGCTGTGAAGAAATATTACACAATCTTTAAATTCCTTAAGAAATAACAAGCTATCAACAACCAAAAGGTCAGTTTAACCTTATAATCCAGTGCCACAGCAGGGAGTAAATCTGACATGTACTATACACTCCAAACTTAATACTGTATATCAAAGAGCTGATTTATGTGTCATAAGAGTGTTATGATGCTAACTGCAATTACATTTGATGTGACATGCTTCGTATTTACACGCTTTCCAATGACACGCTTTGCAATGCTTTATCTGCACCAGACTCATTATGTCACAGAAAGCTGAGGGAGCAAAACATTGATCTCTAGAAGCCTGGACCCATCAACCATAATAAATCACTCAGAACATTTACAACTAATGGCAAAGACATGTGAATCTGTTGGCAGTGTATGCTAAGCAGCATCACTGCCCTAAAACCTGCAACAGCAATCAATAACCTGTGATGCTGTATATGACATATGAGGATGAGATGTGTCATTCATATTTCCAGACTGTCCCAGAGTTTCCTGAAAAATTATCACCTCATAGATTGCTCAAACTACTGTAATAATTCTTTCATGCATGCCGTATTTGGTTTTGCCAATTCCTTAAATGTCAGAACACCACACACACCTATCTCAAGCTGGTGATAACTCGGTCAAAACTAATTATTACAGCAATTAATAAGATCACACTTTTTAACAGTGCCAATATATTTCCAACATAAGGTATTCACCACATAAAATGACTTACTTATGGCAATTAAACCAACACACCCAAGAGGGCAGCTAATACGATTATTTTCAGGATATTTTCAAAGTTCAGGCTAGGCTGGGCTTTCAATGCAAATGTCAGACAATCCAATTCTCCTTTGTGTCCTTGCAGATATTTGACAGACATAGTTAGAGACGGACTGTACTGTCCTTTCCATTCGAATGTGAATGTAGTAGGGGTGGAATGATTAGATGTTTTGAATGCATCGATTTAAATGGCAACGCCTTTTGGAACATCCCAGATTTAGTCCCCCCTTGGGCCTCTTCATGCTTCAGCATACAAATACATCCTATACAACTGTGTGCTTCCAACTTTGTGGCAACAGTTTGGAGAAGAACAACATATGGGTGTGATGGTCAGGTGTCCAAAAAACTTTTGGCGATATAGTGTAATTGGTTACAAATCGATTAATATGAAAAAAACAAACAAACAAACAGAGAACTGGTGTGTAAAAAAATTCATATTTTAAACGGACGCGTAAAAAAGGCCAGCATAGTGATTACCCTTAACTCTGATACTTAAAATAGTCCTTCTCTACATCATCACTCGTAAGCCTACCCCAGATTCTGAAAAAAGTTGGTCACATATCAAATCGAGGCGAATAAATCGAATTGTATCATATCATAGCAGATTCTGCGATATTGCTACATCAAATCATTGCCTTATGAATCAAAATTCATCATATATCATATCATAGCAGACTCTGTAGAATCATTAAATATCAAATTGTTACCTTAAGTATCGTATTGTGTATCGTATTGTGTGGAAGCTTAAGGTTTACATCCCTGGAATGTAGCCATTCCTTGACTCTCTAGTCCAAGGACAGCACTAGACAGTTATCCCAACGTGTTATCCCAGTTATCCGTGAATCCCAACCTCAAAGTGAATTCGGTTTCTGTACACACCCTGAGTACATGCACTGATGCACAGACGGCACTCATGAGATATGAGTCAGAGCTCTGTCTGCCTGAGTGTAGTAACCCTGATATAAATTTACTGTACACATACAAACAATAAATACGCACGCTCTTGTCGACACGTTCATCAACAGTGTAAACTATTGGACCTACGATAATTCTCTTTGGGAAGCATTTAAATAAACTAAAGTTCGATGGGTTTAACAAGACTGGAGTCAGCTGGAAAGGGTTTTATGAAACACACGCTATCAATAATTCTGTATAAATGGTGCTCCGTTGCATGGATAACTTTCCTGTTTTTTATGTATTATCTACCGCTTGTATTATGTATTATCTACCACACCATGCAGGTGTCTAAATGTTTGATATTGCACATAGAATTTTATACCGATATCAATATTTGATATAAATGTCTTGCTCTGATTCATTCTTCCAGGGTAAATAAATAAATACACATCATGTTCAAGATTTCAGCTTAAAAAGTTATAGATAAGCCTATTATTAAGCCTATTATTTATTGTTAGCACACAAATCAATTTCAGTGGTTCATTCACGCAAAACCACCAAGTCTGTCGAGTCCAATAGCCTGTAAATGCGCAAGATATAAACAGCCTTTTTTTTTTTTTAACATCTAACCAATTTGGTACACCAGGCAGAAAAGCCCCAGCTTTTAAGTATTTTCTAGGTTAATTCCCTGACACTCCAGTTTAACCCAGGTATGAATGAGCCGTCCCTCGCCTCCTCTGCTTCGTTCTCAGCAGCTGCTCTCATCTACACACATCAGCAAATTTCACATTCCTTTGTACACTCTCAAACTGTAAACTGTACCTTTCCTTGCCACTGGGGTAGTACCTTTATCTGGAAACATGGACAAACCATACCTTTAAAGAAGATTTAAGGTACATAATTTGACTATGATTACTTTTTAGAAGAAAACCTTAAAGGTACTCTGTATGCACCATTTTAGGCAAAATATATACACTAATTGTGCTTGAAGGGTACCAGCCCACAAAGGAAGGGTGCAGATTAGTACGCTTTTTTCTGAAGGTGTAGCACTGCAAGTGCATTTAGTACATTTAAAAGCTACGACCCAGACCATTAAAACTAAATGCAGAATTCTGTTGGTTCTCAACAATAAGAATAAGAAGAAGAAGGAGGAGGAGGAGAAGAAGAATATGATGAAGAAAAAGAAAGAAAATACAATAACAATAATTTCTTCTTCTTCTATTATTATTAGTATTTTTTATCAGCAGCACTAGTACTACTTGTAGTAGCAGTAGTATATTTAGTAACAAGTAATAGTGTTAGTATAACTCATTGTATTTATATTTTTATCAGGATATTATTATTATTTATATTATTATTATTATTATTATTATTATTATTTTGATTTTGATTAGTAGTAGTAACAGCTTTAGTAGTAATAGTAGTAATAGTAGTAGCAGCAGCTATAGTAATAGTAGTAATGGTAGTAGCAGCAGCTATAGTAATAGTAGCAATAGTAGTAGTAGTAGTAGTAGTGATAGCTATAGTAATAGTAGTAATAGTAGTAGCAGCAGCTATAGTAATAGTACTAATAATAGTAGTAGTAACACCTACAGTAGTAGTAATAGTAGTAGTAGTAGTAGTAGTAGTAATAGTAGCAGCAGCTATAGTAGTAGTAATAGTAGTAGTAGTAATAGTAGCAGCAGCTATAGTAATAGTAGTAATAGTAGTAGTAGTAACAGCTATAGTAGTAGTAATAGTAATAGTAGTAGTAGTAGTAGTAACAGCTATAGTAGTAGTAGTAGTAGTAGTAGTATTAATAGTAGTAGCAGCAGCTATAGTAATAGTAGTAGTAGTAGTAACAGCTATAGTAGTAGTAATAGTAGCAGCAGCCATAGTAATAGTACTAATAGTAGTAGTACTAACAGCTATAGTAGTAGTAGTAGTAGTAATAGTAATAGTAGCAGCAGCTATAGTAATAGTACTAATAGTAGTAGTAGTAACAGCTATAGTAGTAGTAGTTGTAGTAGCAGCTATCTTAGTAAGACTTATGGTATTATCATTTTAACATGAAGATGTGTTTTGCATTGCTGTTTCAAAACGGATCTGAACACTCAATAAGAGCAGCATCATGCACCTGTCACTAAAACTCTATAAAGTGTCCGTTACCTGGATACACGATGAGCGCGAGCAGCCACGCCGCAAGCACGCAGCCCACCGGGTTGAACATTCTTCAAACTGACTCTGGCGATAACGCTTGTCTGATTTCTTTTTCTTCTGGCTCACACGAGCTCCGTCCGCTCCCGACACTCTTACAGTGCAGTTACTACAAACCTAGCCTGTGCTGTCCGTGTGGAGCGCATTGGGTAAAGAGTACAGCTCGAGTTGAAATCCAGCGCAACTTGCGGCAGCGCAGTGACTGAGTGCCCATTGATTATTTCCACAGGAGCAGAGCGCGAGCAGAGTTCAACCCAAGCCCCGCCCCCTGTCGGCTCTCATTGGCTGAAGTGACTGTCCATTACAGGTACCCGAATCGCTGTAGCAGAGCTGGAGGTGATCAAGCTAAGCACTGACCATAAGCACAATATAGTATGTTGTCAGTATGTACACACACAGACACACACACACATTACCTTCCTGTAACACATATTTCTTCTCGCGTGTGTGTGTGTGTGTGTGTGTGTGTGTAAACGTCCACACACAAGCAGGGTCCCATTCAGGTGTTGGAAACAGACTGGATGCTTGCCAGGACATTGCTGTCACATTGATGTGATGGGCATCATTGTGAGCCACAAAACTGCAAGGTGACCTTGTGACTCGGCAGAATTTCTCAAGCACACCTTCAGGCACATGGCATGCGAAGAGGCGTCATTTCATTTTCCCCCCTGACACGTGTCTTGTTTACCATATGAACAGGCATGCTGAAATTATTATTATTACTATTATTATTATTTACACAATTAGGACTACTTACCTAAACTAATACAATCGATAGTATTTCAAGATGAATGAAAAAACTAAAAAAACTAAAAAACTAGGGCAGTGGTAGCTCAGTGGTTAAGACGTTGGACTACTGATCGGAAGGTCATGAGTTCAATCCCCGGCACCGCCAAGCTGCCACTGCTGGGCTCTTGAGCAAGGCCCTTAACCCTCAACTGCTCAGTTGTATAAATGAGGTAATCGTAAGTCGCTCTGGATAAGGGTGTCTGCCAAATGCCGTAAATGTAAACGTAAAAAAAAAAAAAAAAAACCTCGATAAAATTTAATGTAGGTTGTTGAAGGCAAAATATGTAATCGGGGCATTTGTGAGGCTTGGGTTAACAGGACAGGTGCAATGATGGTTATAAAGTCCATATCATGATAAATTATTTCACTTTTTAGAGACGTTATATGTAACATTGCCCGCCTCCATTTGTACAGTATGAATCAGCTGACTGGGAGTTAACACATACTCTTGTACAGACTATTGAATTTTCATTTGCTGGTGATCTTTTAACAAATGAAATTTCATGAAATGCTTTCATGAAAAAAGTTCTTTAAGGTTCAATTGATGGTAAAAGAGTTTCGCTTTCTGAAATGGTTCTACTTTGAACTTTTTCTGAAAAGGAACCATCTGTTATAGGGTTCTGCATAGAATCTTTTCCTATGAGAACAAAACAAAGAAACATTTAGAAACCATTTTACTCCCTGGACTTTTCAATATTTGAGTAGCTTGCCATTGGCCATTACTGTTGCCTCACTCAACAACCGACCTTTTGAACAACCTTGGGCTTGATTTATTCCATTTCAACATGCTCGGTTTTTTTTTTTGGTTTTTTTTTTATAAGTCAGGGAGGAATTAGATACTTTCTTGAAAAAATGTTCTGTTTTCTCAGGGGTAATACTGAGATAAGGGATTGTTTGACAATGAAATTGTTGTATCATTCATTGGTAAGGTGCTTCAATGGCCTGCAATTATCTCACTCCAAAAACAGCAGACATTCATTGAATATGCTGTGCAGCTAAACAGAAATTTGGAATTAGAAATGAGGGATTCTTCAGAATTAGAGTTTCTACCACAAATCATAACACATAATAATACTGCCATTTCTGGTGGTGTGAACCCCATGCATTGTGAATTTTCTGCACCCTCCATAACATCTTATTCTGTTCAGCTGATAATTTAGTTTCAGACCACTTAGACAGGTGTGTTAGAGCTGTGAAAGTACAAACATGGGTGGTGTATATTAGGTGCCATGGACTACTGAACACTTCTTTATTTATTTATTTATTTATTTACTGCAGGTCTACAATAGTGTAGCTGAACTAATTTAAATATTCACTTAATTAACAAACGGTGTCCCTGGAGGACTAGTGGTTAGGCCAGGGAACCAACCCCAGCCACTGGGGTCGTGTGCAACCGTGCGCTCTCAGTCCCTGTCCCAAGCCTGAATAAAATTGAGGAGGGTTGCGTCAGGAAGGGCATCTGGCATAAAAACTGTGCCAAATCAAATATGTGGACCAATGATCCGCTGTGGCGACCCCTGAACAAGAGCAGCCGAAAAAGGAACAACAGCAACTTAATTAACAAGCAAAATCTAAAGTAGAAGTTGGTTGTGGGTTCAGCGAAAACCGAATGAATCTTCAAAGTTCAAGAAAAGAGACAAAGCTTGTTCTTTTGGGGCTTAGGAAACCTACTGCTAGTACTTAGGAAACCTACATAAGTACTTTTGGGACACAGTGTCTGTAGTCTAGCTCAGAAATATGATTGATATTCATGAAGCTAATATACGGCAAGGACATATTCTTAGGACTTTAGAGAAGCTGCTGCATGATTAATACTAATGTACAAAACTGCCCAATAGGATTGGAATATTGATGACACATAATTAAGCCTGTGATTAATTTATCTTAGCCAAATCATAATGAAATTGTGGGCTGACTTGCCTTTCTGGAACTGGCAGCTGGAAGCTCCTAGAATTAAGCTGTAACTGAGGAAAGTGCTTACACTTCAGATTAACGTTGGTTTTTAAATATTGTTTTTAATCTATTCTTCAACTGATAGATTAAAAAAGTAACAATTATACAGACAAGAAACACCACGTTTTTAATTGTCTTGGAGCAAACTGAAACAAACAATAAATGACTCCACTGAGTATTTAATTAGTGAATTAGTCTCTAATTGATCTCTAGTCATAATCATTTGCTTTTAGCATCAAGCGATGTTGAAGCTATTAGAGAATATAAGGACTTTAAAAAGTGTGAGACAGCAATCTAAATGCTGTGTGCTCCTCTGGGAACATAATTTTCCTGAGCAATGGTGCACTTGGCCTTTTTCACACACTCAAGCAGCATTGCTATGACCCTGGGACAAATTACACCTGTGTGATCAGGGACAAAAGCCATGAGTACTATGAGTAGCTGCAGTGGTCTTTCTGATTACATCATTGTACCTTCTGTTCAGGATTTTCAGTTTGTCCTGAAAATAAAGACGTACACAGAGACTGACAATTATAAGACACTCAGGAAGGCAAATGATTCACCAGTGCACGTGATTTGGAAAAACCATATACAGTAAGCCATACAAGAAAACACTTTAACTGGACCTTGTGGCATAAGACTGACCTTACCACCTCATAAACATGTCATGGCAGAGGTCATGTAACATGATGCAATGATAGAAGCCATAATGCTACGTAATGCATATGTTTTACTAGGTTAGCATGTTTAACTACAGTTTTAAAGTGGATGCTATGATGCACACAACTGTCAAAATGACTAGCAGAATAAGTGTTACATCTGTTTTGACCTCAGAAAAACTGTTACTTAGCATACATAGGGTGGCATCGTGGCACAACAGGTAGCATTGCCACCTCACAGGTCCGTGGTCTTTCGATCCTGAGCTCGGATCCAGTGTTCCCAGGATAGGCTGACTCAGCTTTATGCAAATAAGTTACTTGTTAACGTGTTAAAGCGTTAAATCCAAACGATTGGCTTAAATGATTCCTCAAGCAACCTATGTTCACCCTTTTTTCAATTTATTAAAATATTAGAATACATTTTAAATACATTTTAAACAAAAGTAAATCATATATTGTAGTAAATTGTTTGCTGTAGGCTATACATACTCTTTCTCACTGGAACAAAAATGCTGGATGTTACACAACCGATACAAGCGATAACAGTGGCGCTCACAGGGTTATAAACTCATTGCTAAGTCTTGTTCAAGTTTGCAACTTTGAGTGCAGTATTTCCCAGTGTATTACTGTTCTCTGTGCAATATTCTTCTTTTATTACTTACAGCGAAATAGTTGTATACAGTATCCACTTCTCCTCAAAGCAGTTGTGTGTTATATCACCAGTGTTGTCTATGTCAAATGTTAAGGTCTGTAAGCATAATTACTTCCAAGTACACTCTAGTATACTTGGCCAGTGAAGCATAATTCTGATTCTGCTAACATCACAAAAGGATTGTAATGACATTTATTATATTGTAGAATGTGACCCAAAAATTATGAAAAGTTTAAAGAAAATAACAGACAAGCAAGGGAAATTAAATGTCACAAGTAAGTGCCCCATTATTTCCAAATATCGAGTAGCGTCATCTAACTTATGCCAAAGCACTACATATGCCATCACTCCATCAAACATGGCAGCCATCATGACTACTCCTCCTGATGGTAGATTGATACTTTATATCACTGAGTGTACAGTAAACTATCATGGCAGCATATCCACCATGACATATTTATGACAAGCTCATGTAATGCAGGTCATGATGCAGGTTTCATGTGCACTCAAATGAACACGTACTCATGCTTCTGGCATAACGCCTCAAGAGCATCTGCATGTTTGTAAGATCTCCAAGTTTCAAATATATAAAATTAAAACTATATTCATTCATTTGTCTGCAGTAACCTGGTCAGGGTTATCGTGGATCCAGAGCCTCTCCAGAATACACCCTGGTTAGGAAACCCAGGAGGACACAGGGAGGAGTCTACACAGACAATAACCCCAACGCGGGATTGAACCAGGGACCCTGGAGCTGTGAGACAGCAATGCTACTGCACCACCATGTTCAAGTGGGGTCTAATATTAGGTCTGATAGTAGCTCTTTGTGTGTGTGGGCAAGTTCTTCAGGGTTCTACTGTGTCAGGCGTTTGATGCAGTGTGGGGCTGCAGTACTGCAAATAGCACCACCCTATTTAACCTGATTTAGCTTTTATAAAGAGAAGAAGGGAGGATGAGAGAGAGAGAGAGAGAGAGAGATAGGCAGTGAGCCACTAAATGTCTAAACTATTCTAAGGAGACATGCCAGCTTCAAGCACGATCTGACAAAACCTCCATTCAGAGCACTACATGATGCAAGAGAAACTACAAGCGCTTCAAGTACATACAAGGTCATTGGATTTGAACACAGACACACACATAGATTGAAAGTATCTATATAATGGCCATATTGTTCAGTTAGATTCCACAGAAACATTTGAAAAATTGTTCACAATACCCATGCACAATAAGAGAGGCAGATAATTAATCAGGAGCAGCTGCAGAAGGGTAACTTTTGGTGTTCGAGCAGTAACAGTTCTACAGAACTGCATGCAGTAAAACATTCGTTATGTCTTTCAGTGAGTGAATTCAGAACCAGTCCCCTAGTGCTATTCCTCATAGAGGAAATAAGGGCAGTGTGCGCTAAACATATTTGAAAGATCAAAATCAGAAGGTCAGAGAAAAGTCAAAGTCAGATCATAAATGAACAGAAAATGCATCTTTAACATTCCTTGTTAAGAATCATCCTACTTGTTACGAGGGCTAGATTACAACTGTCTAGACATTACCAAAAGTGGCCTAAATTAATTTGGACAGAGTGAGAGAGAAAGAAGGAGAGAAGCAGATGGAGCATGTAATTATGAAGGCAATGACTTGGCAGACTAAGGAGGCATGTTAAAGGAATTATTGTTTTCCCAGGGATAATAAATCTTATTTTTTGCTTTCAAAAAGTTCCCTTCAATGATGTAATATGATTATTGTTGTTTTCACAGCTAATTCTCTCTTCCCCTCTGAGAAATAGACTAAAGCGAGCTAGAGTGGCTTATTCTCTGCATCTTAAAATATTTTACTGTATTTACTGTGCATTTAAATGTGATTCACTGTGTGAGAGCATATTGTCATGTCCTTGAATGAATGGCTACCATTATTTAGTAGGTTTGTGTGCATAGAGGGATGGAAGCAACAGCAAGAGGACTGAAATTGCACTAACACTGTAATTTACAGAGAGAGAGAGAGAGAGAGAGAGAGAAAGAGAGAGAGAGAGGGAGATCATATAAATATATGTGGGACAACATGACTCAGGTATGCCATGTTAGCCTTGAAACCTCTAGCTCATCCCAGTGCAAACCCACACTAAACCATGACCCCACCTGCCACAGCAGATAATCATCATAATGAAACAGATGATGTCAGTGTTTAGACTTTCTAGCTCATAGAGCGGGATAACTCCTTGTTCATGTAATGAACTTAATAGTAACCTATACCTTGTATGGCAGGGTAATACGCTCCTGGGCCAAAAAAAAGGGGCCATGCACAAAATGGCAAAATATTAAGCTTTAAATGGTCTTAACAACAAATCATTGGTCAGGAAATTAGCAAGAATTAAACAGCTAGATGAAGGAACTTAGTATGGAATAGCTTTTCCCTTTGATTTCTTTAAATGTTTATAATAAGCCTTGTGGCCCTTGATGGGCTGCATCGGGTGTAGCAGATAACCAAATAATGACTAAACATTTAAGAAAAAATTTTGGAAAATTTTGTTGTGTTAGTTTGAATTTTACCTCAAACGTTTAAATCATTATCATGATTTTACCACTGCGTACAAGAAGACTATGTAAGCGAAGTTCCCTGTTTCCCTGCTTTTCCCCAAACCGTTCACTGCAGCAAAAGTAAACGAGCAAATGGTGGAACAGATGGTCTCAGGAGTGCATTTGTTTAATTCTTGCTATTTTTAATTTTTTTTTTTTTTGCCTAGGATTGTACAACTACAGTACAGTATAGTGAAATATAAAAGTCAGTGAGCATGCTAGTACTTAACTTTTTCTGTATTACAGTGTGCACAGGGGCACTACCCCATCACAATCCTGACCACAATACAGTGGTTACTGAAGATGCATGAATGAACTATTTTATTAGCTTACTGAAAAGTCTAACATTAAATCAGTTCCACAATTGTGATGTTAGTAGCTGTAATCCTTACAACACTGAATCTGAGTAAACATGTATTTAAAAATTCAAAAATGTGCTATTGGTTAACAATATCAGGCAGCATCTCGTTGTGTACAAGATTTATTCACTGACAGTGGTGCATTTTGCTGTGAAAAGGGTTGAGTTTTTTTTTTGTTTTTTGTTTTTTTAGCATAGAATTGGCACATACACAAAATTTTAAAAGTTTAATGATTTACTTAAAATTGATTGTTTTATTAATAATTTACTTTCAATCTATAATTTGGGGAATATTACAAGATCACTGAAAATAAAAACAAAGAATGATAGAACTTACTTATGTTCTTTAGGAAATGTTGAACATGTTACTAATATTCCAGATATTTCATAGGGGTGAATATTGAAGGACATTAAAACGTACATTTTTCATAACCGTTAGTGGATGACGTATGGAAAATGACGTATGGAAAATGAGACGTTAAATGGATTCACACAATAATAAGATTTTTGAAGTATTTTAATGATTACCTTTCAGTGCTATAGATTGCATTAATGTTTTCAGATATTTAGCTGATACATGCACATACAATGAGTTATGAATGACACATATTATGTTGAAATGTCTTTTATCTTTACTTTACATATATATTTGTAAATGTAATAACAGTAGGACACACGACACCCCAGTCATGGAATCATGACACATCTTGTCAAGCCGAACACAAAGTCTCGTGAGTGTAAAATGTTTTTTGAATACCTAATGGAACAATCAGAGATATGTTACTGAGGCGATCCAACCGACAGGTTTATTAAAGAACAAACCATCAAGGAAAAACCCCATGCAGGGAATATAAAGGGCTTAATTGCAAACAGGTGTGAATGATCAGTGGTAACCATGGTAACAAATCAGTATTCTGGTGTTGGTGACCTCTAGTGGCGAAAAGTGGGATTGCCTGTCTTCCAAAGCCAAAGCCTTCTTCAGTTGCGGTAGTGATGGAAATCTTGTAGGAAGAATTCAAGATGGTCCTCCGTTGGTGCACATGACCACTCCTCTGAGCCATAGCCTGCTCAGAAAGCAAGCAGAACAACCATCTAGCTGAGTGCTTGGAGTCCAGGAGAGCTTTTATGGTGTAGTCAGACTGAATGTGCACAATAATCAGCACCATCCTCTATGGAAGATCAAACAGTTTTGAACAGCGCAACATCAAAAGCTGGAGAGAAAGCAACAACTAGAAATTAATTTAAAGCAATAGGAGATATCTGTATATTTGAAAGGGAGATATAAACTCTGGACTTTATTGATGGAAGCTAAAGTGCAGTGGCATTTTGTTGACGGTCAGACTGTATTTTCTGATGGCGTATGGTGGTTCCCTTGATCGGACGAAAAGTGTGGGCTGATATTGTTAAATGCAGCGGAATGGGATTAATCCAGTGAGTTCATTAAGGCAGTGGTTCTCAGAGTGGGATCTGAGGACCCCCATGGCTCCATGAAGCATAACCAGGAGGTTGTTACAGTGGTTATTGTTATCAGAATATTTCACTGATCACTTGAATTTAATAGGTTAAATCAATTCTCCAATAAAGCAAAAAGAAGTAAGCTTATATATAATGTCAATTTGGTCCCACTGTGTTTTGGAAACTTCAGTAACTAAAAGCTCCATGACTCCAATAAATAGCCATTAGATTATTATCTACATTTGGAAACTAAGCCTAATATTTGAATAGCTGGATTATGTTCATTAATTATTTCATAAGGATTTATTGAATTATTACATTAGTAGACAGTGGTACAAGGTACAAGGTTACAGTGCAGATTGGAGATGAGTTGATGTGCACAGGTTTCAGTGACAATCACACTGATGGTCCAGCCATGGTGTCAGTCAACCTGACCATATAGTCTGTTGAGTTGGCCTGTCTGGAGATTACAGAGAAAAATTTATGACTTAGTGTGCACAGATTTTAGTGGGGATAACACTAAAGGCTTCTCATACTGTATATCCTTGTCTTGTGATGATGCAGACAGACTGAGAATGATACAGGAACTGAAAGAGCTATGGCCAAAAATATGACACTGAAGTCGATGACTGGAAATTCAGGTACACAAACTTCAAATACACAAATCACAAATGGATGTAAGCAGCTCTGATTTATACTCTTGAGTGATGAGGATTGACAGGTTCCCTGTCTTTTCTTTCTTTAAAGGCTGTCGATTGGTGAGTTGTTCTGATGGATGTTCTAGTGTGCAATATCAGTTCATCAGGACATTCCTTGGAGATAACTCAAAGTACACTCATAAGATGTCCAGACTATAAAACCAAGGTGTATTTTGTTAATTGAGCTTAGCGTTGCCACCCTGGTTTTACATTGTATTTGACACCAAAATATGATATTTAACTGTGCATTCATGAAAAATGGAAACATACACTATATGGTCAAAAGTATGTGGACACCTGACCACAATACCCATATGATGGTCTTCCCCAAACTGTTCCCACAAAGCTGGAAACACACAATTGTTCAGAATGTGTTTCTATGCTGTAGCATTAAGATTTCCTTACACTGGAACTAAGGGGCCCAAAGCTGTTACAGCATGACATTGCCCCTCTGCACAAAGTGAGGTCCATGTGGAGGAACTCAAGTTGCCTGCACAGACCTCAACCTCACTGAACACCTTTGGGATGAACTGGATCACCAACTTTGCTGCAGGCCTTCTTGCCAGACATCAGTACCCAAACTCTTGTGCTTTTGTGGGTGAATGGGGAATAAAATCCCCACAACCACAGTCCAAAATCTAGTGGAAAGGTTCTCTCAGAAGAGTGAAGGCTGTCACAGCAGCAAAGGGGGAAAAGCCCATGGTTTTGGAATGGTATGTTCAATACTCAGAAGTCCGCATACATTTGGCTATACAAAGTATGTACAGTATATGTAATATTTCAGGTTTCATATGGATATGGGAAAAGTGTCTTTCAAGTATTATTAGTGTAAAGTTGTAAAGATCTAGTTTAATGTTTACTAGAAGAGCTTGGTCAAATAGGTAGCTGAGACATGAATAAAATTTCTGATTGCCTGTATCACCATATAAAGCAGATAGAACTAACATCAGTGGCAGAATAAATTCATTAACATACTGTATATGCTGTAAGTAGTGTGGGCCATCAGAATTCATGGCTCACCAGCTTGGCTGTGTGTTAGATGGCTGGATGCCCCATAGGTTACTCATGGATGTATATATCCACTTTAATATCTGGGGGCATATTGTATTAGACACACATGTCTTGTTAGGAAGGCATTGTTTGGTGGCTGGTTCTTGGATAATCAATAAATGTATCATAGATTTTAGAGACAGTGCCAGCCTTAATGTTTATGTGAAATGAAATTTATGATGCTGTGTGCTTGCTTTATTGTATACATCTGTCTGTCATGTACTGTATATTATTTTGTGCCGGCTCCAGTATAGGTCTATGACAAATATCCCATGCTGGACAATGTTTATCTATCTACCTAGTATTTGGAGTATCTGTGTATTTGCTTAATCCATACAACAACCAACATGCCTGGCTCCATTTTGAAAGCACTCACTGAATGTACTGGACATTAATATTTTATAGTTTAATATTTCTGTTCTGATCAACTGTGGTTGTGGAAAAAAAAACAATTTGGTACAAATATTAGATTTCATTGCACCAAATTTTATGACTGAGAAATTTCATCCCTCACAGGTGCTACCTGGTGATTTTATTATTGGTGCTTTCCTGCCTCCCCGCTAGAAAGCTGTGTTAATTCACAGCCATCCGGATATGAGAATTTTATTATGGAGGAGACATGCAAATATTTCATTACAGATGTCGCACTGAGAAACTAACAGTGCACATATAGTATACAAATAGGGATTATGCAGAAGAAAGAAAAGGAAAAGATATATGCCAGACATACAAAGAGTACATGCAAGCTCTAATATTTCACTCCTTTCACTTGATGCCTAGCAGACTGGATAAATGATTCACAAACTGGTGTGTGTCACTAATTTTGAGCTAGGTTGTATATCTATTATGACCATGCCATGATGATGAAATTTAATATAGTATACATAAATTGCTTGAGTTTTTTAAAAATTCTTTTAGATTGAACTTTATATAGAAAAGGCACCCATTTTCATTTCTACTGGCTTGCCTCCACCCACTGCTATGCAAAGCAGATGCAGCGTTAAGTCAGATTTCTCATTATGTGTCGTCTGAGCTGGAAAGTGGCTCATGAACATGCAAAGGTATCTCAAGTTCTTGGCACTGTTCGGATAGTTGTGTGAATTACACATTAAAATGGATTTTCTTTTCTTTTTAAAATTCTTTTGTTCAGTTCAATAGTTTTTGCAGTATATTTGCATCGTGCATAATAATATTTGAATCATATTTTACCGTCTGCAAAAGTGGGGTGGTAAGTGCCACGGAAGATTTGGCAGCTGCCGCCTATGTGGTAAATCCTCATCTGGATGCGGCTGAATGTCACATCTCTGTCTGGTTTGAACTTGTTTTTGCCTTAATCCTACTACTTGTCTCTGCATAGCTCAGCCTGTTAGTTTAGGAATCTGAGGTTACAGTGGGCCCAGGCTCACCTAAACTGGTGTCCACATATTTTGTCCACATACTTTTGACCGTAAAGTGTATAATAATAGTTGTAGGCTTAACGAATGTGTAACTCTTTCCTTTTTCCATAAATGCACAGACAAATTGGAAAAAGACCAGGCGATGTTTGTATAATCTTCACCTGTCCAGATTTGGTAAACCTGTGGCCACTGTAGCTTCAGCTTCCTGTTCTTGGCTGCCAGGAGTAGAAACAGATGTGCTCTTCTGCTGTTGTAGCCAATCTAATTCAAAATCTATGTGTTCTATGTGCATTCTGACATGCTCACCAACGTTGTAAATAATGGTTATTTGAGTGACTGTAGCCTTCCTGTCAGCTGGAACCAGTCTGGTCATTTTCCTCCGACCTCTCTCATCAACAGGGCGTTTCTCCCCACAGAACTGCCTCTCAGTGGATGTTTTTTTGCACCATTCTTTGCAAACTGAAACCAGCCCATCTGGCACCAACAACCATGCAACAGTCAGAGTCTCTGAGATCACATTCTTCCCTATTCTGGCGTTTGATGTGAACATTAAACTTGACCTGTATCTGCATGATTTTCTGCATTGCACTGCTGACACGCTTGCATGAATAAGCAGGTGGACAGATGTTCCAAATAAGGTGGTTGTTGAGTGTGTATTCAACACTTCAGAACTTTTCTGAAGCACCCTTGTCAGAAATGTTTCAGTACCTGCGCCCAGATTTGTGCCTGAACACAATTCTGTCTCAGCAGCCTTTTGGCAATTCCTCAAGGCCCGCAGCTGTCAGCAGTCAGATATTATACAGACAGAGATGTGCCTTTGCAAATGATGACTAGCAACTGAACTTAACACAGGTCATCTTTAATTTATCTTAAGCATGATCAATGGAGACAGGATGCTGCTGGGTTAAATTTAAAGTGTCATACCAAAGATCTGAATTTAATCCCTTTTAAATGAAAACATGAATTTGAAGAAAAATTGTATTGTAACTACCTGAGGATACTTTCAGAATGCACTGAATGCCAGAAATATATATAAGGTATATGGTATAATGTAGTGTTGACAAAGCATCACAAGGTACTAGTGCCCTCTAGGGATAATAAATGCTGTCTTCACCTAATGTCCTAAAAGTAAGAGATGGAAGTATTTAAATGTAGTGGCAATAATACCATTATATAGTCTCACCCATCATTTTCTTTTGTTGCTGCCCAGTCACATAAGCTACTCTATGGTATCCATCCTCTCATCTTCTAAGATGTGAAGCTACATTACAGAGATATTTTAGCTTTGAAATCATATACCACATATACTGAGGCTGCTGTACTTCTCTCTGTTCAGACTGGACTGGAAAGTGGACACTAATGATGAGCCTAAGATGTGTGGATGAAGTCGGTCCAGCTTGCAATTTAGCACACTAAACATTAAAGAACATTAAAGTCAGTGTGCATTGCAGTGCTGGCATCTCAGAATAAACAAGTATATATCCTCCCCTACAAAACCTCTGGAAGTTCTGAAAGAAATGCTCTGAAGCCATCCACCCCCTTAAATGTCTAGACAGAGGGCGATTTGATCAAGCTTTCAAAATGTTTGCTTATAATGAGGCAGTGGCCACCAGAAGAAAGGTGGTGTTTAATCCTCCAGTAGAGCAGAAATTCCCTTTTTTTATTTCTCTATGGGGCCAACACAGCCACTTTTTTCTTACAACACAGGTGAGGAAACTAGTGCTACATGCTCTTGTAAAGAAGTGTGTCAGATTTGTTCCACCTGTAAAGAATGCAGAGATAGTCCCTTACAGAGCGGACTTCTCCAAAAGCTGTTCATTGGTCTGTGGCTGTGCCTTTTTGACTGGCACTAACTGTCTCATGCACATCATCTTCCCTAAGCTCCTTAAAGCCAAAATACACCTTAAAGCCAAAATGACAACATTGCCAGCATAAGTTGTAAACCTTTTTTTCACAATTCATGGAGAAATGATTGGTGTAGTGCACTGTAGTAAACAGATCACACAGAGCAAGTGTGAGATGGGTGTAGCATATACACTTCTGGTAGGTACTAACCACTGCATACTGGGAACACCCCACAAGATCTATCATCTAGTCATCACAATTTGGCCCTTGTCAAAGTTGCTCAGATTCTTACGCATGCCCATTTTTCCTGCTTTCAACACATCAACTTCATGAACTGACTGTTCACATGCTGCCCCTATATATCCCACTGCTTGACAGGTGACAATGTAATGAGATAGTCAACGTTATTCACGTCACCTGTCAGTGGTTTTAATGTCATGGCTGATCGGTGTATAATCACCTTTTTCTCACCTCACCAGAGTTGCAAAAACACTTCTGATACTGTGATTTACAGCATCAGTGCTGTTGGATATGCTAAAAAAAGAAAGGACTATGAAAAGTAAAACTGAAGTTCTAGAACTAGCTTTGAGGTTGCCAGGCCTGCAAATCCTTGATGAGCTTTGGACTTGAGTTGCTACTGCACTGACCTTGTCAGCATGTGTTAGTAATTCATGGAGAAATGATTGGGCACTTAGCTGCAAAGATGGAAAATGTGCAGAAATTATTTACTGAAGTAAAAGTACAATTAATCATCTGAATAAATACTCTGTTAAAAAC
Organism: Pangasius sanitwongsei; assembly: GCA_037576675.1. NCBI lineage: Eukaryota > Metazoa > Chordata > Actinopteri > Siluriformes > Pangasiidae > Pangasius > Pangasius sanitwongsei. The sequence goes on along the minus strand of CM075019.1, from coordinate 11,847,581 downwards.
TGAAGTATACCTTCAAATGCTCTGCTCAAGTAAAGTAAAAATCAATAGACCTATAAATTTACTAAAAGTATGAACATAGAACTTCAAGACAGATTCACAAAAGGAAAAAAGCCTTAAATCACACACACTAATTTTAGTTCCTAAATTAGTGCCTCTTTCACCAAGGAACGTGGGAAAACATACAGTTAGCTAAGACTAACTAACGACCCCCTTTAATCTGTGGTCCTGTTATTCCTAATCTCTCAAATGTTAGTTAGCATGACTCTGATGATACTAACTAGCTGAATGCTAATAGCTAGCTGTTGCAGTGCAAACTGCACTGGTAAATACAAAGTGTATGTAGTAGCAAATAGATTACAGTGAGAGGCACTGGATCTCATTCATGCTGTCACATCTGTTCACGTGTAGATTTGTTGGAATTTAGATCAACTCCTCGAAGCTGCCTGATACTAAAAAGTCACCTTATGACTTTACAGGCATATGATTGTAGAGAAATGTAGTGATATAGTGTGTAGAAAGTAGAGATTTTTTCTTTTGAAATGTAGTAAGTAGTCAAAAGTATTAGTTAAAAATATTTTAAAAAAAAACAGACTAACTACAGCTCAGATCGATACCTTGTTACTTGCCATTGCTTAGATGTGAAATGTAATCTGAAACATTAATCTGAAGTCGAAGATAGAAAAGTGAGTACTTTTGTCGATCCCTCTTATAAACATGAGGCTGTTGTTTGGATCACGAGTGTCTGATATTAGCATCCATGCAGTATGAGCTCTATGTTGCTCTGAAAGGTTACTGGAGCACAGCACAATCCAAACAGCATGCACTTATATTCCAAATGACCATAGTAGGTAAAGCAGGCTTATAATATGCTTATAATGGTCCATGTGATCAAAAAGAATCTGCAATTACCCAGACTAAAGATAAAGAATAAAGAAGACAAGGTTATTTTAAGGACTGGAGACCTCAATATCTGGACAGAATATATGCAGCTTGACAGTGCGGCTGTTATAGTGATGGTAATCAACATTCCAGGATGCTGGACTACTAGTGATGCCTGCAGCATGTACGGAAGTGCTGCTTCTCTTTATATTGTAATACACTACCCAAGAGATTTCTTTATTCTCACCACCTGACAGACTTTCAGTGCTGATTTCATAGGTGACAGCAGGCAGGTAGCATATGTCATTTGTCATTTGTTGCAAAGAATATTCTATAATAAGTCACTGAGAATTTCACTGGAAGTGGCAAAAGGATTTGTCACAACTTCTGCTGAACAGATGACAGCTATAGAGGAGGAATCATCCAGCTACATATCCAGTGTGTACAATGATTTCCAGTTGGTATGAACTGTTAGTAGCAGTAGCAGCTCTGGTCAGATCCAGGCTAAATAGGTTATGGTCACATATAGGGGTCATGTAGACGTCCTATAGTACCTGTCTTCCACCATGACCATCAACAGTGAATCGGTAAGACTAATCAAACTTACATATACAACTATGGATCATATCTGGAAATTCCAAAGCATTTAACTAGAATTCCAAAGGATTTACTAGAGCGCATAACCTGTAAAACTAAATTTATATCTGAACATTTACATGACAGATGCCATGACAGAAATTCTTCCCTAAGAGCTGCAGAGTGAATGAAGCAGAAGTAATTATTTTCAGTGCCATGTTTCTTCAGATGACTCATCCTCTGAATAATGAATGAGGAATTCAGGCTATGAACAAAAGTACACGCCGAAGAGATGCTGGTGTGTATGCATCCTTTAACTGCATGTATTTTAAACTATATGCAGACAGAAACTCAGTGTTACCCTTGAGTTATAGGTTTCAAAGGAAGAGATGATACTTTGTTAGTTAACTGAATCCCCATTTTAAATAGAACTATGTTCATACATCATACGACTTTTGAACACGCTCTTATAATTTCCAACATGAAACATTCATCCGGTTTTCTGCAGATGACCAAAATGAATCAGAACTGAGGCAGAATGTGTTCTGAGATTATAGCTGTTATAGACCAATTTTGGGCTGATTGATCAGAAATATGTCAAATAACTTCAATAAAGACAGTATGAGGGAACGACTTTGAAAAAAGTAATATGAAGTAACTGCTAGCAACACTTGTCATGGATTAGGTTAAACTAAAATGAGATCAAGTTAAAGCCATAAAGCTTCACTGCACATTAACATCCTGTTTCTATCAACATGCAGCTGAATCTGTTGAACACACTTTGACTGCACATGGTGTTTACCCCATTTTTGTGAGGGCAAATGAAGACATTTGGGGATTTATTCGCCTGCACACTGTATACAGTATATACAGGTGAGTCCAACAGCTTGTGTTCATTTTGGGATGCATGGTTTTTGATGAGTTAGAAATCATTATTGAGATCATGATTCTCTCTCCCACTTTTGTGAGGATCAATATATACTTTTGTTATATTCTGACTTTACTCTAGCAGTGAGTGCCACCTACAATGTCCTAGCAGGTGTTTGTAAATGACCGCTCACCTGCATTTTCTTTTACACATTTACTGGCACATTTCTGCAATAGCCTAAATCCTGCACAAAACTATCTGCTATTTAGTGTAAAACTTTAATCATATTAGACTGCCAAGTGCACAGTCCCAAAGTTAAAGGAATTCAGCAATATTACCAGCTGGGTAAATAATTAGTCATGTCTCTGTTCTTCTGCAGATAGCAACTCATAAGCCACATGTGGTTGAAAATTGGTCTTGATTAAAACACGGTCTATGCCTAATGCGTCACTGGAAGGTATTGAGCGAGATGGAGCATGCAGCCATGACTCACCCACCCCATTCATTCATTTCATACATTTAGTCATTGTTTGTATACTAATTGGGAATTTTATATTCAGTACATAATATTAAGCATTTGTTTAGGACAAATTTATTCGTTTTCACTACAAGTGAATGTTTGGGTCATTTTAAAATTCACTCACAGTGTGAATATATATATATATATATATATATTGTAACAATATATGTGACAACATATATATAATCGAGAGCTGGCTTGAATGGTTTTAAACATGATTAAACTCAACATCTCCACTTTGCTAAAAAATGGAAGGTAGTGGGTTGTGACTGTAGCGCAACCATAGGTCAGGGGATGTAAACTGACAGACAGCAACCAGAGCATTTTATTTATAGATACATTATTATTAACTGAAACATTTTGAAACTTCCAAAAAAAAACAAAGCAAAACAAAATCACCACGAATGGGACAGATGCTTGAGCACTCACAATGGCTTATCTGCATATATGTGTGTGGTGAGGTGATGTGATACAACATCTATGGTCATTGGTTACAGCAAATACATAAGCACTAGAGCACAATTGACTCTGTGTGGTGGCATGGGTTATTTTTGCATAACAGCACTGTTCGAAGTGTGTTATTCCACTTACACAACAGCAATTTGCCAACAGTACAATACAAACAATACATTTTTCTTTAAAATGTATTAATGAACACCACATCATGTTTTTTTTAACTGTTTATAGTTGCATTTAATGTTATTGAATGTCCATGAGGCAAGTAAGTTCCTATTATCACTTATGTTACAGCAGCAATGAAGTCTTTCACTCATTAGTCTCCCTTTTTTTCTGTCTCCCTCTCTCTTGAAAAGAATGAGACAAAAAAGCAGCTTTCATGTGACTGAGAAACCAGAAAGCACAAACTCCTCAGTCCTGATGTCTTTTTGAGTTGGGAAACTTGCTGCTGCTAAGTGCTGAGACTGCTTTCATAACTGTTACATAAACATCTCTTAACAGGACGCTTCACGACATCAATGATTATACAGTTTTCTCTCTTAAACTGCAACACAATTTTTTATCCATTTTAAAAAATCCATTTATTATTAGCCTTAGATTATGTGGAATGTCACCACACAAGTCCCTGTGAATGTGTTGCTCCTGTAGAGATGATAACATATTAGAATTTTGTCTTTTGACCAAAAAGTGTCTCTTTTGGCTGGCAAAGTGCTGTTTTTAACCAATTTCAACCAGTTGGCATCCGTAATAAATATACGTAGTTAACTGATGTTAGCCATAGCTACTTGTCTATTGTTAACTAAGCATTGGCAGATTTTATTTTACATTAATGAACTCAAAACATTCTCCATTTATCTTGACAGAAAGAGAGGGAGGCACATCTTTCAAGTGAAATAATCAAAACGAGGTGAGAGATTACTAGTATGATGGGGAAAGGGGGCGGGGCTTAGTTAATATCAGAGCATTCAAAACACCTGTGCACAACTGTCAGTCATTCCCGATTCATATGTCAATTGGCTCATGCGGTGTTTTTATTGGGGGAAAAGAAGACTACTCTTTTTGGCATATTTTTGAGTGATGACTCACAGCAGCATACTCCGATGATAAAATGTGCAATAATTGTGATAATTCCGATGATTACGTGTATCTACGCAAAATGTGTAAAGGTTGGCAGGTCTGCATTTTGTGTCCTTGTTCAAAACTGCAGTAATGCCACATATTTCATTTAACACTTGCAATATCTGGGTATTGATCCCAAAGAGAACCAGGTACTCACAAATACCGTATACCTATTGTAAGTCAGAGATTGCAAGCATTTGTAACATTTGACATTTTAAAGTTTATTCTCAATTGTTGCTTAAGATCTGCAGACAAAGAGAAATGAAATGTTGCTGAAAACATGATGCTTTGATGTGGGAAATGATTATGATCTTAGAGTAGAGTATAGCCTCATTTCTCTAATCCTTCAGGTCCTTGTGAAGATGAAAGATACTCCACAAGATGATTTGCTAATAATCTGCACAAAAAATTCTATCCCAGCAAACAAAAATGAAGGCAAGCAGGGGGGATTGGGCCCATTTATTTTAACCATCAGCAATCTGTGTGAGAGTGAGAGAGAAAGAAAGATCAGGAAAGGAATAAAGGAACAATACATATAATAAGTATAAGAATAATAAAGACATTTGCACTAAACAAGAAAACATAACATGCTTAGCAGTATTGGAGTGAGGACTATGCCTAAGGTAGGTTGTACACCTGAGATTTTATACAGGTTTTAAAACTGGTAAGTGTGTGAGATGAATTGCTAGCGACGATATGTTCACAGTTGGATGAGGATTCATTAAATTACAGTGTCAAGCCCAGCTGTGGAAGGTTGTTTTGGGTCAGCCTGGGGACCCCCATGAAGACTCGCTGTCAGAGCACATCACCATGCCCTCGGACAAAGACCATAATTAGTCAGCATGAGGAATGACAAAGCACATCACTGATCTCAGATCCCTGAAAAAAAAAAAAAAAAACCTGAATAGGGTCCAAAAGTCCACAAGCAAGGACTATTACTCAAACAAGATAATACAATTATATCAAGATTACATCAATCAATCTGAATAAATGATTCATGACCATTTAAATACATTAGACACACATAATATGTTTATACAAGTCAAAAATAGGATATATTTATTACTAAAAGCAGTAGAAATAATAACAATACACACAATGTCATATGCCAGTAATAAAAAAGATGCAGTCAGTTATGACTTTGACACAGATTAGCATTTAATTTAAAAGGAAATTGATTTGTCTCAGCTGTAAACAAGAGGAATAATAAAGCAATAGTTTTAAATAAAAGGAACAGTTGTGAAGGCTGCTTTTCTGACACCAGTTGAGTGACACTGAGAGGCAAAACATGACATATAATCAGTGTAGCACATAGAAGAATGTCAGTTTTTTTAATTAAAATAATTGTACCAGCACCCAGTGTATGACAGTCGGCTTCTGTATGGAAGGGAAGAGCTCCTAAACTGTGAATACCTCCTCTCTCAATGTTGGAGTGGGTAGGGGGGGGATGTCCAATGTCTCTCTTCGAAGCCTCCAACCCCCACACACACACCAAAACCCATAATCATTCCTCCACCTCTATCTTTTCTCCTTCTTTCTCTTAGACATCGACCTCCCTCATGCACACACTTACACACACAAAATCCCTGTCATCAACCCCCCATCTATGTCCTTCCCTCAATCTCTCTCATTGTGCTTGATTATAGCTGTGTAGTGGCTCCCCTAGCATTGAGATTTCTCTGCCTCACCACTCAAGCACCAGTTTTTATACACGCACACCCACCCACACACACACACACACACACACGCCTTACTGCCAGCAAAAAGTCACCTGCTGTCACTGAGGACCATTATATTTTAATGTTTGCACAAGACCTACAGCTCATTTACAATAATGATGACATGAAACCGAATATTTATTTTCTCCTCAGACCAGTTATGCTGAAAAAAAAAAACCCATAATAATCATACTGAAGCGCTAAAAGATAAACTCCTTGGCAATATTTACCATAACTGAAGTGCTAAATTCATTATATGACTTAAAAAGAGATACCTGCGCAGTATCATACAACACAGAGCTGCTTTCTGCTAATACCAAAGGGAAATATGTGTCAGTAAAGATGTTTACGAGAACAAGGATGTGTAAATGCATTGTTTTTATTGTTAAACCTTTATTTTTTGCAAGTGTCTACAGTGCACAAAGTAAAGCACACGTGGGCTGTCACTATGACATGTGCCTAAAGTAGATATGATCTCAGGATATTCACAGCTTTAGTTTTTTTTTTTTTTGTGCTATTTGCTAATGGTTTAATTTTGTTTATACCACAGCACTGCTGTGTTCTTGAATCTGATTGGCCAGAAGGCGTGAAGTAATTATTTATAACGGCACAACTCTGACAGTAGTGCTGGTTGTATTTTAAATCCCAGGATTATATGGATGCACATGTTCTAATATGTTCTCGTTTCTATAGTAACATCTAATTCACAGGGACTTGTATGGTGGATGCACGACATAATCTAAGCATAATAAAGGAATTCATAAAACGTTGTTTTTTCATAAATAAAAATATTGAATCATGTTTAGCATTTTTCGAGGTTTCCTGAGGTTTCAGAGATGGTAGACTTGTGATCTCTGGTGGTCTAGCTGCTAAGGATCCTACACTCTCACTGCTGCAGCCCGGGTTTGATTCCTGGGCAAGGAACCAACCCAGCTACTGGGGGTGCACTCTCAGTACACTAACCCTAACCCTCTGGAGTTAAACCTGTGCCAAATCAAACCATGCAGACCGATGATCTGCTGTGGCGATCCCTAACGGGAGCAGCTGAAAGAACAACAGTAAGCATGGTGGAATCTTCAGGACAGAGGATGTCTATGACACTTATTTTATATTATTAACTTCAAGAGAGAGAGAGAAAAAAGTGGCTTATGAGGGAACGACTGCACTGCAGCTGCTACTAACTGGCACTAAGTGGACTTGCAGATGTTATACAACAGTATAGCGTGTGTAACTTTAAATGGTGAGAAAGTATGACGTTCTGTATCTTTCATTAGTAAATAAAAATATGTAACTGTTGCCAAATATATGTGGTATAAGAGGAATAAAACACTTTTGGGATGTGCTCTTATAAGAAAAATAATCAGGGTGTTATAAGTATCTCCAGTGCTGGGCTGCATCGCTCCAATCCATTGTTGATTATTCTCTTATAACAGCACTCTTTGTCATGTTTTAGTCCTTACATTAGCATGCAATTGCTGATCAAACCAGGAGTGTGGTAATTATTATAATAATTGCTGATTGTTATCATCAAGACAAGGGAAATGGTATAATCATAGTGACTGTAACACAGAGTTTATGAAACACTACAAACCGCACTAGATAAATACTTTCTCTTGTCACATTGGGGATTTGATTGCATTAACTGATATTTTCATGATGTTTTGAAGACAGCTCAGTGTTTTGGTACAGAGACCCAGGAACAGATTTGAACTTCAGATGTACTTCCCTGATGTCTGGTCCAATTATATCTAATGTGCCATCCTTTAGATGCCTTTCATGTCAAGATCACCTGACATTTGTTATAAAGCTGGGCATGGTTGCTGAGTTTTGACGCCCCCCACAACCCACACCCCCCAAAAAAATTTTTTCTAAAATCTGACATTTATTTTTTGTGAAACAAATTGCCTTAATTTCTATGCACTTATAACTGTCATGGGTTGTGTGCATTTATAATGTAACAAGATGAAAAATGAATATTCTTCTAAAACATTCAAAACACCAGCAGTGAAAGCTGCAATTTATGAGTAGTCAGAGTTCCTTAATTGCTTTAAGTCATTGGCTTGAGTTGTTTATCTTAATTTAGTTATGTAAATGATGAAAAAAAAATAGTAATATGGACTATTAAATAATGTTCCCACAGCTTAAATTAACAGCAGAAACTTAATTGGTACAAAATTATCTACTTTGCCTTCCAGATAAATATACCCATACAGACATCTTTTGCATAAAATGTAAATTATATTGAAACTTTAGTGCATGGGTTACTGCCTATGTAGAGTTTCTTTGCATGTTCTCCCCATTTCTATGTGGTTTCTTCCAAGTTCTCTAGGTTTTCTCCCACCTCCCAAAAACATGCCTCCTCAATACTCAGAAACTGGACTGAAAGAACGCACGCACATACACACACACACACACACAAAACTGTGCATCCTCCATCCTCTTTGTAATTTTTTGCACATTACATCATGCTGCTACAATATTTATTATACTGTACATATGCTGCTACTTCTTATGTTTACAGTATTTGCACTATTTCAGCAACTTATATTGTACTCTTTGCACTATTGTCACTGGATTCACTCTAATAGAACTGTGTACTGGTCAGCGCTGCACTGGGACTTACTGTGCCCATCATCTATCCCAGTAGTCATTGTACTGTCTTGTGCACTTTATGTATAAATGTATGTAGTCCCTTGTAGTTCTGTGTTGTTCTGTGTTTGTCTTATGTAGCACCTAGGTCCGGGAAAAACATTGTTTTGTTTCACTATGTACTAACTGGCTGTATATGGTTGAAATTACAATAAACTCCACTTGACTTGACTTGACTTGACATTCCTGTACACTCCTGTGTAAAAAACATTGGGCCAAGCCCAAAATAGCAAAATATTAAGCTTTTATTTGTCAGCAAATTGGTCAGAAAATTAGCAAGAATTTAACAAATGCACTCCTGAGAGCTCCTGTGCCACCATTTGCTCATTTACTGCTGCAGTGAACTGTTTGGGGAAAAGCTAGAAAAAGGGAAACTCACTTATGTAGTCTTCTTGTACACAAAGGTAAGATCATGATAATGATTAAAATGTTTGATGGAAAATTCAAACACATATCTGGGTGTACAAAATGTTCCGAAAAATATCTTCTGGGATTTTTTCTTCTTAAAAGATTAGTCATTATTCAGTTATCTGCCACACCCGATGCAGCCCATCAAGAGCCACAAGGCTTCAAGAAATCAAAGGGAAAAGCTATTCCATACTAACTTCCTTTATCTATTTGTTTATTTCTTGCTAATTTTCCTGACTAAGCATTTGTTGTTTAGACCATTAAAAGCTTAATATTTTGCTATATGTTTTTTTGCCCAGAAGTGTAGATGAAAGGTATAACAAAACAGTCTTGTTACAGCCTATTCTGTGCAGGGTACATTACTCACACTTCTCCATTTTTTTTTCTAATAATGTGTGGCTTTTCATGCTGTCTTGTTCTTTTTTCAGTTTGATGAGAGCTGTTGTGAGGCTGAGATGTCTGTTTGATCCATTTGTGCTGCTGAGAATAAGTGTTAAGCCAATTGTTTTGACAATTGCACGTAAATTGCCATAGAACTCTGCTGATTTTTTGCTTTGCACTTCCAAATCAAATTCTGCGTTTGTGGATATTTGGTTGAAACAAAGTTAGTCTTAACCCATTATACTCTATCATGCAATTCCCACAGGTTTGAATCAAACAATTACAGCACGACTGATGTTGTTCTAAATTAGATGAGCATTGTCCCACTGGGTTGATGTGATGAGAGCTTGCCAATAGAGGGCAAACTGAGTAAGCAGAAAATGTAATTACGACTGTGTTACTGTGTTAGATGGCTTCATCTGTCTCTGTGTCAGCGGACTGCTCTGTCCCTAGTCTGCAACTTACAAACATGCATCTGTATTCATATTTTAAAATTACAAATTAAACTCTAGATTAGGTTTAACAGGTAAACAGGATTACAAATTCCCAGATATGCTGATTATACCACCCAATATCAGCTTCTTGGAAAATTTTACTGGTGTCTGTTTACAACTCCAAAGTTTTGAGGTCATTAAATGGCACATAAAATTACTGCACATTCTGGTAAGAAGACTTTTAATAGTTTATCAAAAAATGCAGAAATTCAGATTTCTTTGAGTCTCACGTCGTATGTTAAGATGTCTGAAGGGCCACATTGAACCTAGAAATTCAATGTGTTGAAGTCATTGTCATGAACTATCATTAACAATATAACAGTTTCAAGAATTAAACAAGAATTTCAAATACTGTAGATCTCTCCCTGCTCTTTCAATTCTAGTTCCATTCATGTGCTTGTTATAAGGCCCTGGATGAGCTGCATGAGGTGTGGCAACCAAATAATGACTAGTTTTTTAAGGAAAAAAAAAAAACACCCCAAAAGATTTTGGAAAGGTTTGTACAACCACACGTGTTAGCTTAAATTTTTACATCAAACATTTTAATCATTATCATGATTTTGCCTTTGTGTACAAGACTATATAAGTGAATTTACCTGTTTCTAGCTTTTCCCCAAACAGTTCACTGCAGGAAAAGTAAATGAACAAATGGTGGCACAGGAGCTCTCAGGAGACCATTAAAAGCTTAATATTTTGCCATTTTGGGCCCTTTTTGTTTTCCCAGGAGTGTATATATATATATATATATGGTATGCCTTTATAAATAATATACAGTATATTTATATATTATAAATATATCTTTTATGTACACTAATCTATTTCAGAGTGGTGTAGGGACAACAATCAACAATCTCTTAATGTTGATAAGACTAAAGAGACTTCAGGAGGACCCCAGTAGACCACTCACTACTGCACATCAGTGGAACAACTGAGAGTCAAAAGCTCCAAGTTTCTGGATGTGCACATGACAGATGACCTGTCCTGGGCTCTCAACACCACCTGCCTAGCCAGGAAGGCCCAGCAGCGCCTCCACTTCCTGCTGAGGCTGAAGAGAGCCAACACCACCACCCCCCCCCCCCACCCCCCCACCCCCCACCCCCCACCCCGGTGAGTGTCCTGACCAGCTGTCTCACCGTGTGGTACGGGAACTGCACAGTCTCTGACCACAAGACCCTACAGCAGATTGTGAGAACAGCTGAAAAGATCACTGGGGTCTCTCTTCCTACGATTGATGTCTCCTATAGCAACCGCTGCATCCGCAAAGCCACCAGCATTGCAGAAGACCCCTCTCACCCATCCCATGGGCTCATCACCCTCCTACCGTCTGGCAGAAGGTAGAGAAGTATCTGTGTCACCACTACCAGACTCTGCAACAGTTTTTTCCCTGAGACAGTCAGATTACACAACACCTCCTGCCTCCCAGCGCTCACCTGGGCTAGTCAAGCACTTAACCCAGGAGGACTCAATACCACTGCACACCTGCACTTTACAAAGCTGCATCAGACACTTTATCAAACACTATACTTTACAGATACTTTACACAAACACTATACACTACAGATATATTTATTGCAGCTACACTACCAAATAGCTTACAGTTTACAGCCCATGTTCTGTGTATCTGAAGATCCTGTGTATTTATTGTCCTGCACTCGTCTCACACTGTTGTGTATTTGCACTTTATGTATTCTTGTGTACTGTTATGTGTTGCACCATGGGTCTGGAGAAACAACATTTCATTCCATTGTATACATGCTATATAGAGGGATGACAATAAAAACCCATTTGACTTGACTTGATTTCTTATGTTTCCTTTACAGTTTTTTTTTTCTTGCAGCATTTAAATTGCTGATATATCATTATGCATCATAATGTTAAAAATATAGTCACTGCTAGAATGAGAATGGATATTTTCCTCTGTTCAGAGTGATTATCAATTTGCATTACGGGATGTATTCAGAGTTGAGTTAAGCAAGGAGGATGTTAGAGGAGACCACATATTAATAGGGGATGTTGCTTATCTCAAAGAGCAAATTTCTATGGATAAAATTATGAACAACATTTACTTAAAGTGAGCTGCAAGTGTAGCAGATGAATACTCTATTAGGTTATCCATGTGCAAGTTTTCTTTAAAGGAGGGCACACTGAATTATATAAAAAATGTTTTTGAATTAATTAAACATTATTTTATATCGATTTAACAACTCAAAATACTGAATTAATAGTGTGATCAAAAAATAGCCTACATATTGCACACACATTATAATTTCATGATCTGGATATACTATCTCATGGCAACTTTAAATTCTATAAATACAAAGCAAAATAATAGGATGTGATGGATCAAGTGCTATTTTATAGTGAATACTGAGTGTGGAAGCCATATTGTTACAACTTTTACAATTATTGATCATTACAACTAGGACTCTTCATGCAGCAGTAGAGTGAGAATATACTAGACTCCCATTAAATGTTTATTTCAATGCTTGCCAACTTCTCATTCATATATCATCAAATCAGTCTTTTTTATTTTTTTTATTTTAAAATTTTCTCATGCTTTTTGTTACATCATATTACATTCTTCAGTCTGTATTTTCAATTCCTGATTTTTTTTAGGCAACTACCTGTGTTGAAATCCAGTGGTATAGACACGATTAAAAAAAAAAATCTTGGAAACCTCTATTCAAGAAAAATCTGGCAACCTTGGAAGCTACATGTGGGTGATTAAACAGCTATGTAGCCCTTCTCTGAATATGTGTAATTTTTTCTTCTCGTAAGTATTTATAACTTTTGGCCAACATATATATGTAACATGAGTTATGGTCCAATATGAATATCTGAGTAGATGATCATTTGTATGGCTTAATGAAGGAAGTTTCTGCTGTTTCTGTGTGATTTTTTTTTTGAGATCCGCAACACATTTGCACCACTTAAAACTTTTAAAGAAAGTGGGTGGAAAAGTTTTTCACTCACATAGCAAAATACACACACGTTATGTTATATTCATACTGCATTTTAAAAAGTTATTCGAGGCCTTGTCGCCTTTACTTGGAGTTATTCTTGCCTTGTACAATTTTACATGTTAGTATCAGTTTTAGTCTTCTGGGAGATCCAAACTCATCATGGCTATTGAGAACAAATCGTACATCCAAAACCCTCATTTCCATATTGTTTTCATCCCCCAACTTCATGCGTGACCCCATTGATGCAGTTATTCTTTGTAAATCACCCACAACATGCCTGCTAACCGCACCAGCAATTTATCCCTATTGCACATGGAAATTAGTACTCATTATTCATTAGTTAATCAGAACCAAGTTGTTCTGATGTTTGTTATTTTAAATTTGTAAGCTGTTGTCCATCTGTGCATACTTAGAGATTTTTGTGTCTATTTTTTCCCCATACGACATCCACTGGGAAAATACAGTGCTGTACCTCAATTAAATAATGTTTTTATGCAAATCATGCAGTACATTGAATTGAAAAATAGTACTGCTTGTGATTATGTCATTTCCTTTTAAACAGAGACGGCCTGTATGTGAAATCACTGGTAATGTTGTCTGATCACCAGGGTCTGTCTACCGCCTCTCTTATTTGGCATGAACCAGACAACAAAGGAAAAAAACAATCCAGTTCATTTGTTGGCTATTGCTTGATTTATGAAGTGTGCACTGGCATTGTGACTAATAAAACTGATTCATGTACTCATGGGACAAGAAAGCAGTGCCAACAAGGTTTCACAATTTTCAAAATTCACACAAGCCAACAGTAATACTTAGTCCAAGGAAATCACTTTATTTCATTAAAGCATCTCAAAGGTTTGCGGGAGATCAGGTTGTCATGATTCCTCAGAGGAGGAACACGACCTTGTGGGAGAAGAAGAATAGGCAAGCCTAGTTTTTGCTAGAATTTGCAGTCCACTGAAACTGTTTCTGTCACTGTAGCACAATAGGGGAGCTTAAGAAATATCTGAGATGCTTCTGAGATCTGAGGTGTTTTACTTATTTGTATTCTGACAAATGTCTTTTGCAGGACATTCATCTCCACCTTCCAAAATCTAACGTCACAATCGTCTAACTGTTGAACTACTTCAGAGTAAGAACTATTATCTAGATTCTAGCACAGGAAGTTCTAGAGTAAGTAAGACTAAATAAAATGCCTATTGAAAAACTACTTGAGTAATTACTTTACAAGTTATTTACACGTCTACAGTTGAGACATTCAGTCGGAAAGTGTTCAGTATCTGAGTCAGTGTTCTATAACTAACTAGTGAACACCACCTAGATTATCAACAATATATAAAGAAAGGTAACATTAGCTGGCTCGATAAAGTAGCCAAATGCCAGATGTCAGCCAGATGTTGGGGTTTCAGTAGCTTGCCTGGTTCATTAGCTAGCTAGATAGCCTACGTTCATTCATAAACGTTTCTAGTTACATAGTTAGCTATCTAGTAAAGATGCCTCTTACACATTATCCTAATGCATTACCTGTAGGCTGTAGCAGCATTTAAATATATTTGACACAAAAAGCTCTCACTACTGAACACTGTTTAGTTTAATACAGAGCTTCCATACTGTACATATCAAAAAATATGCTATTGGCTATTGGTTCTGTTCTACTATAGTGGATTTGAAACATTCATGAGAATTTGGGACTGAAATTGCAGTACAACAGCAGACAATAGCAAGTAATGTTAATGCAAGTAAGTTAAGTTTAGTTATATGAGTTATTACTCTAACATTGATGATTACCTTCTCGACACAGTGTGGTCAATGTTATGTTTTCAGGTGTAATTAATGTCTCTATATTAATTAATGCCAATACTGCAATAAACTTGCAATTTAAAAGTAGAGAACGGGTAGTTTACAGTGTTTGCACTGTGCACAGCCATGTTGACTTGACGTCACTCCATATACGGGGAAGGAGTTAATTGCATTATTATTTTTTACTATGTGATCAAAAATAAATGTATCAAAGTTGAACAATGAAAAAAACTCAAGTAAAAGTACTAGGATTTAATTATGCTCCAAAAAACAAACAAAAACAACAACAACAACAACAACAAAAAAAACATTGCAATGAACCAAGTACTCAAGTACAGTAACAGAGATACATATAGTTCATTATTTTCCAACTCTGCCTCCATGCACATGTCCGAACAATGGAGTTCAGCCAGACAATCAGTCAGTGAGAGAAACTGCCTTTCTTGAGAGTGTCCTGAATGTGTGACTATAAAAGCTATTACCAGCAACAAACTTTGGTCCATGACTCTGGATGATGTAATGTGGATCAATAGACTTGACACATCAAATCCCTGGCTTTGAGGACACTACATAAAATGGATGTAAAAGATGTTTACTGATTGCTTCTTGTGACAAAGCTGTACCTGCCAAGACTCCAAGTGGAGCAACAGAAAAGTGTTTCCATTATTGTTTGGAGATTGCGTTTTTGAATCCTGATAATGCATAGCCCTAAATGACCATGAGCCCAAACGGAGCACTGAACGGCTCTACTGTTTGAGTGGGAAGAATGGCACTACTCTCTTCCTATTCCCATCGGGTAGAGTAATACTAGCCATTTGTTTTAATTGCATGTCAAATCTTTTTTGCCAGGGGACATTCTTACATCTTTTAACTGCCATATTGTGCTTCCTCAGCAAGCACCAACACTAGCCATTCATGGGCATCTGCATGTTCATACGCAAGAGAGTAGATAGCATCCCCTCCAAGCATGTTCAGCTGTAATATGGCTTGATGTCTGCTGTGCAATAGGGGACAACTAGCTAGAAGGGGAACTGGCATCCAAGTTATATAAGATCTGATCTATTACACTGTAACAGTGCAGAGTTATAAATTCAAAACTATTACAATATAAGAGCACAGAGTTTTAAATTCTAAAATATTACAATGCAACAGTGCATAGTTCTTAATACTTAAATATTACAGTGTAATAACTTCGAGTCCTAAATTCTAATAACAGTGTAAAATGGCAGAGTTCTTAATTCTAAACTATTACAATCCAACAACACTGTATTACAATGTAACTGTGCAGTGTTCTAAATTGTAAACTATTACCATGTAACAGTGCAGCATTCTTAATTCTAGATTTTACACTGCAACAGTGCAGAGATCTAAATTCTTTAACTGTTTCAATGTAAGAGTGCAGAGTTTTAAATTCTTAATGATTACAATCTACTAGTGCAAAGATCTAAATTCTAAACTCTTACAGTGTAACAGTGTGGGGTTCTTATGTCTAACTAACACTATTACAATCTACCAATGTAGAGATCTAATTCTAGACTATTACAATGACACAGTGCACAGTTCTTCATTTAAAGGTATTACATTATAAAAGCATGGAGTTCAAAGTTCTAAACTTTTGCAATGTAGCAGTGCAGAGTTGTTAATTCTAAACTATTACAGTGTAACCACGCAGGGGCTACTTGGAAAAATGGGTTTAAAAAAAATAAATTTAATGTACTGTCATAATACTTAGATAACAAAGCATGTCAACAGGTATAATTAATGAAACATGGCAGGTCATCCTGTTATAGGAAAATAATCCACTATGGGGTAGTGTGAAGTGGAGGGTTGTTACCACCCCAGAGTTGATTATTTTCCAACAGCAAATCCTGAAGTGTTTTATTCCTCATATATCATGTAAATTTGCCAGCAATTACCATTTTTTAATTTATTAATGAAATCACGTTGTGTGTGTGTTTTTTTTTTTTTCTTTTTTTCATCTATAGTTACAAACAATGTTGTGGAACAGCCACGAGACAGGTTTACAGCTTTACGCAGTCATTCACTCACCAGCCTCTCTGTTTTTTTCTCTCTTGAAGTAAATAAGACAAAAAGCCGCTTGTCAATTCACAGGGAAGGTCCTGTGACCTCAAGGCGTTCCTGTAGTGGAAAACTTAGAGAGAGTTACAAAGTGCTGACACTTGATACTCTTTCCATAAATATTAAATAAACATCTCCTTGCAGAAAATTTCACCATGTCAAAGATTATATATATATATATATTTTTTTTTATCTGATTATTAATAGTATTAGATTATGTATATTATCCATGATACAAGTCGCTGTGAATGAGTCGTTACTATAGAAACAATAATGTGCTTGAACAAGCGCAATAATATAAAGCTGTGATTTGAATTACAGCCGTGGCTATTGTCAGAGCTGATTTTACAGACAATTAATCAACGCCTTCTGACCAATCAGAGTTGAGAATTTCAACAGCATTGTGGTGTAGACACTTTTATTACACTTTCTGCACAACTTGGCCTAATAGGATGTAGGTAAATTTTGGAGTAATATAAATACAAATTGCCACCTAACATGAAAGATAGGAAGCTAATGCTTTTGGTCAGAATGACAATAGGAATGCCTCAAATAGTTACCGTATGCATTTTCAATAATGTGATCAAAGTTGAAATACTCCTTGCACAGTCAATTGCTTTGCTATTTTTTTCCCCTCTAAAATTTGTGTATGACTTTATTAAATTAGTGTGTTCGATTGCACCGGAATAGATGTATTAGAATGGAGACAGCTTTGCCACACGTATTCCTGTATTTGCAATGTGCAATCAGTATGGAAAACAGAAATTTCAAATGAAAATTGGCGAAGCAGCCTACGGTGCTTAAACAACCCTGGCCATGATGCGGCACACAGCTGGTGGTTTAGCATTCAGCTTTGCATTGCGCCTCTTCGCAGACAGCGTCGATAAGTCTCTCGAATCTGGAGCATTGTCAACGTCATTATCTTCTTATTTTCTGCAGATGAGCTTGCTGAATTGCTACACACTTTCACTGAGGCACTATCATAATAGCACCACTGTCTATGACACCCTTACACATTCTACCATGAATAAATTAAGTCGAGTTGAACAAAGCCTGTTTAAACCAAATGCTTGGATCAATTTTTCAGCCATGCTTATCAGTCAGCTCTTTTACAGAATATAATTGAATATGAAGGATTTTGGAATATTGTGGAAGAGGCTCTGGAGGCACTGTGACAGCCAATTCTTCAAAAGTTTGTAAGTCTGTAGTTGCACAGAAAATATGGAGGACTTACTTGCCTGTAATTCTCTTACATGCACAGTAAGACGAAGTTTGCTGTGAATTTGAATATACCAATACAAAAAGTTGGGCGGTTTTAGCCTTTCAGGTCTGGCAGATCTATTAACAGAATGGTGCCTAAGCCACTAATTACACGCACAATGAAAGAAGCTTAAAGTGCTCTCTGATTATACTGAATGTCACTTTGAATAAAGTAGGCCTAAATAACCATGTGTTATGTGTATAATGGTGAAAGAGAATGGAAAAAAGTGTTGTTTGTGCACACTGAAGTCTCACAGCATAAAAAGCACAGCTAATCACAGCTAATAGTTGTTTTATTATTATTATTATTATTATTATTATTATTATTATTATTATTATTATTACCTGTGCAGTGATATCCCACAGTGAATAGCTAATGTCCCATAGAAAACTATCTCTGTAGTCAACTTGTTTTATTGTTCATGTGTCACACACAAAAAAAGAACCACAAAACAAGAAATATACTGTGAACAGATCATAAAAAGAGCAAGGACCATCCTTATTATGGTGTTTTACTGCCATTAATGTATATTAGTCCTTCTCAACGTCAACAGCTTGCGTCATTTCTTTGTTGTGCAGCAATTATTCTAATCAAATTTAATTGTGGCTCTTTCTGTTCTTCCTACAATCATCTTGCAGTTTTCTTTTTTATAATCAGTTGCAGGAGATTTAGTGTTGCGACTGTTACTTGCTTCAATCGTTAAATTCTTTGTTTGTATTCTGCTGCAGTTTTGAGTGATTTTGCGTTAAAGTTCATTATATCATCCGAGGACTGTGAGATCAAATCTCAACAATGCCACAGTCATCCGTGGCCGGGAATCCAGAACAGCAAAACTGGTCATGCTTTCTGGGTGGGAGGGGTGGAATACTCTTTTTCTCCTGTCACAGTAACACTAGCCAATTATGGGCCTCTGTGAGTTCATGTATGCGGAAGAGGCCAGATAACACTTTTAACCAAGTGTGTTACGCTGCCTTGTGATGCAGCATGAACAACAACTTGACAAGATGTGTTTATCTGGTTTCACATATCTCAAAGGAAGCACCTATCGGCCTCCACCCTCAATGATTAGTGGCTGTCATATGACAGGGAGGTGGGGGTATTGGTGGGGGGGGGGTTGTCATATAAAAATCATAGTAATTGTACATGCTCCTTTATAACACATTCATAAGCATTGCATATTTACTTTTAGAAAGCTATGCTGGAAGATTTATTAAAGCCTTAAAGCAAAACTGAGGTGACATTAGAGGTTTTAGATAGTATTATGTCCCCTAGAAGAGAGAATTGAGAATTACTCTTTACTGGTAAAGTGTTCAAGATTGTCACTGTAAATCTTACATGTTGTTAGTTTGTCCTTATTAACAGCACATTGACGAAGCTTTGAGACATCTTTTATAAAGTATTCATTCCATTTCTTTTCATTTAGCTGATATATGGGCTTCGGAAATAAGCAATGATCTAAATCTGTTGTAACTCAGAAGAAGACAGGCTCCCGCCTGAGTTTGGTTTTTCTCAATGTTTCTTCCTTGTGTCATCTCAGGCAGTTTTTTTTTCTTTCCCTTGCCACTCTCGCCTCTGGCTTACTCATTAGGGATCTGATCTTCTGGAGTTCTGTAAAGCTGCTTTGAGACAATGTCTATTTTTAAAAGTGCTGTACAAATAAAAAGAAATTTAATTTAATGGTTTAATAGTTCAGCTCCTGTATTAAGTAGAAAAATACACTTCTCAGAAAGTAAGATGACAGAAATATACATTAGGAAATATATTCGTGAATATGCAGTTAGTAAGATGAGCTAACAACTTGCATGATAAGAAAAATTTACAGATACAACAGCCTTGAACAGTAAAATCATAATAATAATTTAGGCCGATTCCCACTTTAGTCTCCACAAAGTCTTACTACATAAAACTTCTAGTCACCTCACTTTCATAACCTTCTGCCATTGCTTCATGAAAGATGTATGCAATGCTTATGAATGCGTTATGAAAAATGAAAATGTTCATTCCCTTCAAATAAAGTGTTACTGAAATCACTATTGGCTTGAAAATCCTATGTGTGTATCCAATCTGCTGCAGTTCTGTTATGCATAAATCTTTATTTAATAGTTTTAGACACAGAAGATGACTTTACATAATCATGAAGACCTGAGGTCTCATTTATCAACTATGTGCATGCTTAGTATTGTATATAAACCATGCATATGCACGTTTCTACATATAGAATGTGTTTTATCAAGTTATTTTTGTGCTTATATGTCCGTATATTTAGGTCCTATGTCCTATGTGTCCAATGGGCAGTCCTATGGGATTCAGGTCAGGGCTTTGTAATGGCCACAGCAATACGTTCACTTTTGTTGCCATTTTGTTACAACTTTGGAGGTATGCTTAGCATCATTGTCCTGTTCAAAGATGCAGTTGTGGCCAAGTTTTCATTTTCTGGCTGATGTCTTGATACTTTAGTATTTCCAGATAATTTTTTCTGAAGTGCACCAGACCCTTTTCCAACAAAACACACCCACAACATGAAGCTGCCACCCCCATGCGCCACCATGCCACCATGTCGGGATGGTGTTCTTTGGATTAAAAACCTCACCCTTTTTCCTCCATACATAGTGCTGATCATTACGGCCAAGCACTTCAATTTTTGTTTCATCTGACCAGAGAACACTGCCTCAAAATGCTGGTGGTCACATGCACACTTCAGTCTGGGGTTTTTATGCCGGTCTTGGAGTAGGAGATTCTTCCTTGCATGACAGCCTTTCAGGCTATGGCAATGTAGGACTCCCTGTGGATGTACATACTTTGGTACCTGATGCCTCCAACTCCTTCACTAGTTCCTTGTTGGACCAAAGTTTATTCATCCCTGGGAGTTAATTTGTACCCCCTGTCTGAACAATGCATTGTCTGTGTGGTCCTAAGATTTTTATAATTGGATACAATTGTTTGTACAGATGCTTCTGATACCTTTGGTTGTTTGGAAATTGCTCCTAAGGAGGAACTGGACTTGTGTCCAGGCCTACTCTTTTTTTTCTGAGGTCTTGGCAGAGTAGCTTGGATTTCCCCATGGTTTCAATGACAAAAATGCATTATATCTAAAGGTAGGCACTCCCAATTAACTCCTAGTTATGACAATTGGCTAATCGGAAGCTTCTAAAAGTCATCAAATGAATTGATCATTACATCAGTTTCATTAAACAGTCTGAAATCTTCCAGACTGTTTAATGAGACTGTCAATTTAATGTAAAATTTTTGCCCCCTAAAAATTTGATATAGTTAATTAAAGCTGAAATAAATCTGTATCTGTTTGGTTTGTTTTAAAATGACCTCTGATGTGAACAAAGTAGAGGTCCTACACATTAAATGTGTGTGTGTGTGTGTGTGTGTGTGTCCATGTATGTATGTATGTGTGTGTACAGTTGATATACACTTGCACTAAAAATATTCAATCTTTACCGCAAGTGTATATCAACTCTGTATACACACACATACATACATACATACACACACACACACACACACACACACACATATATATATATATATATATATACAGTATATATATATATATATATATATATTTTTTTTTAATCCTTAAAACTGCAAGTCACTTTTATAAGGAAATCAGCTTGGAAGTTTTTCTTTCTTGAAGAACAGCTCTTCTGGAGACTTTGGCTGTTGCACTTGCTTCTGTATCTGACAGGTGGTTAATAATCCAAAAAATGCAACAGCAAATCAGACGACCCAACACCAAATCAAAAACACAACAGCAAACAAAATGTAATAGCAAATTAAAAAAACAACAGCAAATCAATAACACAATCTCAAATCAAAAACGTAACAGTAAATCAAAAACATAACAGCAAAGCAAAAACACAGCAGCAAATAATAAAAAAAAACCACAACAGCAAAACTGAAAACAAAACAGCCAAACCAAATACCGAACAGCAAATTCAAAAACATAAAAGCGTTAAAAAAAAAACTAAACACATACAAAAACACAACAGCAAAATCAGAAATGCATGAATATTAACTCAAAATGGAAAGCTTAAGTCCTTTTTGAACAGGACATTGCTGATTGATTGGTGTTTTCTGATTTGCTGTTCTGTTATTGATTTCACGTGTTTTGCACTTATGTAAGGCCTCCCTTAGCTGATAGAGTGTAAATTTGCTCTTTTCTACTCACATAGTAATGCAGAAGACATATACACATAAGACAAAATTTATATGAAAAGAATTGGTGGCTAAGACTTGTGCACAGTACTTACTTTTTAATTAATGAACGTAATGAACATTGGCTTTGCATTCATTTCCAATCTATTTTACTAGTATTTGTGACCTTCACTGGCATTAGTGGTCAGTGAGGAGCAGTAGTGTGGAGGATGTAGGATGTAGATAATCAGCACAGGCGGTTTACATTACAGAGAATTCACTGCTGGAGAATTTATTTAATTCAGTTCACTCCAGGGAACTGTGAGGAATGGTCAACATTGCTGGATTTGAATATTAATGAATATTTGCAGGTGGCGCAATTCAACATTTGTCTCGCTGAAATTATTTGAGTTGGAGAGGAGAAATTAGCACACTCGCTAACAAAAGGCAGAGATAATATGTATTAGTCGGGCTGATGAACTGTTGATTGAGATTAATGCCTATGCTTTTGGGAAGGAGCCATAAAACAATAACCTATTACGTGAGGTAATTGCTCGTATGAAAAATCTATTATATTTCTATCCCGTGGCCAGAGCAAATGACTTTGTAATATTTATCAGGACCCTATGAGGCAGAATTTATTAACTAACATGCAAGTACAAAGTCTTCCAGGGTAAAATGAAGGTTGGAGTGTACAAATTGTGGATATTCTACTAATGCATTATAATGTGGCCCTGCTTTTATTGATATTTATTAATGTGTCTGAAAAATAAATGTGCCTACACAAAATGAATTCAGAATAAACTTTCCCCATGTTTTAGATCTTATTTATTTCATTTCAAACACAATGTTGAAAAGGAAAAGAAATTGTATTATAGCCACAAACTGAACTTGCCTCCAGCCGTCAAAGCTCTTTTCAATAAGCTTCTGTGAGATAGTCTCTTAAACTGGTATGTGTATTCATTTAAATATGCACTTGCTAACAAAACTATTAATCCTATGTTCCTGCAAAATCAAAATTTAAAAGTAAAATCTGTTGATAGGCAATGCTTGGAACTGAACAATGATCGGCAAATGAGAAGTGGATATTGCATCAAGCCAAGAAGACAGCACGGTCTATTGACACTGCAGAAATTTATTTATTTATTTTTTAGTACCTGTTTTCTCCACTGAAAAATCGATCGAATTGGTTGAACAGGCAGGATGGAATTGAACAGAAAGTAATAAGTCTGATGTTGACCTATGGGAAGGTACATTAATTGATCCGGGAGCTTGTCCTCAGGTATTCTCGATGCATCAATAAATCCTCCCCAGCCAGGCTGGAAATAATCTTTTAAGGCAACATGTCCTTTGATTATTTGAAGTAGATCAATGCATGAATGTTTGCATATAAATTTCTGAGCATTCTGCAAGCCTTGTTCGGCATGCACAAACAAAATCGCTCATCCATGTAAGTAAATGTCACTTCTAAAGACAGCCACAATAGGCTCTGATTGCTTTTTGCGTCTATTTAGTGTATATCAATGCTGTTCACTCATGCATGGCTCACACATGGCGAATTTCACATCAGCTGTTCCTTCCTAGCTGCATTCTCAAATATTCAGCATTTTTTAATCGGATGCACATTTGTTGTAACAAGCACCTAGAGCTTCTCTTAAGCTCGTGAAATCATTTGTAGGAAAACCCGTAAATGTATGCACCTGGTGAAGTTGATTGCACGTCCTAGAGTATACAAAACTGATCTAGGATCAAAAGTCCTAGATCTTTCATAGATTTTAATCACTGTCTTGTAAAATACAGAGCTGATCCAGAAACAGCACACCTGCTCCTCCGTTGTGTGCGAATATGGCTCCTTAGCTTTATCATTCTGCATATAATCGCTCCAGTTTTCTGCACGGGACCTTGATATCTCCTCCAGGATGCCTTTGGCTGTTTCCAAGGTGACTGAACTCCCACTCTCTGCTTTATTTTTGGAAACAATTAGCTTCCTGCAAAAATATGTTTTTCTAAAGCCTATATTTGTTCTTTAATGTCTTGCTTTACATTATTAAGAAGCACCAAATGGTATATGTTTGTGTAATCAAGAAAGTAGGAATCATTGCCCAAGTTATTAAAAACATTTATCTAAAGAATTTGATAAAGTCTATACGATGGCAAATGTAATCACGGCTAAAAAAATATATGTATACATACTATATATAATAATCCTACTAAAATTAATATTTTTTGTATATGTATTTTTGGGAGTATTGATTTAATATAAATAATTTTAACCCAATAATGTGCACAGCACTTCTACCTGATGGCCAAGATTTGAACTATAAGCAACAGAACCCAAAATGTAGCTAGTATCAGTTAATTTTCACGTTAAACATCAGAATTGATAAAAAAAAAAATTTAAATTTCAACCATGGCATGGACAAAGATTGGAAAAACATCACCTGGTCTTTTTCCAGTATTCAACTGTTCAGGTTGATGAGCCTGTGCTCACTGCAGCCTCAGACTGCTGTTCTTGGTTGAGAAGAACGTGATTTGATCTTCTGCTGTTGTAGCCCATCAGCCTCAAGTTTCAACAGGTTGTGCATCCTGAGATGCTTTTCTGCTCGCCACCATTTTAAATCATTCTGTCCATTCTCCTCTGACCTCTCTCATCAGCAAGGCATTTCCCCCTGCAGAGCTGCCTCTCACTGGATGTTTCTCTTTTGTTGCTTGTTTTTCACACCATTTTGCACAAACTCTAGAGACTGCTGTGTGTGAAAATCTCAGAAGATCAGCAGTTTCTGAAATATTCAAACCAGCCTGTCTGGCACCACATTTTTTCCCATTCTGGTGTTTGATGTGATCATTAACGGAAGACCTTGACCTGTATCTGTGTGATTTTATGCATTGCACTACTGCCTCTTGATTTGCTGAATTGGATAATTGCATTAATCAGCAGGGGTACAGGTGTTCCTATTAAAGTGGCCAGAGTGTATATTGCACATATTTACAGCTTATGTTCTTTTTTTGTTTGTTTGTTTGTTTGCTTTTTTAAGGCAGAGTAAAATCAACAAGAACATTTGCATGCAACTAATCAAATGCCAGTGTGTTATTTACCATGCTGAACATTCATTAACACACAG
This sequence comes from Pangasius sanitwongsei, assembly GCA_037576675.1. Classification (NCBI taxonomy): domain Eukaryota; kingdom Metazoa; phylum Chordata; class Actinopteri; order Siluriformes; family Pangasiidae; genus Pangasius; species Pangasius sanitwongsei. The sequence continues at coordinate 11,822,142 of CM075019.1, read as the reverse complement.
AGAATGTTGCTATCGATAGAGCCTGGTTTGTTTTGCTTATTCACACACCCCTTTTTAACAGAACGTGAGTTACATATAAGGGAGCATCGCCGCCAGGAGGGTGACAAGGTGACCTTATCTTATCAAGTGTCATGCGCTTGACCCACTCTGCTATGCTTGGCCAGTCAAGGATTACAGCTCCTCGCACATCACAAAATTATATTCATAAAACTGGATTGATAGTGAGTAAACAGTTTAGGAATCCAATAATAGAAAGCTTAAACATGCATTCAGTTTAGTCTGATCTGCTGGATTTCAAATGACATTTTGAAAAAAAAAAAATTTTATACATTTGACCTGAAGCCAACATACATATTAGAAAAACCAATATCGGTACATTGACATCAGAGCTTCGTATCAGCAAGGGGCATCGAAACAGAGCATACAGATGGGTGCTTTTACCACGTAAGAATCTACGGCAAGTATTTAAGTGCTGTTTAGCCTAGCATCTAGTCAAATGCTAAGATAGTTTACATGTTTATTTACAATAGGAGACTTTTCTGACTGTAGAAAAGATTCAAACATTAAAATGGAAACCTGCAGGAAGGAAACTGAGCACACAAGCAGTGAGAACAGTACATCAACATGACAGTATACTATGATCAGGTCATCTGAAATAGTGAGGCCTATGGTGCTAAACAAGCAAAAGTCAGAATTTAGCAAGATTTCCCATTTTAAGTGCCCTGTCGTCATAATGCCCTTTTGAAGTAGAAGTAAATATTGAAAGACTACACCACATGCTTTGAGGTGGATATCAACAGGATTTTTTTTTTTTTTTTTTGTGAGTGCTAGCTGTCTCACAAATTAGAAGGAAATCATAGGAATCAGAATTTGAGACATAAAAACAGATTTCAGACACCAACTTTCATGGAATTTGAATATTGAGGGAAGATTACTGCAAACATTTTAGGACATACTAAATATTTTTTTATCAGTTTGTCCTTATACTGTCTAGATATTAAGACCTATGTTGTCCTTTTGGCAAAGAGCATTTAGTATTAAAAACGTTTGTTATCTGGATTAGCACCACAACAATTATTGTTGTAACAGAGAAACTGTTAATGTTTGACAAAGAATAAAATATAACAGGGGAAAAAATAAATTCTGTGTTCACATTTTATTCATTTGGCTGAGTCCTTTATCCAAACTGACTTGCAACTGAGACAGGATACAATTGAGAAGTTGAGGGTTAAAGGGTCTTGCTCAAACTGCCCATGTGGTGGTCCTGAGTGGAACCGATGATCTTCTGACCTGTAGTACAGAGCCTTAACTACTGATCTGGCAGTCGACCAACCACAACCTTTTTTTTTTTTTTTGCTCGTAATCCGCCAGCAAATGCGAGATTTTCTCATTTTGTTAATTCATCAAGTCTTTAATTAAACATGGGGTTACATCAATATTTTGGATCCAATGACTGTATCTTGTTTTAAAACACTCATTGTTTTGTGGTCTTCAAACGTTTATTTTCCTGCTAGAAACCAGTGCATGGAGGTGCGTATACACGGAAGTACAAAAAGCCAGATATTAGCTGTCATGATCCTGAAGCTCATGGCCAGAGAAGTGTATAAAAGATACCAGGTGTGCGGTGAGTGAGACTATTATTCCACTATCTGCTTGTGTTTTTAATGTATTAAACATGGTGATTCTGAAGGGTGCCCTGAGCACTATGGCAAATGATGCAGTTCTCTTCGAAGGAAAACATTTTATATTTTAGGTGGAATTGATGGAGAATGGTGATTTTTGTTGGAGATGAGTGACTTTTGCTGGAGAGCCTGTATAGTAAGTCCATTCGTGCTCTGTTGACATAAGGAGCCAAACTGTGTGGAGCAAGCTGCTGAGTGTTGCAGTACTCCAGCCATGCACAGATTGTTTTTATTCCTAGTCTGTCCTCAGCTGCAAGCCTCAGGGGATCTGCAAAACGTACCCTGTTAAATGCCATACAGCCTGTAGAGGCAGAAGCTGCCTGTGCCATGTTTCTATAGAAAATACAACATGCACATACACACACACACGCACACACATATACATGTTTGTGTTCTTGTGAGGACCTTCCACTGACATAATTATTAATGCAGCTAATTAATGCTATGTCATACCTAACCCCAATCTTAATGATGTCTCACAAGACCCAAAGCCTAAGCCAAATGTACTCATAACATCAAAACTGTCAGATATTCTTATCCTATCCCTAACAACCAACTCTCACCCTCCCCCCAGTGCACCTACATGCACACACCCACCCACCCACCCACCCACACACACACACACACACACACACACAGTGTTCAGGAGCCACTGTGACATATGAAACTGAATTTCAGTCTCTCAGCATGCATATTGCAAAGTGCATCTGGGCAGCATAGTCATTAAAAGCAACAGCTGTTCTGCTTAATGCATTGCTTTTGCAGCAAAGGAGGACTGAACTGTAAATATGAAAGAGGACAGAATAAGGCCATGTAACTAAGAAAAAAATATGTCTTGCTTCTTTTGATGCATTATTGATGTAATGTAAGTTTTGCAATTTATTCTGTATCTGTTTATATTATTAATAGGCCTACCAGCTAACAATTTTATATTAGCAGAACGTTTGTTAGTGTTACAGTGTTTGGAACTTTTGGTTACAAGAACATTCTATCTGTCATTTTCTGGGTGGTTGGGACAGCAGGTAGCATTGACGCCTCACAGCTCCAGGGTCCCCGGATTGATCCTGAGCTCGGATTAATGTTTCTTTACATGTTCTCCCCATGTCCGTATGGGTTTACTCCAGATTCTCCGGTTCTTTCACCTTCCAGTATTAGGAAGAGGATTGACTATGCTAAATTGCTTCTAGGTGTGATTAAGGGTAGGAATGTGTGTGTGCATGGTGCCTTGGGATGGATTGGTGTCCTGTTCTGAGTGTATTCCCACCTCTTGCCCAGGGTTCATGGACCCACCGAGCTCAAGCAGTTGCTGAAGATGAATGAAGTTTTCTGCATGTTTTTACATAATGTTCATAAATGGTCCTCCAATGTTGCTGCAACATTTTTAGATGTAGACATTAAAAATATCGTTTTCATACTGCTATATTTTTGTCTACGTGGGAAAATTGTGTGAGGAATGATCTAGTAACACTGTGAAGCAAACAATTATTACAGCAAATGTTTTTAAAATGTTGCAGGAATGTCATTTCTGGAATGTTACAGTCTGAGATTTTTAGAATCTGTATTCAATTTCTGAAGTTTTTACATATTGAATATAGCAGGACATATACCATTTTAAAAGCAACATCCTTTTAAACACATTCTACACCTTCAAGTCACACTAATTAAACAATTTCAGAAATGTCATCACAGTTTTGATCCACACCTTCCTGTCAACCTGCTCTCACACCAATGCTGCCTGTTCAGCTGATCGTCAAATCTAAACACACACAAGCACATGCCCATGACAGAGCAGAGCAGAGGATGAGCAGAGAGCATCTTCAACTTGTGAGTGGCTGTAAACAGGCTGTCATTCGGTTTCACTTTAGCTCTTGTTGACGGATTGCAAGGTCAGCGTCTGCCGACATCACACCTTTTAGATAACACACACCCATACACACACACACACACACATACACTACTCTGACACGGCTGTGGAGCTGCCATATCCAGCTAATGCATTTGGACTCCAAAGGCCTGTTTGTGTTAGCAGTGACCCAAACTGGCATTTTACTTTCACTTAACTTTGAGAGAATGCTTTTTTGGAGTAGAAGAGAGGGCACCCTTGGAGTGTTACTTAAATCTTAAAGTTCTGCTTCAGGTGAATAGATTTGAGGAAGGCACAGCTTTTTAATTTGGACATCTGTCTTCATATAGAGGTCTCTTAAACACAAGGCCAGCAGTATCGATCTTGTCATAAACCCTGCGAGGGCCCAGTAATTTGGGTCTCGCTACAGCGCAGGTAGTTTTCACCTTTCATTTTGGTTTGGGGCGGTAATATTTAGCAGCAGTAATCAAAGTCTCCCAGCCAGCAGTGGAGCATGACGAGAGCCTTTGCTAGCTCTCTCTCTCTCTCTCTCTCTCTCTCTCTCTCTCTCTCTCTCTCTTTAGGATTAGGAACCCATTACCACAACCATGTTGGGCCAAAGCAAACAGGGTCCAAGCTTCACGCACAAAGCACTGCATCCATCATCATGCTGGCCGATTATCCTGCATTCTTCCACTCCAAGCATACATCAATCTTAATTGGACAGTACTGAGAGACCCCTCACTATGTTCGACCTCAGCTCTGCACGTCATGACCAGATACAAAGGAAACAAATTAGAGATGAGAGGACATAACTACCTGTCATTTCCCATTTCAACTCTCCTGAGGCTGGAGCTCCTGCTGTGACACTGGAGGAAGCCTAGGGAGCCTAAAATCAGCCACTCCTCACACACACACACACACACACACACACACACACACACACACACAGAGTCTGAATGCAAGCATTATGCGTATGTGTAATTGGATAATGGGCTGAATAGCTTAAGGAAGCTTAAGTCTTGGTTGAAGCCAGCAGTTCATAAAGTGCAGTTGTTTGTAATTAGACATTTGAGAGTTGCAGTGGACAGTCTTATGCCTGAATGAAAACAGGAAACAAAGACAAATCTGATAACCTGGGATATGATGAATCTTCATATACTTTTTCTTTGACATGATGAAATGTTTCATTTTTGTACATATTTAGCAGCTAAACACCTGTCAGTCATGTTGCAACACACCTGTAGCACATAGAGGTCAGGAGCCTTGCTGAAGAGTACAGTGGCAGTAGGTAGGTATGTCTGTATATATGATACCTCATCAGAACCATATTACAATCTCTGTTAGTCATGTAATCAGTGCTAGGTGCTGGTCTACAGAGCATATTCCTCACCTCCTGCCCATCACAGTATTTATGCTCTTCCGCTGTCCCACCACCACTCTTATTAAAAATCATTGATTTATTCAGATGAGCATGTATAATTATATAATGAGCTTGAGTAGGGGGAATTAATGTATCCTTTTTTTTTTTTTTTTAATCAAGGTCTTCATGAAAATGGTTAGACTTCTAGATTTTGAACATAACATCAATGGAATTATGTAATGTACAATTATGGTCTTCAATTTTACAATAATAAATCAAGACCACCCCTACAAAAATCTCAACATAACTGCTTGTTTTTAATTTTGCAGGAACCAAAAAGTGTATTTTTTAGGGCCCATCCACCCAAATCTAGCTCAATACTGCCCCCAAGTGGTTACACAAAAAGTGACATCTTATCAGCTAAAAATATTTTGAATATAGTCAAATTTACAATATATAAGATTACAATAAACCAAATATACAATTATTAGACCTATTTATAGACATTGTCTCTTACTAATTTCAAGCTGGAAATAGTCTCTTTTTTGGCAAATAATCTTCTATAATTTTAAGCATTTATTTCAAGAAAGAAGCAAAATCTGCTAATAGAATGAGAAAATCTAAAGCTTGAAATGAATAAAAGCAATTTATATTAATTTCACAATAATAAATATAAGATAAATTTGCCCATGTCCAAGATACTGCCTATAATCCAATATTATTTAGGTAATTAGTTAGTAAGTTTTTAATGTATTTATTAAAAGGTAACTACAGTCCTACAGTCCAAATTAGAAAATATGTGCATGTTCCTCCCACAGTGGATATCATGAGATGAGTGCTATAATTTATAATCAGCCTGCCTATCAGTAGTGGCTAACAAGAATGAATATTTTGTTTGTTGACATTGATCTTTAGTGATGGTGAATACAGCCAAAAACCAGCTTTGGATCAGATAATAATGGCTCCTCAGTAAATAATGAAATACTAAATTACAGATAGTAACCCGAGCTTAGGATTGAACCAGGGACCCTCGTGCTATGAGACAGCAGTGCTAGCCAACTTTCAAATAAAATCAACTGAAGAGGTTATTTAACATAAATTAAATATTTCTTTTCCAAACTAACCAAATAATAAAGCAAATTGTACCTTTTAGACTGATGAAGCAGCCTAAATACTTCAAGACTATGCACAAGGAATAGAAGAAAGGCACAAGCTAGAACATGGCAATGAAGTCAATATACGTATCAGACTCAGTGGGAAATGAACTGTATGACTTCAAACCTGACGACGTGGAGCAGGGATGCAATCAGAGAACGAACTTTTTGGATAAGTTCATCCTCCTTATCATTGCTGTCCTATGAAAAAGCACGTATCTCCACATCTTGCAGTTTTTACTTTTGTCTGTACTGTATATGGAATGTGGGCATATTCTGTCCGCCCATAGCATCGCACATCTAAATGACCGGATATGTAAACAGAAATCTGATAAATCAGACTACTTATTTAACCATGTCTAACCATTTCCAAAGCCTAAAGAGGACAATGCAATTAGAGTCACACTTCATGTGCAGATGATACAGGAGACTGCTTTGAAGAATTCTGCATGCTGGTGGCATACTGTAGGTGGTACTTACACTCAGGATTCAGGGAAAATATCCTGCCCACTTTCTGAAATAGCCAATTTTGTCTTCACCACTTTTCGAAAGTATAATCTGTTTATATATCTATATCTATCTATATCTATCTATCTATCTATCTATCTATATATATATATATATATATATATATATATATATATATAATATCTTATATAAATATAGATATAATCTTATAATTTTATAATATCTTATATAATTGCTTGCAGCAGAAACAGATCCACATGCTTTCTAAAAATGTCACATTGCAGCAGTGTTAGTTTTTCAGCATGATGTCTGTTGTAAACTATCTGTGTGCTTTTTTCCGTGATAGAAATCTTACCAAGTGGAATGAAACATTAATTGCAGGGGTTTTGATCATTAAAACAATCCTGTACAACATAAGACCTTAAAATTTTTATATTGAAAAATTATTGTATTAAAACAAATTGCTTGTGTTCATTTTATAGATTTGCTTTTGCATTAGTTTTAAGGAGGAAGGCTAATAATTCTCGAGTTGGCTGTAATTTTCTGAAATTGTACAGCAAATATGCTGCTTTTTTAACAATAAATCTGAAGTACTATCTACCCTCACTGTCCAATTTATTAGGAACACCTGTACACCTGCACATTCATACAGTTATCTAATCAGCAGCACAATGCAAATAATCATGCAGATACTAGTCTTCAGTTAATAGCTTTAGTTAATGTTCACATCAAACATCAGAATGGGGGAAAGTGTGATCTCTGTGACTTTAACCATGGCATGGTTGTTGGTACCAGATGGGTTGGTTTGAGTTTTTCAGAAACTGCTGAACTATTGGGAATTTCACACACAACAGTCTCTAGAGTTTACACAGAATGGTGCGAAAAACAAAAACATCCTGTGTGTAGGGGGTCTGCAGGCTGAAACACCTTGTTGATGAGAGAGATCAGAGGAGAATGACCAGATTGGTTCAAGCTAACAGGAAGGCTATAGTAACTAAAATAGGCACTCTTTACAACCGTTACAAACGTCCACTTTGGGTGAGCCTGTGAACATAGCCTCAGATTCCTGTTCTTGGCTGACAGGAGTGGAAACCGATGTGGTGTTTTGCTGTTGTAGTCCATCCACCTCAAGGTTCGCTGTTTTGTTCATGCTGAGATGGTTTTCTGCTGACCACAGTTGTAAAGAGTGAATATTTGAGTTACTATATTCTTCTTGGCAGCTCAAACCTTTCTGGCCTTTTTCCTTTGACCTCTCTTATCAACAAGGTGTTTCCACCTACAGAACTGTCACTCACTCAATGTTTTTTGTTTTTTGCACCATCATGTGTGAAAATCCCAGGAGATCAGTAGTTTATGCAATACTCATACCAGCCCATCTAGTAGCAACATCCATGCCACAATCAAAGTCACAGAGATCATACTTTTTCTTCATTCTGATGTTATGTGTGAACATTAACTGAAGCTCTTGACCTGTATATGCATGATTATTATTTTTTTTTTTTGCATTGTGCTGCTGCCACATGATTGGCTGATTGGTTAACTGCATGAATGTGCAGGTGTAAAGGTGTTGCTAATAAAGTGGACAGTTAGTGTCTGCTTACAGTTCAACATGTCCAACTTTCATTTCACTCTGTTCTACCACAACTATTTTGACAACATTTCTTTACAAAACAGTTGTCTTATATGCTTTTTTTCATCTCCAACTTCATGCCTTGGACTTATTAATTTATCTGAAAATGTTTTGACATTTTTTTCTAGATATCTTCTTATTATTCAACGTTAGCAAAATCAACTTAGAAAAGAATAAGCATAATTTTTAATGACAAAAACGATTTACCACATTGCGCGTGTTAACTTTCCACCAGACTGATTGTCGCTTTCTGAAAATGATGTAAAATGATTTGATTTTACTTTTTCAAAGTAATTTCTATTGAGGCCTAATGTTATGATGATTTTATGAACAGAATAGCAGAACATTTTTTCTTTACAAATAAATTATTTTTTTGCTTAATTACTTTTCACACAAACTATCATGTGAGGTGAAGAATAAGGTGGAACAATAAGTAAATAGGAGAGGCAGTCATGTGACATGTACTATAATATCTTATAACAATTTCTTATTTCATATTTACACAGACTAATCATTAAGGCCTAATGGTTAGAGAGTCGGACTTGTAACCTGAAGGTCGTGGGTTCGAGTCTCAGGTCCGGCAGGGATTGTAGGT
>CM075019.1:11753954-11808954 GCA_037576675.1 Pangasius sanitwongsei | reverse complement strand
GGTGTGCCCTGATTAAGCTATGCAGTTTACCCTTTTAAAATGCGTCACGTCTCACAGACATGACAAGCTCATTATTGATCTCAGTTTATTGACCGATAACAACATATCAACCCTATCCATTGACACACTGCGGCTATCACTCACTCCTGTCATTAACTTAATGGACGAAACAGACATGTGTCCAGTGAGAACATCGTACACATGACACCCTTTCCTCTAAACCACCATACACACACACACACACACACACACACACAGACACACTTAGCCTCTATATCACGCACATGCGTATAGCGTGAGAACACATCACTGCAGGGAAGCACAGGAAATTGCTGCAGGAGAACCTCCAGATCACATGTATGCTACATAAAACCACTTGCTGTTAATTTTGCCAAGGAGAACAGTGTGTGAAAATGGAAATAAAGAAAACAGAATGCAGAATTATGCATGAAGCAACATCAAAAGCTCCTGAATATGGAGCAAAGGGAGGAAATTTGGTGTCTAATCAGAGTGTTGTGAATGGCATTAAAAGCTCTGGAACACTGCCTGACTCACTTGCCTCATGTTTATGACTCCTCTTTTCTGTAACAGTTCACTGATTGTAGTTTCTTGTGTATGAAGAAATTTTTGGATGATTTGTTCATGGTACACATCGTTCCTGTAAAGTCACACTCAACAACAACACTCTCCTTCATTTCAATGTGATCGGACTATTTTGTTTAAATTAATGTGATCTGATATTGATTCAATTCCATTCAATTCAGAATGTTTAAATCAATTTGATTAGATTTGATTCTGAGTTCGATTCTGAATTAGAATCATTCTGATTTGAGTCGATTCTTTTGGATTCACTCCAAATAAATTCAGCTGGAATAAATTTAACTCAATTATCTCTCACAGAGATAATCGTTAGGATAACATTTTTTTTTTTATTTTTTATAATCACTGTGAGGTAAGAGGCACTGTGAAGTTTTTATAGAGATGACTCACTAAAAGTATCCGAATGCAGAGCTAAATTCAGAATCAGAGACGCTCTAAAGACAGTAACCAGCCAAACTGTACGTCTGCTGGTCGATAACGTAGCGCCATCTGACCCTTCAGCGTCGATCTTTAGCCCGTCTGATCACTGAAGATCATTCAGACAAGCGACTGGGGGAGAACAGCTATCGACAAAAGTAATGAACCAATGTCTGACTGTGTCAGTCAGTCTGCCTCTCACCCTTTTTGAGCTTCTTAATTAAAAAGTAATTAAAAAACGACCATGACTACTGGGGCACAGCTGAACATCTTGTCCTGTCTCTTCAATCTATGTTCGATATACAAAAAGATTATATATTGCTTAACACAGGCAAATTGTGTACATATTTCAACAAAATGTGAAACAAACACAGTATAAAGAGGACTGATTATCTCGAGTATCACAAGTATCATATTCATACAGGGAAATCAGGACCTTCCTCCGAGTAAGACGCAAGCTCCTGTGGTGCCAATTAAGGATTTGTATCCAAATAAACATAAATCTGTGGATATGAGGAAGTTAGGTCTTAGATTAGCACTGAGATATTTAATTCCTTTGGGCCTTGGCCTCCCTCTAGCAAAATGAAAAGCAGTGGAAACCCGAATCTATCTGTATCAAACGAGGAAGAATGATAATCTCAGACCAGCTCCCTCTTGTTCATATTATCATTTTTATTGAGGCATGAAAGGCAAACACTTATCTTAAGTAAGTTTGGGAAGTTTGCTACACAGGAATCCTGGAGTGCAGGAGGAAGTGGTTTTAGTGTTTATAGAGCCCGTTTATCATGCGCAGACCGTCTCTCTGTCACCGCGCCAAATTTCACATCTGTCAAGAGCTTTATATCTGTGTACTTACACACAGATGGACAGATTATAGCAACAACAGAGATCAACTTGTTCTGAACATACTCACGGGCTTATAGAGCGACCCAATGTTTGCAACACTTAATAAAAAAATACTTCACTCATCACCTGCTTCTCAGCTGAGCAGTAGACACAATCTGATAAATATAAGGATCAAAGATTTAAGGCGTGTGCACACTAAGCCAGAAGAGTGTCCGATTGCCATTTTTCCGGCTCTCCTTCAGCGTAACCTGCTCGGAAGTCTGCCAGCTGCAGATCCTGCGGGGGAACGCAATGAATAATATTAAAACAGCGAGTGCGTTGCGAACGCCCAAATATCATGAATCTTAATGTCTTGAATCAGGGCTTCTCTAAAGTGCATAAATAAAGCAGCCCGTCTGAATGTATCTGCTCCATTAGAGGCCAGAGTGTGGGCCCATTTGCGGAGCGCATGGTGCGACGTGGGGGGGGCTGAGTCAGAAACGAAAGGGAGTTGTGGGGAGGAAGGAGAGGGAAAAGAGAAAGGAGGGAAAAGAGAAGCCTTGCATAGAGGTTGTGGGTCCAGCCCAAGGCCCTAGGCCACACACACACACACACACACAAAATCCCAGCACTGCTCATTAACCTGTATGAGATGCAGGTAGAGGATTAAATATGTTGTACCCATAAAAAGAAAAAACACAGCATAAAAACATAAATACACCAAAACAGATGTACAAAATGGATGCATGCAGCTGCTCATGCCCTGCCAAAAACACTTAAAAACAAACATACTATTTGTTATAAATAAAATATTTCTTGTTTCGAAACAGTTGCTTAGCTTCAGTGATCTGTAGCTCAGAAGATGTTACAATAAGATCAACGCACGGGTGTGAAATACCCAGACAGCATCTACAAAGAGGAGATCACTGCACCAGTCATCCAATCTATCTCCAATTTCTGTTTCTTTTGTGTTTATGCTAATGATTGTTTGGATGTAGCAGATCTGGAAATGATTGTGCTGCGGCCTGCTTTTTAAAATTAGATTAAAGTCTTCGTCGAAAATGGGTGCCTTCAAAACTTTGCGTGTAGTGAAATTTTGTAATTCCCCCCAGCCTGATGGATCGCATGCAAATGACCTCATTAGCATAGCTAAAAGCTTTTATTATAATTAGCATTTCCTCAATAGAATGCACAAGCATAGCGAGGATGAAAGTACGAAAAAAGACGAATTTGCATGTTTACCATCAGATTTCTCTTGTAAAAACTTTAAAGCAAACAATGCGTATTGTATAAATGGATGGAGCAAATTAATGAGGTGCATTCAATAAAGTCGTTTCATCCAGGCTTTTTAAGTGCTGCTGACGAGGAGACGGGAGCATTAAGGATATCCTCTGGTTTATTTTAAACAGCTTTCCTGGCACCCCGCTAGAGGAAAAGAGACATGCAGCCACACTGCGTATTCAGGACTCGTCGGCTGTCATTGTTGGGGTTCTTGCTCATTCACAGTTTCTATTCTCATTCACCAGTTCCTTCTGGAACATTTTGGGATCCAGCGGAATTGCAGGAACATTGTGAGCTGCAGCACTCTCAAATATACTGTATGATACATACTGTATCAGAGTGAAATACTTCAAATAAAGATGATCAGTGTATTAAGTAGATGAAGTGCCTGACACAGAAGTCAAAATGTTATTAGAACTAGTCTATAAATTTGGTTTGGCTGGCAGCCCACTTGTGTGTGAACAAATATCTGTACATATTTGGATACATGGCAAAATTATTTATTTGTATTTAATATTTAGAATTTAAAATGCATTGGTATTCAGGCTAATGTAGGATGTAATATTTGGGGTCTGACACCAATTAGTGGTAAGCAACATACAACAAGGCTGTATAATATAAAGTACAAATATGGCTTGATTCCTCGCAGAAGCTCATTTTAATTGCCTAAATACAAGAATGCAAAATAAGCCAAGACTGCATTCTATATTAATTAGTTCTCTTTCTCTAAAACACAAAGACTTTTATGTTTGTCCTTTCTAAAGGTCTCTGGTGTACCGTGTGTGGGTCTCAGAGTTAGAGAGTGGCGCGTCCCGTGGTTGACACACAGCGCTCACATTTCCTCTCTGAGCTGATAAAAATCGGAATATTGAGGGCTGGAATGCCACTGAAATTGGAGCTCCAGCGCTTGCGTAGAGGGAGGGTAATCTTCAAGAGTTTTGCTGTCAAATCATTCCCCAGTGCTCTCATGTCGAGCTGAGATACGGTATAGGGACAGTAGAGGCTTTATCTCTGTTTCCATCGGCGTGGTCTTTTTTTAAATGGATACCTCCTAATCTTAGCACCAGCATGCCAGCTCCATGTCACTTAGCCAGATTTTGGTTCGACAACCAGTGAGTGGTGACAACAGAAGTGGTTTGTGTTAAACCAAGCCCAATGTCAAAACGTCAAAACATAGACCGCTCCGACTCATCACACCAGTGAAGATGGCTTTTGGTTAGTGACTCACTGACTGATGGAAACAGACGCTTTTTCCAACAGATTTTCTACCCACTTAATTTGCCATCAATCAATTTCCACTGCTTGGATGTTAATGGAATACGGCGCCTTTGCTGGGAAATGGGCCACAGCCGAAGGTCTGCTTTCAGAAAACCATGGGTCTGGACCACAGAAAGAGAGTAGTGGGGGGGAAAGGGGGAGGCGGGTGTGAGGAGGTAAGACAATCAGGGCTGGTTGGAGAAAGTGGGACAGGTAGGTAGGGAAAGAGTCAGAGTAAAAAAAAACCGTGAGATACGTGAGAGAACAGCATGGCCTTGGCAGTAGGGCATGCTAGTGACAGTAGGATTACAGAACGGGTGCTCTTCATGCAAAGCATTGCTGTCCCATTCCTCACTTGAAAAGTGTGCATCTCACTTTGTGAGCATCTATGTGTGTATATGTGTTTGTTTGCATGGAGATGGAGAGAGACAGAGAGAGAGAGTGAAAGAGAGAAGCAATAGGGGGCTAATGAGAAGGGAGATTATCACACAGAGACTCTGAGCGCTCTGATTGTCAGCAGACTCATAATGAAGAGTTTAGTGTTCGGTTTCAAAAGAGAACCGATAGAAAATGCCACAGCAGGCGCATACACATGGACCAGCCAAGAGGATCGAATTATCACCATGGAGCACATGTGGTGAAGAGGTTAACACCACAGATGCCCTATAGTAACTTACGGGTATAATAGAGAGAGAGAGAGAGAGAGAGAGAGAGGGAGAGAGAGTTTAGAATTCAGAGAGACAGACAGGAATACAGACAGGAATACAGTTGTTTCAATGACCACAGGCCATGAGGCAGGTTAAATCCTTGGTGAGAGAAGCTTTAATTCAGCAGGCTAGTAAGTCCTGAGAGGAAATGGAACTGCAGGCACAGAATAAAAACATTACAGCTTATGTAAAAACTTTGACCGATTGTACAAAATAAGCTGTAATACTTTATGCAGTGATGTTACCAGAAGAAACAGTCATTGGCTATATGAACAAAGATTTTCGTGAGTTCAAGCAAACGGTTAATAAACTCAGAACTCTGTTGAAAGTCAAATGTACATGCATGTATTGTCAGCATTACAGCCTCAATGTTATTCAGCGTGTTTTTAACAAGACTTAAATAACATCAATATCAGGAAAATGCCAAATTTTTTTATTGAAAAGAAGGTAAGAAGAAGCATTCATGTCCCAATAATTCTCAGTTCAATCTTGAATTGTCACAGTGGATCCAGAAGAGTGAGAATACACCCTGGATTAGGATGCCAGGCCATTACCGGTCAGCATGCACACACACACACACACATTCACCACTCATTCGCGCCCAGAGGCAATTTAGCATAGCTAAATTCACCTACTGGCATGTTTTTGAGAAGTGGGAGGAAACTGGGAAACCCAGAGGAAACCCACACGCACACAGGGAGAACACGCAAAACTACACAGAGACAGTAATCTGAGATCACGATCAACCCGGGGACCGTTGGGCTGCAAGGCAGAAACGCAAACAGAATTTTTAAATCTTTTAAAATGTGTAACATGAACAGGAACAATTTTAAATGTTAGTCAGTGTTAGTCAGTGTGCATTCAGTCATTAACAGCTTATTAGGCTGCATGTAAACCTAGCTATTGTGGGACATTAGAGGAGCTATAATCAAATCGATCACAGATCGTTTTACAGATACACCATCCTTCTCACATAGACTTTAACCAACTTGTATTGATCCTAGTGGATTGTCAGATATTTTATCAATTACTACGAGACAAACAGGTTAAGAAGAGAAATACACATGCAGAGCCATTTTTAACCAAGTACACCACAACTAGTGTGAACAGTAAGACCTACCAAGTCCTAGAATTCACATGTATCATAAAGTTTCTTCAAAAGCCAATGGGCGCTGCCATGACGCCTTTTCCATTTTTCTATTTCTGGTTGCTCTATTATGATCTAACTCCAGACACATTGAAGAAGCCAGCAAGGACACTAAGTTAATCCATTTTGTCACATTTGATTATATAAGAGAAGTGAAATTGTATGCTGAATGTGAATGCTTAATTAGTCAAGGCAGAAAGATTTATCCACTCCATGGTATTTGCTCCACTAACGCTTCCCACCCACAATTTTCATGTCATGTAGG
Source organism: Pangasius sanitwongsei (assembly GCA_037576675.1). Classification (NCBI taxonomy): domain Eukaryota; kingdom Metazoa; phylum Chordata; class Actinopteri; order Siluriformes; family Pangasiidae; genus Pangasius; species Pangasius sanitwongsei. The sequence goes on along the minus strand of CM075019.1, from coordinate 11,802,455 downwards.
AGTTCATTATCTACTGTGTGTGTGGTCTCATATTAAGCTTTGATGGAGAAAGGAATAACTAAGTAGTATCCTACAAGCAAGAGTGCAGTTGTATTGAATATCAGCACGGCATCAGTGCTGACATTCATTATAACAGCACGATTTCGAGTGTGATATTGCTTTTATACAACATTTCTATAAAGGGGAAATTAATATTGAGTGATATCCAACATAATATGCAAGTATTTTGTTTAGATTTGCTCCGTCAATGAAAATAGTTCCCAAAGAAGCCATAGTGGGATAGAGTGTTGACTTGACAGTCAGTGTTGTAACGGTTTCAATATAACAAACTATTGCTCGAATTGTTATGTTATGTAGTAAACACAGACAAGCAGAGCGATACAAACAGTGAAAAGTACCAGTGCTGTTTTATTAACATCAGCACTTCTGGAACGCCGCTTCTCCAATCCGATTTGTGGACCAGAACTAACTGTTGCATAAATAACGATATCATCAATATGACAGGGAAGTAAAAAATGGCAAAAATTCAAGTGTACAAAATTTTTAAAGTGTACCAAATATTGTGCTTTTACATTAGGTACAATTATTTTTACATAGAAAACACAATGCACTAGTATTATATTAGATATCAAAGAAAACAACACTGTTTGGTTGCTTCATTGAAAGCATGTGTTTTGAATACTGCTGATACACGCTGATGAAACAAGGGACATTTTTTCCCCCATTTTTTTCTATTTCCTAAGCTTACATTCTTGGTAGATGATATGAGGCTATGGCCCAAAGGTAGATGAAACTGATCACACAGCCTGTATGAAATCGGGTATTTCCATATTATCCACTAAAATGCGACAATGCCGATATAGTGTATGGAATATCATGCTCCCACTTTATTTAGCCTCCAGCCATAGCCTCATATCATCTACCAATTTCGTTTTATTTTCTGCTAAATACACAATACAATTCCCCTTGCCACCTATGGCTGTCAATGTAAACAACATTATGACCGTAAATACAAACCCGGTTTCTGCTACGAATCATGGGGAAATTTAGATATCAAAAAAGGTTCACAGAGCTGCCCTGCAAACTCTAGAAATTGTACAACTTGAGTTTTACAATTCTGTGTTGATCACGTCTGACTGCTGGCAAAAAAAGTTAAGGGTGAATGGGTATCACCTGGAAAGAGTGAACAAACAATAAGAGAAAGAGTCCAGCGTAGAGGCAAAATGAGCGTGGCAAGATAATGAGACTGTGTTTGCTGCTCTTGGCCCCTGCAGCTGATGTTTGTCTTTGTGCACAGCCCAGAGCTTCAGTGAAAGGAATCCTTGGAAACTCCAAACAATCCGATATTAAATTTCCTGTGCAATGCCACAGGGAGAAAAGGAAGCATGCACTGGGGAAAAGGAAGACGGAGCGATGGAGATAGAGAGAGAAAGAGGAAACAGAGGAGAGATTCCAGAGAATGAGAAAATGAAGAAGAAAGAGAGAGGGGGGAGGGAGGGAGGAAGAGAGAGACTCATAGAAAGGAAGAGCGAATAAGGACTGGGAATTGGAGACGCTGTTTTGAATGGAAAGCCCCTCTGTCCATCCTCGGCTCTGAGCCAAGTCTCTAACCTGCAGGTGCATCAACAACTATGGCTGGCCAACTAGCTCCCTCACATCTAATATTACCCTGAGAGCTTCCATGTGCACCTCGGGCAGAAAGACACATTCCTTGGGGTATCTTTAATGTTTTAAATAACACACAGCCAAATTTAATGATTAAAACCGTTGCTGAATATTTATTTTACTGAAAATGAGGGATCTTTCCATCTAGAGAGTTGTTATTTGATTCATATTTCACAGTTTGGAATTTAAGGGGGGTGTGTGTGTGTGTGTGTGTGTGTGTGTGTGTGCGCGAGTGTGTGTGTAAAATGACTTTCTGACTTTGTAAATATTTGCTAGTGGAACTCCACGGATGAGCTGACTTCTTTTAAACTCCGAGTACTGCTGTAATACATACCTGAGAGTCGCATCTCCTCTCTAAAACACATGTCACTTTCCCTACAGTTCACTGAAATATGTTTTACAGGCATGAGAAAAACATTCACTAAGACTGAAGTGAAGGTTGCAGAGTTTAAAACGCTTCTAGAAAATAGTCAGACATTCCTGTTGGCCTTTCCGCTCTCTCTCCGTCTCTCTGTAGACGGGCGTGTGTGTATAGAGAGGGCATGTCCAGCATAGTGTTCTGTCTGGGCCATCTGGAGTCAATTAGGCCTAAGGGATATCAGATCCCTGTGCTGCAGCGGCCTGGCTGGGTGGCCTGGCTGCACACACTAACTTTCAGCAGCTTAGTGTGATTGATAGGAGGCCTCGTTTACTAACTCCCAGAGCAGAACCTACACACACACACACACACACTAGTGTTACTTCACATCAGTATTTCTCAGAACTTAACACACACATGGTCACTCAACTACTCCTGACTATTGGGGTCAAATACTACTACTACTACATATGGTATATGCCAAACTTGCTGTCATCACTGCAAATACATAGTAATTCCCTGCTGAAAAGTCAGACCAGCTACCATCTGCCACAACACAGACCAAGCTGGTCAAATTGGAAGACCTTCTTTGCCAGCATGTAAGCATTACTGAATTACTGCTACTAATGCTACATGATTCTTTTAAGAAAATAACACAACCATAACGCAATTATACATTAAGGAAGTTTGGAAATATGTGCTTTGGTCAGAGCAAGCTAGATTTTTCAGCAGGGTTTGCAAGCAGTTATAGCTGAAGACAGGGGCAGGAAAAGTACTGAGAAACTATACTTAGGTGAAAATATAGATAATGAAGGAAATATTTGCCTTAAATTACTAGCTTTAATTATTTTCTCCTGACTTCATGACTATTTGTTAAAGTTTTATGTTCATCTTTGCCTCTCTATGTGCTGACTGTCCTGTTTCTCATTTCTTTGGGTTTCAGTAAGGTCTCAGAATACTGTATGATCTCAGAACACACCAGAGTCAGAGGTGACATACTGTCTGGCCCAGTCTGCTTCTCTCATATCTCTCCCCCTCCTTTCACCTCTTCTCTGTACATAAGCAGCCATCTCCATTTCTGAGAGTGAGCTGGAGAAAGCTTTTAGAAGTTATGCTTCTGTTTTTTTGAAAAGCTGATATGAAGATTCTTCTATCGTGCAAATAAACATCCACAGTCTGAAGATCACACCAGTCGCCTGTGTCAAAATATTAAAAGTGGAAGTATCCAGCCAAAAATGTCCTCAAGTGGAAGTAAACAAATAGCTACTTTCTAATGTAATCAAGTGTTAAAAAGTAAAAAGTAAATATTTTTTATATGATGAAATTGTGTTTAATGGTATGTTTTCATTCGAAAAATAACTTTAATTATTCATCTAAAACTGACGATGATTTTCATTTTAAAGCAACTACGCCACTCATGAGCGTTTGCTGGTCATATGCATGACTAATGCTAGGTAGTTTGTTAGTAAAATAATCAGAAGTAAGATATCATTTAAATAAATGATATTAGCAAGAATTTGATGTGCTGCCTAACCAATTTATGCTAGCTACTGGTATTGGTGCTAGTCTAACGTAGCATTCGTAAAGAAATCAAGCTAACTTACTTAAATTATGCCTTCTAGAGAAGCAAAGCAAAGAAGACAGACACACACATATATAAGTATCTCCATTTTCTGTACCAATTATCCTACACAGGGTCACAGGGAGCCTGGAGCCTATCCCAGGGACTCGGGGCACAAGGTGGGGGACACCCTGGACAGGGTGCCAGCCCATCACAGGGCACAATCACACACCCATTCAAACACTAAAGACAATTTAGAGATGCCAGCCTACAAGGCATGTCTTTGGACTAGGCGGGGAAACTGGGGAGAACATGCAAACTCTGCACACACAGGGCGGAGACGGGAATCAGGCAACAGTGCAAACCACTATGCTCAACCGGATCATGGCTCTTATGGACCTACTCACAGCTGGGCTTAATGTTATACACCCCCTCTGGGAATTTTTTGAGGAGGGGGCTCCCAACTCCGCCTCCTTGCTCTGCTGAGGATGCTGCTGCTTTCCCTTGCTTCGCAGTGCATGTTGTTCCCCCCTCTTGCTTTGCAGAGGATGTCACTCCCCACTCCGGCCTCGTGGAGGACGTCACTTCCCCCTTCAGGCTCCGCGGAGGTCGTCACTCTCCCTTCTGGCTCCCCCTTGGACTTCGCACCCCGCCCTAACCTACCTGTGCCAAAAAGGCGCAGAACTACATTTCCCATCAGCCCCAGCACATAACATGTCTCAATCACCATGACCTGTGTCTCAATTCACCGTAATTAGCATCACTATATAAGTGCCTGTTTTTCTACTTCTTATTGTCAAGCTTTCATTGTTGTCATGGTCCTGTATTGCTGTGTGTACCATAGTCTCACTCCTAGTCTGCATGTATTGCCTATTATCTCCTGTTCAGGTTTATGGCTCTTGTTTTCACTGTTTTGTTTAATTGTTTGCACTTTGTATAATAAAGATCTGCACTTGCATCCGTCTCCTCTACAAATCCCTGCCACTGCAGTTTGGGTGAATTGTAGCTCAGACACTCAACCAGACTTTCTCTGTGACAAGAAATGGTTAGAAATTCTCTGTAGACTGTACATGACCAGCAGCAGCGTCCAAATGCATGACTGACTCATCAGGGAAGAAATTGAGACATAGCAATGTGAGACTGACCTGTGTCTGTCCAGTATGTTGCAAACAGTATGACTGTCAACACTGGATGTTTAGTAAGTTCTTAAAAGCTTTCCCATGATCAGCAAAGTCCTTTAGTATTCATCATACTTTTTACTAGCTAGCTGTCTGGTTGCTATCTAACAGGCAGAGCTACGAACTTTCTAACTGCATTAAGCTTTTGCATGAGACAGACATACAGTATAACAGTAATGTACAGACATCAATGAGGCAGTATAATAGATTGGAACCTCACAGTTTTAGGCATACAATAAGTGTGGTTTCTGGAAACTACACAGCATTAACAAGATCCATCATCTACCAGAATACTAACATTACCCTAGCAGCCTATGAATATTAAGGAAAGACCAAAATAGAGAATATAATAAGATAGCCAAAATTTTAGTCATCCTTAGGCAGGGTGACTGTTTTTACCACCACAGTTGTTAAACTGGCTCCTTACCCAGCAAGATCTTTATAGGAAGATAGCATTGGTTATATATAGTTATGGTTTCTTAAAGTTGAGATGTCAAAGTGTGTCATAGGTAGAAGAACTTAATTCTGGCAAAAATCTGATTTTTCATCATTGTTGGTTTTCCAGTAGATTTTGGAGCGTGGCTGTGGGGATTTGTGGCCATTCAGCCACAAGAGCATTATTGAAGTCAGGCACTGATGTTGGGCGAGGAGGCCTGGGGTGCAGTCGGGATTCTGATTCATCCCAAAGGCATTCAGTGGGGTTGAAGTCAGGGATCTGTGCAGGCCACTCCAATTCTTCTACTCCAATCTTAGTTCTTAGTTCCAGTGAAAGGGAAATTGTAATGCTATAGCAAAAGAAATACAACAATTTGGATATGGCCCATATATTGGTGTGATGTTCAGGTGTCCACAAACTTTTGGCCACATAATGTATATCAGTTTATATACACAATACTGTACATACTGTATATATTACTTTTATCATTACAGAACTTTGAACAGGAACTCCATTATTCCTCATAATCCATTAATTTTTTTTAATCTATCTAACTATAATATGAGCAGTTAAATTAGCCTCACCATTTAATGCTGGGGTCACAGAGGCCAGATTAACTGATTGTAAGATTTGCTAATATGATGGCTGTCTGTCTTTCCACTGTGCATGTGTCCATCTGTCCCTGTGGCATTGCTGAGGAAATTTAATACTGGGTTATTTGGACTTCAGTGTTCTGCTCGGAACGAAGTACAGGAGTGAAAGTGCATGCACACTGCTTTGTTTCGTGGGTCTATTGTAAGAATTGCTTATAATTTTAAAATCATCAGTGATCAATATTGTTAAATAAGAAATGCAATAATCTAATGTAGATTATACAGTATATCTCTCAGCTGCAATATGATCTAATAGAGTAGTGTATTCTGGAGGCACATACATGTACACTCTTGTAGAAAAAGATTCCTGATTAAGGATAATTAGGGATAATTAAGGTTTGTGTTCTTAAAGCTCAGAGCTGTTGAATTCTCGAATCAGACTGGCAAGAATGTATTGATGAATTTTCTGTAATTTAACAAAGTAAAACACATAATCGTTGATCTGGTAAAGCATTCTGTAAGGAGACATTTATTTAATATTTATGGAAGGAGTCTCCAGTGTCAGTGCTTTGTACAGGTTTGTAAGTTTTCCACCACAGGAGAGTCTTCAGATGATTTTGCTTTCCTTTGAAACATTAAATGTAACTAGAAATGGAGAAAAAGTATAATGTATTGTTCATGACTAAATTAAAAATCCCAATCACAGGAAAACCAGGAGCACTTCGTGTTTTATTCTTTACTTTGCAAAGTGTCTTATATTTATGTCTAACAGAATAAATAGCTTTGTTTTTATTCTTTTAACATGTTGTGGACAGACTATACTCCAATAGTCATGGTTAAATGTCCCAAAATATGACATAATAACACACCAGTTTCAATTAAACCTGCACTATATTAAAGTAATACACAAATAATTTTAATCTCACTACTTCTAATTAATCAGAATCTGGTTATAATGACTTGACATTTGATAGGATATTGATATTAAACTTTAATGATTTTGTTAATAGTAGCTCATTCAGATAAACTGATCTCTGAGTACCAGAGTTCATTACAACACAAAATGGCCACAACACATTTTCTTTCTCTTGGCAACAGAAATATCTGGCATCAATATTAACTATTTAAAATATTAAACACATGTACGCATTTCCATCAGAATCTCCCACAGGATCGCAATCTGAACAGTTCAGGAAGATACATCATGCATCAGGGCCTAGCTCCCGAGTCATGCCTCAGATACTGCTCAGCCATTCAGACATGCTACACAAGCCATAAAAATTCAACTGTAACGTTTGTAAAAGTTGTGAAAGGTAACTGAAGAACTTGCAAAGCAGCTAGTAAACACTGTCTCAGTATGTGGCTGCATGCACGTCTGTGATGGGCAAGCGAGAGACCTGTAGCTTCAGGTTAATCCCTTCCTGCTAAATGAGCAGAAAAGAGATGGTTGGAAATGAGGAAATGTGACAGAGAAAAGACAAGACTTTTAGAGAGTGAGAGAAAAAAAAAAGAAAAATGAGAGAAAAGGCGACATTTCGAGTAAATGGCATCCAAAACCCACTCCAATTATCTTTGGCAGCCATGCCAGTGAGGCTGACTTAATTAAAGAGAGAGAGAGAGAGAGAGAGAGAGACGAAAGAGGGAAGGAGGGGAAAGGCATAAGGAGAGAGAAAGAGTGATTGAGGGGACAAACCCATGCGTATCAGGACTGCACACAAAGCTGAAACGTCCACCACTCTCGTCTTTTCAATTCCACCTCAAAGGCAGTCAGAGAAATAATAATGATTATAATAAAATAGTGGAGACGGGGCCATTTTTCATGAGCAGCATAATTGCTCAAGTTATATCCATTGTTTCTCTCACTTTGTTATCATTCAGATAGGACAGAAATACCTATAATAGAGAATGGAAATGATTTGATTCCACATTAAATCCCCAATAATCCTCTTGTGCCTTTTCCCTGTCTGCCTCCAACGTTGACCTTTTCTGCAGGAAGCCTGTTGCCATGGAAACACCCCCCACCCCAAATTGTATTTACTGAAGTACATGCACAAATTCAGTATAACACAACAAACGTACTTCATATAAATGAGTGCACCTTAGTATGGACCTTCAACTTTTGCTTAACAATGTAATTGTTTTCAGGCTTTAGCTACTTGGGGAAGCAAGTCTATCTGGAAGAAGTTCGTTTTAATTAAGTGAATAATAAAGCAATCAAGGAAAATGGTAAAACTCTGGAGATACGCAAACTTGTTCTCTTGTACTCGTTCTTAAGTTGGAGTGTAAAGTTCACAGCAGTCATTAGTGTAACTAACTGGCTAATTAATTTCATTCTTAACACAACATGTAGTAAGACTCCCCATAAAGTAATGTCTAAGCACTTAATATTAAAAGTTCATGTTTGTCGCCTTGAACAGCAACACTTTTTTTTCTTCTAACATCATTATATCATTCTTCACCTTGTCATATTACTGGAACAAAACCTTTTTTTGATATTATAATTATTATTATTATTATTACATCCAATATTCTTCATAGAGTACACATGCAGTATCTTTAAAACAGGGATTCAAGTCACTCATAACCAATAACCTACAGTATATTTCACTCATAAAAGAACACAAGACTGATCATAATAAGTAAATTCATCATCAATATAATCACATATGATCTGCCATTGTATTGTAACTGTTACTCTTGTGCAGTTTTTCAGTATTTTAATGAGGCTTCATTTGTCCTTTATCACCCGTAGAAGGACATCTGTTCTGCTCTCCAGTAATAACTGCAGAGCTTGTAGGAGGTGAAACTAGTTCATATTCAAATCAGTAGATGTTAAAAGCATAAAATGAATTCAGTTCTTTTCTGACATTTCAGCAACTACCAGTGCTAACAGTTCTACTATTTATGTTACGCTCATTGTTGCTGAAGTGTGTTGCCACTCAAAAAAAGGAGAAATTGTCAATTCCTGATGATGTAAAGGTCCTCAACTAAATGATCTTCTCTAGGTTTTCCCAATGTGCAGCTGATTGCTTCCCTTGCAGGAGATACAGTAAACAATTTTAGCAGTGATGAATGAGTAGTGATAGATGCTAATCTGGCCCTATAGGGTCCGTGATTTAAGTGGTTGTGATGTTTTAAAAAAAAATCTTGAATGGCTGATTACAAGAACACTAAAGTAGTTTTGATTCAAGCCTTCTGACATGCATTTTTTTTTTTATTTGTTTAATGTTATTTTTTTGTCATGAATATAGAAATTTATTAGAATTTCTTAAAAATAGAGAAGTGTCTGGATCATCCTGTGGATTATAGGTCAGTGTATCTGTGTGTATCTATTCTCTACATTATTTAATGCCAAGACATTAAATATGACTGCTTTAGGAAATCCATATTTATAAAAAATATTCACACTTTCCTGGAGGGAACTGTCATGCCCATAGTAAATGTTTTGTCCTAGAAACTGAGTAAGGAATGGAGAGTTTGACTGGGATGTGAAGAGTTGTATATAAATAAGAATGTGAGTCTGTAGGTTTATAACAGATGGCAATATTTCAAGATAAATTTTCTGACTTAATTGTCTTGTCTAAAGACGTTATGCTTGAGCCAGGTTTTGTGATACACCAGGGCTGGATGGAATTTGAAAAAAAAAAAAAAAAAAACAGCAAGTGTATCCATGCTAAAAATTATCTGAGAGATCATGTGGGTACATCATGTCTACTAAATAGTTTAACAAACCTTTTCTCAATGAATCCAACAAAGAGGTTTACATAGAAATGTCACATTTAATGCTCAGACTGGCACTGACTCTTATCTGAAAATAATATTTAGAATTAAAATTGAAGTAGGTTTTGATTTATTTAAAAGAATATCATCGGCACTGAAAAATCATTGGAATATTATTACCACAATTACCACATAATGTGGTAGTCTGGATTTTAGACTTATGTAAAATTAATGCATAGTCCCAAGCAATGGAAAAAAAGTGCCTAGAAGGTAAGAAAATTAAGACGTAGATCACTCTGTATAAGTTAACAAATCAAAACTCTTTACAAGTTGTTACTTATTCTTTTCTGATTTGGACACACGTCTTTTCTCATGTAATGTCATTTTTTAAAAGTTAAAACTCAAGTGTATATATAAGATGTATCAAGGCAAGCAGGAGGCATCTGGCTTCAAAGGCCCCTCCAGATGGAGTGTGGGAGGAAGATCCATAATTCAGCTATAACGTGTGATTACAAAAATAAACACTTTCGCAGATGACAATGGCCATCTCAGCTATACTTACAAAATAGGACTTACATCCTTATAAAACTCTGTCGCTCAATGCAGTGTAAACTTAGTGGTCCATGGAAGATCAACCATGAAACAAAAATCATGTGGCAGCAGTGGAATGCATAAAATAATGCTCACACACGCCAAGAGCTTCAGTTAAGGTTCACATCAAACATCGAAATGGGGAACATTTCAGTGATCTCAGTGACTTTGGTGCATGGCTACTGGTGCCAGATGGACTGGTTTGAGTATTTCAGAAACTGTTGATCTCCTGGGATTTTGAGTCAGAACAGTTTCTGCAGTTTACACAGAATGGTGCGAAAAACAAAAATCATCCAGGGAGCAGGAGTTCTGTACGCCTAGTTGATGAGAGAGATCAGAGGAGAATGGCCAAACTGCGTTGAGCTGACAGGAAGGCTACAGTAACTCAAATAGGCACTTTTTATAACTGTGGTGAACAGCGAAGCTTCTCAGAATGCACAACATGTCAAACCTTGAGGTGGATGGGCTACAACAGCACAAACCAGATCAGTTTCCACTCCTGTCAGCCAAGAACAGGAATCTGACGCACAGACTCACCGAAACCGGACAGTTGAAGATTGAAAAAAGACCTGGTGACATTTTTACGATTGTCAACTGTTTTTTTTCCCCTTAACTTTGCATTTACATTTTTATAGCTAGCCTAATCATATCCACCTGATTCTCAGATTCACCTAATGGCTTGATTAACTGATGTAGATACAATAAGGAGATTGTAAGTAATTAAAAAGGTATAATATAAGGGATTGATTTAACAAAGAATAAATTAAATGATTAGTCCCAACCAAAGGAATATCTGGGAAAAAACGTCTTTGGTTAACACTAGACATCAGTAAAATTGTGTTCCTGCTTGGTCAGCTGACTTAATTGTACAATATTTTTGAAACCTTTAAAATGACTTGCTTTCTTTAATACTTTTGGCCAGTAGGTCATAATTGTTAAAACTGTTCTTACTTAAGATTAACAAGGCACATAAAGTGAAACAAAAGCAAGTTTTGTTTCATTGTCAAAATCCATGAGCAGAAATGAGTTTGAAAGCAGACTAAGAGAGGCTTACGCTGAGCAGATGTGTCTGTTGAGTAGAGCCGAGGCCCATACTGAGCGCTTTGGGCCAAAAGCACTGAGGGTCTGGGCTGGAGCCGAGAGATAAGACAGCCTCCAGAGGCCTCAGTGCAGAGAGAGAGAGAGAGAGAGAGGAGAAAGACAGACAGAAAGAACTGCCTGGCTAGTCTGTGAGGCCAAATCCAAGTTCTCCCTCTTTCTCTCTCTCTCTCTCTCTCTCTCTCTCTGGGTGTCTTTCTTTCTCTCTGCACTGCTTCTTGACTTCAATTTTAATATGATCCTCTGTTAACCATTTCTCAGCCTCACTCGAAATGTCTACCATTCTTTTTCATTCATCCACCATCTCTCACTCATTTACCACTCTTTCCATACCGCCTCTACACTTTGCTGTTTGTATGCTCTCTCTCTCTCTCTCTCTCTCTCTCTCTCTCTGTGTGTGTGTGTGTGTGTGTGTGTATAAAACATTCCGGTGTATTGAGATCAGACTGTAGTGTTTGACTCTTAGGGGCAAGATTGTTTGTGCCGCGCAGGCCTAAAGCTGGTTGCCACGGAGACCGCCATACCATGGGTCTGACCCTGGAGGACCATGGCTCTCTTCCTCAGCAGGAGACACTGGCAGCTGCAGCACAGCTGCTCAGACACACACACACACACACACACGCACACAATGTCCAATAGTCAAATCCAAGCTGAGTAACCTTGATGGTTTACAGCTTAATACAGTGACTAAAGCTAATGAGTCAGGTGTATCCTCATACTTATGAATTGACACATAAATACAGTCACACACACATATGGAAAGCTTCATGGGCTTGATCTAAAGTCTGTTTAATAGTATAAAAACTGATCTTTGAGTGCTTATAGTGAGAGATCAGCTTTGCACTCCTTAGAAATATTGCTTTATCACCAGTAAGTACATAACCAAGTGTCCCAAAATAAAAAATAAAAAACTGACAAGGAAAATAACATTGTCAAACAAAGCAAAAGTTTGTTTCCTCCATCAAATACATTACTTTTAGATTTTAGGATATACCAGTGTCTACTCACGATTGTTCTTGGCATTATTTATTTTTCAACTTGCTAAAAATGGCAAGACATAAATATAGGCCTATCCCTAACTGATGCAAAACAAACCCAGCCAATCAGAATGAGGTAGTTTTCATGTTTGTGGTATAACTCTAATTAAATATTCACTGTCTTAATCCTCATCTTGTTCTTGGTCTCTACTCTTGGCCTTGGTTTTAAGAGCCATTAAACAGAGCATGGGTGTGCATATACATTCTAGGGATGGAATAACTTTGGATGGATAATGTGTTCTATACAGCTACAATCGACTAAGGACGTCACCCTGCCTCATTGCTCAGCTAACAACATCCCTCTAACCCTCTGCCCCACAGAGGGCACGGTCATGGCCTCGCCATGGGCATCACTTTGTCTCCCTACTCCACTGAGGACATCGCTCTGCCTCCTTGCTCCACTGAGGATATCACTTCGCTTCCTTGCTTGGTAAAGGACATCACTCCACCTCTTTGCTGTGGATGCCACTCCTTTCCCTTGCTACGCTGTGTACGTCACCCCCTCTTGCTCCGCAGAGGATGTTGCCCCCCCCTTACTCCGGAAAGAATGCCCCCCCCGCCCCCCCACCCTCTCGGAGGACATCGTTCCCCCCTCTGGCTTTGTAGAGGACTTTGCTCCTCCCTCTGGCCACACGGAGGACATTGCTCCCCCTCTGACTTTGCGGAGGACGTCGCTAACCCCTCTGGCCTCGCGGAGGACATCGCTCCCCCCTCTGGCTTCAGGGTGGACTTCATTCCCCCTTCACTCTGGCTTTATGGTGGACGTCGCTTCCCCCTCTGGCTCCGCCTTGGGCTCCGCTCCCCCCTCTGACTTCGCGGTGGCCACTGCTCCGCACTCGTGCTCTGCCATGGACGTCGTGCCACCCCTTAGCTATGCGAAGGAGATCGCTCCACCTCTCTGCTCAGGAGATGATGTCATGTCTCTTGCCTGCTACACTAAGCGTACTGTGCCTTATCTACCCACAGGCCTCTGGAAATGGACAGACTTCAGACTTGGTTGCCCATGACCCCCTCTTGAGGATACAGCACGCTTTGTGAGTTGTCTCATGGTTGTGCCAAACATAGAGCAGGACTACGTCTCCCAATAGCCACTGCACATCACCTGATCACGACACTCACATCACATGACTGCTTTGCATCTGATTCACGTTTATGTTAATTAGCACTAGTATTTAGTCATGTCTTTTACAGCACTCATTGTCTAGCTTTTGTCTTTTATACTGTTACCTTGCCTCGCTCTTTCTTGTTTTGTTTCATGGTCTTTATGTTTTATGTGTTTTCACTTGTAATAAATGAAATCTGTACTTGCATCCGCCTCCTCTACTAATCCCTGACAGACATGTGCATCGGGACAAAAAAAAATTATAAAAGGAAGAAAAAAAAAGAAATGCAAGCGAGAGGGTTTTTACTTTGATGCAGGAACGAGTGAGTTGCCAAATATGATACTTATTAACGTGAATGTGCAGCAATTCTTAGTAACTGCCTGTTATGCGTCATGGTGGTTTAAATTGGGCTACTGTTTTTTTTTTACTATATATTTTGGGTAATAGAACCAACTGCATTTGTTTCAAAGTCAGACAACAACACATAGTATACAAACAAAAAAATGCACAATGCAACACAATACAGATCTGAATACAGATACAGGTATAAGCACTAAATGGATACAGATGCAGGCAGTGCCATTGCCTTACTCCCCTAGTACACTCACACACGCACACTTGTTACATTACAGCTGTGACTGCTGGGATTGAGCTCAAATGCCGGGCCCTTCAAACTCACCACAGATCCCTCTTTAACACTCTCTACTTTACAAAAATTCACTTTCCCATACCCTTGCTAATATACTCCTCCACTAACTCATTTACTTACTCGCTCATTCACTCTAGTACAGGGCTAAGGGCACTCCACTAGGGCCTCCAACAGCTTCTCAAAGCTCCCTTCTGAGCTCACTTGGTCTCTTAACTCACTAAATGTTGAGCTAATACACAGCCAACATACTCATATATGCAGGTGTGTAGCCTGCAGTGAAAAGCAAAGCAAGGATAGAGACAACACCTTGTGGTACTCCAAAAAGACACCCCTCATTATATTTTCCTCACTTCCATCCATTTATCAAATCATTAGAAAGAATACCCTTCATACCTTTCTAAAGTATTCCCTTCTCTCTACCATCTGAAGTTGGAAAAAAACAACAAGAGCAGTACACTGGTGGTAGATAGAGCACTTTTTGACAATCTCTCTCATGTCCATTGTCACATACAGAGGTTTGAAATGATAGCTCCAAGCCTCTTATTTAATCACAGTGGAGATTTTCCTTCTTCCCATCTCTGGTCTAACATGATTACATGCTGAAACTCTGGCTGAAAGCAGTTTAGCAGCTTGTTCTCTATGCTGTTCAATACACTCATTTTGCAAGCTGGGCCTTACTTTTATTTCACGTGCCTTATTGCAGGTTGGCAGTAAAGGCATGGAGTCATGCTGTGTATTCATGTTGCATATTCTCTAGGCATGTGATGTGTGTTTTGAGCAGCAGAGAATAAAAGCATACTTTATCCATTTGTCCTTAAACATATTGTTTTCTTTGTCGACTTTTTGTGTTATGTCATGTCAATTTTGCTTATGTTTTGCCAAGTGTCATTGTTTTGGCTCTAATCCTGTCTCCTCCTCTGTCCTGTTATTGGTTTGTTCTCCTAATGTGTGCACCTGTTCTGTGTTTAGCTCTTAATTAGTTTAGCTCTTAATTAGTATCTACTTATTCCCTGCTGTTTCTGCGTTTCGTCGCAAAAGCTTTTGGTGAATTTTTGTATTTTGTCAAATACCAAGCCTTGCTTTCCCTGTTTCTGTGTAAGGTTTTTTTTTTTAAACTTGTGTCTCTTTATCAACTTTGGTTATGGATTATCCCAGATCATTGTTGTCTACCGTTTCTTTGACTTACAATATGCACTATGACTATGATATGTGCATATGATTGGCCATACCAGATGATCTGCTAAAGAAGCCTTGATGTTCATGTTTCGCCGAGCTCTGGCCAGTTTTTGTTTTTTCCCATACACTGATCAGTTCTGCTACAGTATTTCTCAAGTGCTCGATTAAATATGCGGAAATACTTTGCTGGATCCACATCCAGACCACAGTCTGCTAGTTGACGACCCATGATCTAGAGTAATCATTTCACATTGGCTGGGAGGAGAGAGCTTTAGGTCCTTCCATGGTGCAGTAACCCTGGAGCAACTTCATCTTAAAAGCTTTAAGTAGATCCAAGCATAAATGTGCTTGATCCAGAGATTGTCTCTGTGGAAATATGCAGTATGGTACCCTTTAAAAACCTGACGCTTTCATAAGTTCGACAGCCTGCTCTTACTGAGAATAACAGCAGTTAAAATAGCCACTCTGCTACTCCCTCATCCATGTAAGGTTATTTGTCTCACGAGTCTGTAGAGCTTTTGTAAAACTCACTTGTGTAAAACTTCTCTCTCTTTGTCTCTCCTTGGATGAACAGAGATAGAAAACAGCTCAACATCAGTGCTACACTTCCTAAAGAGGGAAATTAAAAAGATTTTAATTATTATATTTATTTATATTTATGATAGATGTGAAGATAGACTTGTTTTTAATTTAATGAACTCTAGAAACGCTAGAATATTCTACTAGTACTGACAGCACACTGAGCTGATTAGTATATTTTCTCCTTTACATGCATAGCTGCCAAGGTGAAAGTGCTGAACACTTCAGCATTTTTAAAAGACCACTGAACCTCCTTAAATAATCTTAATGAAAAAGAATATTAATGAAGTAGAAATAGTTAGTCTAAGTCCCTTTTTGCTGCTGTCTTGGTAACTCCTGCTCTCTGCATCTACTAGTGCACTTCAGAGTCAGTTGTGTTATATATGTGTCATCCATCCTCCTGAAATCACAAATACATTCACTGCTGCAGTGCTATGATTAATGATTATCTACACATTAGCTTAGCTGCCAATTGCTGCATGAAATCTGAACCTTTTCTGTAACATTCCATGTGCTCATATTCATTTATTATTCTCTATATGCTGAAGATTTCTTTTCCTGATAGAATTCTAAAATAAATCCTTGCTGTACCTCAGAGATCATTCGATCTATTTGATCTGAGTTCCTCAGTTTAATCTCACTTGTACTCTATATTTATTCTCTTCCTACTGTAATTCCATAACCATTTGACCAGAGAAGGATGGGTTCCCCTTTCTGAGTCTTACATCCTCTCAAGATTTCCTTGAGTTTCCTTGCAACTGCTGCTCAGGGGTTTGGGTATTTATTTCTTTGTGAAAATCTGCTGTTAGCTTCTTTTTTCGCCCGAATAAACTATGATTGGAAAATTAAAGTGTGCTGGATTGAACCAGACCCACTGATTGCATTTCAACATTAATGGGCCAGACTTATCTGACCCATAAAAATGTTGCCATTGGTCTACTTTTGGTCGGTCCTTATTTAGCCCTAAATATGCATCAGTTTTTGGTTTATATTAAGTTTGATGTCTTGTAAGTATGTATATGACAATAATGTCATTTTCTACATTTTATATTTTAAAAGACGTATTCAACCTCCCCCCTGGATAAAATCCAAACGCCCCATTAATGGCAGTTTTTAAATAGTTTTAGTATTGAATCTAATACATTCAGTTTTAGTATAATCAAACAACTCGGCAACAAACCGTCCTTGTGAATAATTTAATATTACATCAACAACATAGTCCTATATCAACAACATAACTTCTCTAGGTGTGTGTATGAGTGTGCGTGTGTGCATTATTGCCCATGTGTTTGTTAACAACGGGGGCTGCACATTTGTTTCCTTTTCAGCCTGTAAAAAAGCAGCGGTGGCCGTGGCAGCAGCAGAGGCAGCCTATCAAGCGCTCCCTGCCTCTTCTCCTCCATCTGTTCTGTTTTTCCTCCACCTCTCCTTTCTGATGAGCCGGGTCCTCAGTCCCCCCAATAAAATCCCATTAGCTCTTAATGAAGTCGAGCTCGCTGCCTCGTGCCTTCACCTCATTTAGCACGATTGTCTGGCGGCCATTAGCGCCGAGGCAATTACAGCCGAACGGCGAGAGTAATTGGAAATGCCGACAGGGACCCCAGGAAAATGGGAATAAATAATACAAAAAAAATATTAAAACTAATAAGCTTCCATCGAGATGGGGGGCGGGGGGGTTGGGGACACTGAAGGTAAATCAACATCATTTTAATCGGGCCTGGTGAGGTAGAGACATAAAGGTGAGGACCTGGTAGGGATGATGATAATGATGATAATGATGATGATGATGATGATGATGATGATGCTGAGGGTGAGGATAGTTTTGGCTGAGGTTGGAATGGAAGAATGAATGAAACAATAGAGAGAGCACACTTATATACATTTCTAACGGTACATATTAGTGTACAGTTCATGAAGCACACATTGATTTCACTTTAATAGAGCTGATTAGTATTGAAATGGATACAGAGTACAGCCTGGGAATATATCAGACGTCTTCTATGTGAAAGAAACACTGGCAAAACTCTATGCAAAGGAAGCCTTATAAAAGCAAAGGGCTGAATAGTGAGTCCCGAGTGGTATTAGGAGTGTTGTGTATAGTCTAATGGTGCCAGATGCCAGGGCATCTCAGTGGACACCTCACCCCTCCCAATGAGGGGCAACAGGTGGCAGAAACCTGATCAGAGAGGGCAGAATCAGAGGGCACCTTTCACAAGAGACTGGGCAGAATGCCCAACAGTCAGGCACAGGGCACTGCCAAGGTGTGTGTCAGTGTGTTTGTGTGTATATTAGGGAGCAGGATTAGTAGGGGTTATCTATGTGTGTGTGTGTGAGAGAGAGAGAGAGAGAGAGAGAGAAAGAAAGAGGGAGGAAAGGCGCCTTGGCACTAGTTACCCTAAGTCCGAATGGAAAACAGAAGGTGGATTCCCACAATAAGAGAGTCTCAAGGGGCATCCATAATAGCAACCCAGTGCCTGCCATCAACAATACTTATTTGGCAAGCTTAATGGTGCAGACCCACCCAGCATCACTTCCCCACACAACACAACACACATGGAGCTCAACTACACCCATACATATTCATACACCTATATAAATGACAATATGGCCTCTTCGGAAAGCAATTGCTATCTCAGTTCTCCCCGGATCTGCAAAAGCATTCACAATTTTCCAAATCCTTGGTTGCAATATTTTGAAAGTTCTTGATTTTTCAAAGGGCTCCTTATCATGCAAAACTATCACAGGTCTGGAAGGAAAAATGATTTTGAATGCAAAATATATCTCCACATGTACCATACAAACATATAGATGGCTGCATTCTTGGTATGTCTCATCCATTCATACAGAGTTTCCTTATCCATAAACACGATTTAGAATGCTTCAATACTACTTATGCTGTAATATTACAAAGACAAGTGAAACTTGGAAGTTATTAAAAACCTAAAAAGTATTAAAGAATAGAGACAGTGGTGACAAAAACAACAGTTTAAAGCCTCTGTGTGTTATTAAAGCGAGTGACATGGAAACCAGCTCTCTGTTTCCCTCACCCCATGCCTTCATGATGAAAATGTTTATTTGTCTAAAAAGATCTACAAACAATCACTTCTCCCGACAGGAGCAAGAGATTTCCAGCCAGGGGAGATTTAATTAGCAAAATCTCGTTAGGTTTAACAAAATTAAGCGTAAAACAATCCTCAGCAGGGCGCAGGGCTCGGGGAGAGAGAGAAATCGGGGAGACTGGGGAGAGGTGGAGGGAGGGGTGGCACTGAGAGAGCGATTAGAGCCGAGAGGATATTGAGACAGTCGCTTCTCTGCTGTTGAGGGGGAAATGGCTCCGAACACCCAGCTGCTTTCACACTCAATTAAAGAGCCTTGCCTGTCTTTTACCCCCTCTAAAAAGCAGAGAGTTAACCTTGCTGCATTCTGCCATCTCTCTCTCTCTCTCTCTCTCACACACACACACACACACACATACACACTTACTTATCCCTCCAACCTCCAACCGCCTCCATCCTTGCCCTCTTTCATCCACAACACATGCAATTGCATCCTGAGCTGCCGAACCATTAAAGACACCAAATTGTGTTTCTGAACGAATTTGCATTCTATAAGAACGCTGCATACGAAAGTGCCATTAAAGTGAGGAAATAAACGCTTAAGCAACTCAGCTGGAGTGATTGGAAAAGAACAGCAAGCACTCAAACTGAAATTTGCTGATCATCTATCAAGGCCCAATTGCCACTAAAACAGCAAGGAATAGCACAGCAATTCTCAAGGAGAGATATTATGTTGACAGGATCAGAAAATTATATTTTAAATGTGATCCAATGCCCTTAGATCATCAGCAAGTCTAAGGTAAGCATTTGGCCTGGTATTAAGATCAAATGTTTCAAACATTCTCAATTTACTGACTGTGATGTCAGTTTTACAGTGTAAACAATATTACCATGTATTAAATATGGTTCCAAATGTCACTTAGCAGATCTCATCTTTATGCATTGACTGTCTTTTACAGAACAAATGTGGGGTGTGTAAGTAGAAGAACAGAAGAAAAATGTTCCAAAACAAACTTACAGTTATTTTGTCCTCAGCATTAGAGCATTGAAATGTTCCAGTGAGCTCGGCCTGATACACACGAGTATCTGATAGTCTGCAACATAAAAAGAGAAAGCAGGCGAATCAAATAACTGAACTAATCATCATGACTGATTATTATATACATGTTTAATAATGTTAAACAACCTTGAAATCAGTGTGGGCGAAATACACAACCTTCATCTGTACGTCTGTCAGCACAAAAGGTAAAGCTGAAGTTTTTATGTAGGTAAGGTGTGTGTCTAAGGGTTCAATGGGGACTGTATGTGAGGCAAAGGGGAACACAAAGATGGAGTTGGTGTTGGAATGGAGGAATTTCACATATACCTCCCACACACCACCACCCCCCTTTGTTTCATTGAGGCTAGAAGGTTTGTAGAGAAACCTCCTCGTGTTTCCTCCAAACTACAAAGAAAACATTTTAGCACTGGCTAATCCCTCCTGCAGACTCCCTGAGACACTGAGCCTCCAAATGGCCAGCGTGGCCTACCAGCTCCTTGCCCACCTCTACTTCCCCCCTGAGATGCTGCTCGACTTCCCGTTGACGTCAAAGTGAATTAAGGCAAGGAGTGCACAGCGGCTCCCCCCGGGGGCAGGAGGGGTAATCACTAACCTCAGAGGAAGCATTAGCATTCCTGCTCAAGCAGACACACACATCTGCCCACACAGGCAGCCATAGTGCTGGGCCCCTCCACAAACAACCAGGCCCTTTCCATCCTCACACACACACACACACACTCACACATGTTTAAGCAGATATACATACGCAAACACACAGGATACCACACGGAATGGTTGTCAGACGCACATATGTTCAAGCATGGAGACACATATGCATATGCAAACACCCAGAATGGACATGGTATCCTCCTTTATTCCCAAAAACTTGGCAAAAATGTGTTTTATTCCCCATTCCTCATTGAAAACCAAGTTTTTAGCTACCCCACCACCAACACATAGTTAGGAAGTCTAACACACAGAAAGAGAAGATTAGTGGGTTATCCCCTCTGGTCACTTTAATGCACAGAGACCTCATGTATGGGTTTCCCTTCTTCTTTAAAGCACAAAGCTCCACATTTTTCAAACATTATTTCAACCCCAGTCTAATATTCAGTTCTCCCATATTCCCAGTACAGCCATGGAACACAGAATTTTCCCTCTATTTTCACTGCAGCTCAGGAGTGCGCTAACTCCTTCCACTCCCTTCGCGTCTTTCTGTGCTGATGTTCTCTCTACAGAAATGAAACACTGTTGTTTCACTGGTGTTTCCAATCACAGAAAAGAATATAAGGAATAATAGGATAATGATTCCTTTCAGTGCCAACTCATTCTAATACAGTGCATGTTGGTGGTTGTTACACAATGTCTGAGATACCAAATCCAAAAAAATCTCCGGTTCAGCCATAAAAAAGGCATGGACTAGTGAACATGGTTATTTCCCACAATGCCTTGCCAACAATAGCCCCCGAGCTGTTCAAAGGCTGTGACAACAACAGCTGTTGCCAAGGATTTCAGCTTCCTGTTACCATGACAATGGCAAAAAATGATTCAAAACGCGCTAACATCCCTCTTCTAATAAAGTCAGTTACATTGTTATAGCATAATTAGAAATACATAATATAAAGGCACCTTGTATTTCTCCAGGGAAAGATTGGAATGTCTGATTTATTTCTGTTGGACCGCCGAGCAGGCTGTCTGGAAGAGGCATTTTTGCTCATTGACTGACTGCTTGACTGATTTCCATTGTTGAAATATACATACCCATAAGCACTTCACTACCATCTTCCAAAAATCCCTCTTTCTGCACTGAAATTATTCCCATCGGCCATGCTAGGATTGACTAGTAGTTCCTACTCGCAAACAGTCCACCAACTGAACAACTGAGAATCCAAATGGTGGGGAAAAAAAAGTGATTTCAAGCAGAAGAGATTTGTCAGACAACGGGTGAGAAAAAGTAACACGTCTCTAATGCTTTTCAATTTCAAATGACTTACTGAATAACCATTCTGCAAACTGTAGTTTAGCTAAACCAGACTTAGCTAGTTTTTGCTATGTTACTCCAAACAAATTTCCACTGCACTGCATGTTCAGAATGGCTAAAAACAATTCCTTGAAAATTTGTTATACGCAGCATAAAGAGGGGTGGAAATCATTTGCTGGGCCAATAAATAAATCCCATTCAGTGTCATGGGAAGAAGGCCAAAACTGCCAATGGGACTAAGTTTTCCCAGTCAAATCTGAAAGACTTTGTTTGATTTAATACAAATTAAACAAATTAAAACAAATCCAAGACTGCTAACCATGCCCCCAATACTACCTATAATTATATTTGACTATTTTTTATATGAGGTGGTGAATACTGTTGAATGTACAACTCATCAAACCCTTTTGGTTTTCAACAAAATGTAACCTTCATTAAGCCAGAAATTGTGTTAATGCTTTAATTTAAGGTTTGGTAATAAACTGTTTAAAAGCAAGTTATACATATTTTACTAATTATTAAAGATTAATGACTAATTAATTATCGATTAACAAATAGTCATTGAATACATTTTAAAATACATTAAAGCGTTAGTACTTTACAAATTAAATTAATTTTATTCATTAATAAATGACTATTTAGACCCCAACCGCAGGCCTAGGAACCTAATGCCCTGTGCCGTTTGAAGCTTCCTCTGCTCCCAACACCTGAATCTTTCTAAAGTTGGATGGAGTTGAAAAGCAAAAGCAGTTAAAATTACGTTCTAATTAATTTATTGACTAATGTTGAATAATATATTAAGGGATTTTGAAGCAGTCTTTAGTTAGTAAGCTATGCATGACTTGCTCATTAATAGTTAACTACTGAACCTTAAATCAAAGCATTACGGGACACATAAACATCCCAATCTAGCAGGGAAATGAAGTGGGATAGGGATTAAAACTATTGAAATGTAAACTATTAAAAGCTCTAACAAATGTGCAAAGAAAGCAATCAGCAAATTAAATTAATGCTTAGATTTTAGTGGTAAAAATAGCTATCAATAGCTATAACCACAATCTTTAAGCTTAGTTTTAATAAACCTTGTGATCATAGAAGTTAAGTGATGCACAAGCCAGACAATTTAAGGAAAGGAAGGCAGAATTCCTGGGATTTAGAGGGGGATTTGAAGCACAATAGCAGGTATTCCCACTAGTGTAACGGGATCTGACTTGGCGTCATGAAGGGTTTAAACTTCACATTAAACCAGTGGGGCAGCTGACACATGCAGCTGCACTAGACACAACACAAGGCGCATAAACCAAAACACACACACAGTGTGCCTATAGCAGTACAAGCAAACTGCTCTTTCAGTATACTCTCTACGGACAAAGCATTATTCCGTTGTTCTATATAACTCCGTGTATCCCAGATTGTTTCAGTGTCCTTTACCCCAACTCAAATCCAAACAGGAAAAGTACTTTATAACTAAAAATATCTCAAAGCAAAGCAACAAGGCTGTGAAATCAAGCTGTAAAATCCTTATATACTGTAACAGCAAAACATGTGAACACCTATAATTGAATTTATTTTTTCATGAACCTAAATACATTTACATTTAAAGGCTACATTTAAATGTAAAAAATAGATATACATAACATATAAAAAACAGATATACATACATATACATAGATATACATGCCTCCAAACAAGTAGTTGTTATATAAAAGTTGGGGAAAATTAGCCACCAATTGAAGGCTCTCTCATGAAGCTAGTTGATCGAAAGCCAAAAATCTGCAAAGCTGTCATCAAGGCTACTTTGAAGTACCTAAAATATAAGACAATCCTGACTTGCTTAACTTTACTACATTACTGCATAGTGCCATGTGTTATTTCATATCTGATGTCTTCCTTACTAAATAAAGTAAATTAATTTAAAGGAAACTTCCTATGCGGTGTCCCCTAAATAATGCTAAATAATAATAGCCAGTGAAAATTATTTGAAGATACAATCACGATCATCAGCATTACCAGAAGTCGATTAATATCTATAAATGTAGGCGTTGTTTCCTAGGTCACAGCATGGACTAAACTCTTGGGCAGGACAAACAAGAGATGGGCTGTCGGGATCCTTTGTGCCAAATCTAGTGAGACTAAAACAGGATGCAGTGAAGCCCATTTCTCTCGGGTATGTAATCCCCAGCAGAGAGCTCATATGCTCTTTTACTTCCCCAGGCAGAGGAGTGTGCTGGCCCCTGGCCCAGTCTCCCCGATCCCTGCTGCTCTCCCAGCTTCCTGTCCTGGGACTGCAGGAATGAGAGCAGCCATGTGGGAGAGAAAGTGCCTCTGAGCTTTCATCAGGTTCTCCCTCATTCCAGCAGCCTCTTACAGCCACACACACCGAGTCTGACATAAAGACACAGAAACACCTATGCATACATGTAAACATATATCCATAGGTATGCACAAACAGGCAGTATGTGAACACAAACATACACACATGACAAATACACATTGTGTAAAGGTTGTCAAATTCAAATTTGCAGTCAAATTTTAATTACCTAAAAGATTTTCTATTTGAATGCATTTCCATATGAATGTGTATTTTTAAGATTAGTTTTTATTTATTTACCTATCCTAAAGTTTTTGTAATGTCTTCTATGTATACATTTTTAGGAGATCTTGGATCAATGTACAAATCCACCATCTTAACCCTGTCTTCAAGCAGGAATGTTCTTCTAAACCCCCTCCAACCACAGGCCACATCCCATTGGCTTTCACTATACATGCTCGCTACATAGGGTATAACATAAATCCTGTATTACAGCATATGTTCAAAAAATCTGTAAATTCACAGAGGATTAAAAAAACATAAAATTTGATGGAAAATCTTTCAATTAACCACTAGCCTTTAAATTAATGGCAATTATCAATACCTGAATGAAATAATTTAATGAAATAATAGTTTCTATTGGTCATTTAAAACACACAGTGTGAAATATAAGACTTACACATGAATATGTGTGAAATTTGTTAATAAACCTCTTATTTAAATTAGTTTAAGTGGCTACTTTAGGTTTTTAGAATCATACAGTGCAAAAGTTGAAAAGTTGAAAAGATTCCACAAGCTAGGATGGTTTTCCCTCTAGTATTACTTTGTTTGGAATGATGTCTTCTTCTCTCTTCCTAAGTTATTTAGTTCATGAACATTGTCTAAAGTAACTAGCTACAATAATATTACTGTTAGGGACTAAACACTAGCTAGTTACACTAGTTTGCTGGGTAGTTTGCTAATTTCGTCTAGCTTGTACTAGAGACACATCTGATTAAACTCATAAGCAAATAATAATTGTTTTGTTGTCTACTTCTTAGAGAATAGAACATCATATTGGGACTTATCGAAACGACTGTGTAGCCTTCAATCCTTCCACAGGACTATCGTGTTCTCATGATATATTGATGGAGTCAGTTTCAGCTCTTTCACCAGTGCCGTAATATGAATGTTTACTTTGTACAAGTCTCTGCATTTTCTCCATCTGAGCTAATTGCTGCGTGGGAGTTTAGTTTCTCACATTTATGCAGGCAATAAATGATTTAGATAATTTGTCCCTTTTGGCCAGATGTTCCATTTTAGTGGCTCATAGTAATTGCATTACTTGACTACAAATAAGAGTGTCAACATATTATCATTAATATTATTATTATTAGTAGTAGTAGTAGTAGTTTCTGTGTATTCCTTTGGTGTCATTTGGAACAAATAGACAAATAGTCTACCTATTATATATTTATGTACTTTTCTTCCAAATCATTGGGCTTCAAATATCTTGAGTTACATCAGTAAATGTGAGTGTCACTTTGACATTGGATTTATATATATATATGTATATATATATATATATATATATATATATATATATATATATAAACCTCAACAGATTAATTTTGACAAGGGAAACAAAGTCAAGGAAAACAAGAAGCAAACATCTGTGAAGTTCTTGCTCAACGAAAATTTGGCAGACTTGGATGGAGAGGAGTGTAACCTTAGCAGTTGTGCATAAGGACTGGGATCCTGCAGGA
Source organism: Pangasius sanitwongsei (assembly GCA_037576675.1). Classification (NCBI taxonomy): domain Eukaryota; kingdom Metazoa; phylum Chordata; class Actinopteri; order Siluriformes; family Pangasiidae; genus Pangasius; species Pangasius sanitwongsei. Next base: position 11,776,579 of record CM075019.1, on the reverse strand, counting down.
CCCAAGAAAAAGTTGTGGGAGTGGGTGTTTTTTACTCTTATGCTTCAGGAACTGTCAGTTAGATATGCAGCTTGCAAGACAAAGGAATGTCACGTTTATTAACATGGGAGTGTATTGGATGCAGTGAATTGCTTGTGTTCATGTATTCATATTCAGTAAATGCTTTACACTGGTCTGGGTCATGAAAGAGATCCAGATAAGTTCATTAGAAAATATTGTGGACAGCTACATGGAGAAAATAAAATAAAATAAAATAATAATAAAGAAGTGGGTGGGATTGGTCAGAATTCCTTCAGCAGACTTTGGATTAATATTTTGTATCGGGGAAAAAAAAAAAAAAACAGTCCAGTGTACACCTCTAGTGTAATCCAAAATGCAATGTGCATATCCAGTGCAATATGTCATCTACACTCTGCTTCCCTCTGATTCCTTCTGATTCCATTTTGATTCCATGAGATTCCCCTGTTTTTCTTTTCACCTGTGTCTACGTAATGCTTGTGTATATTTCAGTTTTGAATTTAGTTGCCTTGCATTTTTGCATTAGTCCTGTTGCTTTAAGTTGTTAAGTCCTGCATGCACTGTATCTGTTGTCCCAGTGGATTTCATTTGTTTTATTTGTTACATTAACACAATAGTATTATAGAAGTGTCTTTTTTCACTTATATTGTTCAAAAAACACCTTTATGAGATCGTTTTATTTTACTATGTTTTATATTTTTATTTTCTAAGGCATGATTTACAATGTATTGTCAGACGTGCATGCATGTAGTGCTGGAACATTGTTGTGCTTGTTAGGAATTTTTTTAGGGGTCTATGCACAAGTGCTAGTGCCATTAAAAGAACTTTAAAGTGTTATATATACTTCACATATATTTCACATTTATTATTTGCAATATGAATGATTAACATGAAATTGTCTAATTTAATTGTCATTACTGTTTTAACTGAAATGTAAAAACTGCCAAATAATATAGATAAAATGACTGTTAAGATAAAAATTACAATAAAATCACAATAATTTTCATGTTTTTTTTTCTGAAGGTTAAATGACTTATTTTACTTATAATTACAGCATTTTTGCTGTTTTATTACAATAATAAATACAATGAAAATTAAAAAAAATTTTTTAAAAAAATGTAAATTACTGTGAAATTAATGCGATTGTCTGTTTTTCTAAAAGATTGCTTACTGTAATATTTTACGGTTTATCTACGTCAGTTTACCACCTGGTGAATGACTGTAAAATAATAGTAATTTTTCAGTTTTTCCAGAAGGTTAATCACTGTGATATTTTTTACGGTTTATCTCTGTCAATTTTCCACATGGTAAATTACTGTAATTTAGAGGTTTTGTACTGGCACCTCTGCTGCCAGTCTTTTTACTATTTTCTTTTAACACTTTGGTATATCATGCACTATATGCTTAACAATTCACCATTTGAGATTCAGCCACAGAAAAAGAGTGACTCCAGTACATGTCTATTGCAAATTGCTAAGCAGTGAAAATTTGGTTAGTATTCGGACAGTGGAATTCTGACAGGCATAGTGGATCCTCACATAAACACTTACACACGCTTACATACCCAGGCACAGCCAACGACACCAACCCACACACTGAGGCACACAGAAACGCATACTTGCTGTGTCAACACATAAACACACACAGAGGAACAAAGAGACACACATAGAGGTGCACACAGCCTGGAGACACAACCACAACCACATACGCATGAATACTTTTGTATAGGTTAAGTTGGACAAATCCAGCAACAACCAAAGACCTATGCACAGAGCTACACTCACTGTCCACTTTGATAGGAACACTTGTATGCCTGCTCTTTCATGCAATTATCCAATGCATACGATCATGCAGAAACGGAGGGGAATGGTCAGATTCGAGACAGGAAAGCTACAGTAACTCTTTACAACTGAGGTGAACATTAACTGACGCTCTTGACCTGTATCTGCATGATTTTATGCATTGCTCGTCTTGCTTGCGTGATTGGTTGTTGGATAAACCCTATGCAAAAACCCTAAATGCAGGTAAAGAAAAGGACATGGATATGCATAGGGACACACAGACACACATTCATTTACAAACAGACACACACACACACACACACACTTAACAGTATTCTTTTTTATTTGCAGGCTTTTATTTCTATTTGAGAAAACAGCATTAAAGACGTACGAGGAGGCGCTGATGCGTCCATCTAAAGAACAGTACGATGTACGGCAGCTCTACTCCAGTTCAGAGGAACAGTGAGGAATTCCCCTGCAGTATCTCAATTCAGTTTGACCTTTCACCCTGTTTTTCCGGCCTTGTTTCAAAGCAGAAAGGAAAGTTTAACTCTTTCCTTGTTCGCTCAGCCCAGCTGTGTTTTTGGCTGCGAACACTGAAAGGCGAGACGAGAGATGTGATTGACTGTATTAAATGTCCAGGGCTGTTTATAAATACCTCTAGCACTGTTTCAGCAACCCCACAGCACCACTCCACTCCTCAGAAGGCAGGTGCAAGCCTTTTACAGCATTCCTACCACCTTCCAGCCAATATCCGTCCTCTTTTTTTTCCAACCATACTGAAGTGAGATGACCTGGGCCAACACCAAGACTTTGCTGGCACGCCTGGCACACCGGGGGCTGGCAGAAAGGTCTCTTGTCCTCCTTTTTTTTTTTCAGTCTCAGTGTCATGCTACCCTGGCCATGGCTGTAGGCCATGTCCACATTTACCCCAAGCTGTGCGCCTGCAGCTGTTTATTTTTCACTTTTAGCCCCCGAGTTGTCATCAGAGCCTTCTGAAGGGCAGCATTATGAAGTTATACTTGAGATCATGGGAATGTTTTCCCATCCGCCATGGGCTTTGAATGCCTGGTGATCAGTTGGTTCTCACATTGAATCCTGCCAAGAGCGTTCCATTAGTTACTGCTGATCTGTCATTGATAAATGCATCGATTTCTAAATTCGTGATTATGGAGGCTAATGAGAATCAAAATACCAGATGAAAAAATGTAGCAAAACTATCACAGCATGGTCACCTTGTTTATGGTATGGGGGAATCAATGTAGTAATGTTCAGTGTACCAACTTGCTTTAAAGTACACACACACACACACACACATATATCTTATTCACAAGAGGGTCGCTTGTGTTGATAAATAGCAGTCTCTTATTCTGTAATAGATAATATAATAAATAAATATTTGGAAAAAATCACGTGTGATTCCAGTCTTTTTTAAGGTGAACACTTTAATAACAAAAGCTTAAATGAAGATACTGTCCATGTGCAGATGTGTGTGTGCGTGTGTCCAGTGTGCAGTGTTTCTTTCTGACTAGGCCAAGATTTAAACTCCAGATCCCGTCTCCTTATCAGATTACACCAGTCACCGCGGTCATAGAGGAGCTGCTATCCATGCAGCCTGTAATTAGTTCTGATGGAAACAAATAACACCTGGACCACTGTCAAGACGTGTTTCATGATAGCATGAAAGCAACATCAAAATGGAGATAATATTTTATGAATACAAGAAGGCTTCAAAACTTCTGTAACAAAAGCCTCAGAACATGCTGTGCGCCAATCTGCAGTGTTATTGTTGAAAGGAAAGAAACACCTCGATGCCTTGAGGCAGAAATCATTTAGAAATCCAAAAGTATGTTTTTGAGGCCTCAAATAGAGCAACTTCTTAAATCAGAGGCAAAATGAGATTATTCGTATTATGTTCACATACTGAGAAAGCCCAATGTGTTAGCAACGGTCCCGTCAGTGTGAAAACCTCTGTTGTTAAAAGCCCTGAAAATGTGACTCGAGTAATAAGAAGCAACACATGTATACTAAACTAAATATCACTCACTTCTTTATGAACCGTGGTCGACGCTAGGAAAGATCCATGTATAAATAAAGCCACATATGAGAATTATGAAGTTTGTTAGCACATCGTTCATCTTTCTTACATGCTCAGAAAATGATCTATGTTAAATGTGAATAAAAAGCTGCCTATACTTCATATAAAAATATATATATATATAAATCATTTGTCTTGCGTGATTGAGAATTGGTAAAATCTACATTGAATATAAACCTTGTATGTTTTGTTGAATGGAAAATGAATGAGTCTGGGACTGTTTACTTCTCAGCTGTAATTACTACCAATATGTAACTTCATTCCATGTAGCTTTAAGTAATTTGACTTGGATTCCAAGTTAGCCTGCTCTGTACAATATATATTTCATTGCTGCAGGTCTTGAATTTTATCCTGCGCCAAGTTTTTGCAGGCAGGAATGAACAACAAACCAGAACAAAGTTTCCAGAACCACAGAAATAAGCAACAAAAGTTAAGGCCTCAGCACGGAGTAAGGTAAACGGATTCACATCATTTACTACCTGCTTATAAACCGCCAGCTTGGAGGTTATTCGTGTTAAATCTGTCAACGATTTCTACAAAGTCTGGCAAAAGGAATCCCTGGCATAAGTTCTAAAGTACAGCGGAGTCGGATTTTTCAGACGCTGAACTTTGTGCATGCTGTAAATCACGTATTATGTTGAAGCCAGAGGAAAGCCATGAGCTTTACAGTCTCCCTGGAATGAGGCCGTGCTGATGCTTTATATCAGAGGGATAAAGTATTTGGCATATAACAGGCTAGTAAAACAGGGAAAAACACACCACTTAGCAAATAAAATGCACATCCATTTATTTGAACCGAAGGTAACAGTGCTCTTAAAGTAAGTGAATGGGAGCTCATTCAAGAGTCACTTATGTTCCATATAAGAAAAAAAAAAAACATGCCAGTACATTAACACAGGAAAGAATTCTATCCATGCTGTTAAGTGATGCTGCCTCGGAGTAATGCTATTATGAAGAGGTTTTCAAGGCATACAGCTAGCAATCAATGCCTTTAAATGGCTTTGCAGTTGAAAAAAAAAAAAGACGGTTGAGATGTCTGGGCTTCTTACAGAGAACAACAAAAGATTCTCAGACAGAAGATCTGCAGGGGAGGAAAGAGACAGATACAACAAAATGTGTAAGGGCCGACTAAAATCAGGTGCTCCAAATCAATGGCAGTCTGTGTCCGACCACTCAGGGTGGCGAAACGGGAAGTGTGAAACCGAGAAAAACAAGGCTTTCTCAAAGAATGTCATTCCAGCGGGGCCTAAGAGCAATGGCACTTTTACTCAAGATGGGTTTTACAGTAATAGATGGGAATTCAAGGCAGCTCAAACAAAAGCCAGCTTCCTGAGAACTGGCTTCCTGAGAAGCAGGAGAAAAGATTCCCAAGGCATTATCAAAAAAACAAAAGTGAGAAAACCAGTAGAGAAATCCAAAAGTCTCTCTTCTCTCAGAGTCCATATTGCACAAATGTAAGAAATGTATAGAATATATGAGAACAGCTCTCCACACATTCAGTCTAACTGGGCAAATTTGAACCATACCCCTCTTCACTAAGCTTTTTTAATATTATCATTCTAATACATATTCCCACATATAGTCATATATTTTGAGATGAACAAAAAGGTAGAAAGCTGCTCTCAGCTGGCATTTTCAGCTTTTTGATCTGCAGATGAATTCAGATCAGATATTTCGCCTGCTCAGCAACTGCTTAAAAGTATAATAAATTCAGCATTTTCAGACGAGGCCTGTTTCTCCCAGCTAGGCATTGTTCATTTATTAGGATTAGCAGCATTCCACCAGAGATAAGAACAAAGGCGCTGTAACGTTTACAGTCTTGTTAAGGGTGTTTAAATTCAGAATTATTAATAAGCCACTGCTAATTTAAATCTGCTTTTGATCCTTATGTGGTAATTATTTCTTACTCGTAAATGAGGTATTCTTCCATTTGCATGTGGGAAAAAATGTAGTAATAATAATCATCACCATCATCATTATCATCATCATAAATTTGTGAACCAGATCATACTCATTTGAATCTTTTTTTTTTTTTTTCATTCTCTCATACCTCTACAAAGTAAATAAAGGTATAACAGTAATACTATTTATTTCGGCTGTTAAATCGGATTTGGCTTTTTCTATTAGAATTCATTAACCACATCCAAAATCCTGACAACCCTCTCTGCTGCTGTCTTTCACAGATGCTATAAATAATATCTTCCCGTCCTTCTGATGCATGCTCATGGCGTAATGTCCTTTCGTCCCTGTGCACACACAGGAGCCTGTGCAAACTCTCTGGCCGGTGATGTGAGCACTATAGGTGATCGTTAAATATCTGCAGCGCTGTTCCACCAGCATAAATCAGGCAAATCTGCCTGCACCTCAAGTTTCCCCAGGGAGGAACTGGACTGTTATGCCAAGCAGCCAAGAGGCTGAGTGGGGAGAGAGGAGAGTGCGGCGAGGTTGTTTGGACATGCAGCAAAAGCAGACCCGTGCTCCTCGGAGAGCAGTTGGGATCAGCAGGGCTTAGTGAATGCGCCTCGCACCCTGCCTCCTTGCATCAGAATCATCTGGATGTGTGTTCTCAGGTACAGCCGCGTGCAAAGCCTTACATCGACTCACAAACTCGCCAAAGACCTTGACTGCACAGAGCACAGTATCTGAAAGACTGAGGATTGATGATCCCTTTTGCTGGAATTTTGAGAGAAATACGTTGGAATGAACTACTTTTGCAAATTATGTGCGCATCCATTTGTACAGACTTAGAGTTAGTGAATGAGATCTCAATAAATGACAATTACATTCTATATAAGAAAATATATTAGCACAGGAAGCATTTACTCTGTGCAAAGTTCAATAAAACCAGGGTTATCGGTGAAAACTAAAGCATTTGAATGGGGTTTCAAAACAAGAAAATGACAAACGCTAATGCAAAGCTCAATTTTCTAAATAGCTTTATAGCTGCTTGAATGGCTTCATAACATATGCTGTTTCCACTCTGTTTACGGCTCTTAAAGAAGTGATTAGTGCAAAAAACAAGCTGCAGGACCTACAGGATTGTACCTTCGCCCTGCAATTTGCTCGAGACACACAGAATAGGAATATGCAAATAAAGTCAGAATATTCTGTATCTGCCATTTTGCCCAAGGGCAGCTATTCCCATGACACAAATCATCAATTAAGATCACAGTGGGGATCTCAGCATTTAGATTGGCACCACACCGCAAGTATCTCCCCCATAAAATATCACAGCCTTCTGATGCCCTAACCATGGAAATACAACACCTAATTATGAGAGACTCGTGTCTGAGAGGGCATGGGGACATATAGGCACACACACACACACACTCTCTCTCGTTCTCTCTCTCAGATGGTGAGAAATTCCTTATCCAGCTTTTCTGCGACAGTGAGTGTCAGAAGGCATGGACTCTTATGGCTCACATGTCAGGCACAGAGTGGCATGGTTATGTGCGCAATGCAACCCACATGTCAATACCACAGTATTATGCCATGAGCTTTATTATAACCGCTTTTAGGATATCTGTTATGGTTACCAAGCAGAGGTATTGTCTGATGAATTAATGCACACGGGCTGAAGTTTAATTCACTTTTGTGCAAAGAATGTCAAAGCTCGAACAGTTGTTTAACATGCGCAAGACAAAAGCTTAATGTTGAAATCATTTCACAGCAAATAAAGTTATGTATAAACCATTTACTTGACATAACTTTCTAATTTGCAGACATAATGGTATTATCTCACAGTGTGCAGCGCTTGTGTGTGTGTGTGTGTGTGTGCTTCTGTAAGTCTTTATGAAAAATTCCAATTATCCGATTAAATTAGAAGTAAGAAGAACTTTTTAGACATCAGAAGAACACTGTAATGAATACCAATAATGCTGAATTTTAAGTGTACTAATTCATATTATAACAATTTCACAGTAAAACCAGTGTGGAGTTAAATGTTAGTGTTTCTTCTTTGTCCAGCTGGACTGATAGAAACACTAGCATTGTTAAAAACACTAGGCATTTTATTGTTTATATCTATATATATGCAGTAAATGTAATGTTTGGGAAAATGCAGATGCTAAACTTAAAGTCTTTTATGTGTGTGTATGTGTGTGTATACATATATATTTATATGATATAATGATTAAAAATGCTTTCATAAGCATGTGTTTTGAAAATACTCACTGTAGATAGTTATGCCAGTAAAGCTTATTGAATTAATAATCAACATCATGTTCGGGCTGCCAAATAACACAGGTAAACTTTAGTGTGTATTTTTTTTTTTAAGCTAGAAAGGTGCATAGTGTACCTTTACAGCATCACTATAAAATTAAATATGGTCCATTTTGTACTTTAAATCATTTTAAGGTACATTATATAGCCACATTTCCAGGTGAAAAGGTGATATTAAACTACATGTACCCTTGAGGGTTCCACCCCAGCAACAAGGAAAGGTGCAATTTAGTGCTTTTTTTTTTTCTCCACTGAAAGCATATAAAGTAATAATTCAGGTTTAAAAGTCAGGTTTACGCACAACGATTGAACACACTGATATAAAGCAGGAGGAAAAAACACCACACCACAAAGTTAATATGCCATGCTATAGGTACCAAATATATTTAATCCACAGAACAGCAAAGCAACATACTGATATTTAAGAATATAATCAAATAAAAATAAATAAAGACTTGTAGAGTTGACTGTAAACCTTTCTTAGTAAAAAATGAGATGCTTGAAATGTCTAAAGTTCATGTAAACATTTGATTAAATGCAATATCCTCGTTTTTCATCTGTTTGCCATTCCTATATTTAGTGTACTTTGTTTTATCCACAATAACAAGCCGCGAGATACTTCAGCTTTGACGCACAAAAAGTAAGCACTGAGTACTCAGTAACAAGAAGCGAAAAGACAGTTCAATGGATTTGCTCGGTCATTTTCTACCAAAATCCCACACAGTAGCCTATAAACCAAGGAAAGCGCACTCTGGTGCATAAAATGCAATGCAAACATATACATGCTGTGTGTTTCTCTCTATTTCACTGAGAGTAGCTACACAGGCTGCACATTCTACCATTCCACTATGAATATAGCCTATAATTAAATAAATAATAATGATACCAGTGTAATCAGATAATGCAAATACCCCGCATAATGTATAACAGTAGATGCGTTAAAACGCACGCGGCTGCCTCATGTCTCTTTCATGGGCATGTACACACACATTATTTTTCATAGCTAAACCAGTGACCTGAAACACGCACTGACACACACACACACACACACACACACCAGAATACCACATTATCCCCAAATCCTTCCACATCCGGAAAAAAAAAAAAAAAAAAAGACCCACAAATCTAAACAATTCCAACGCGCCTCCGACATCGCGTCTTCACCCGAGTCTCTCTTTTCCTCTCTTCCTTCTTCCCTCTATCTCACTCATTCACGCTCTCCTCCCTCCCTCCCTTCTCTCTCTCTCTCTCTCTCTGTCACTCTCTCTCTCTCTCTCTCCTCTGTGCATGGCCCTGTCTGGATGAATAATGTCCTGCCTTTTGTGAGCAGGACTCAGAGAGGGGGGTAAAAGGAGAGAAGAGGGAGAGAAGAGGGAGAGAAGTCGGGAGTGTTAGCTCCTGCGCGCTCCTGACACTGAAAATGAATGACAGCTTACCTGAATGCCAATCTTCATCAGACTGACACCGGGCTGACAGCACAGCCCATACTCCCCTACACAACTAGTGACGTGAGCCATGTCAGACCCCGCCCACCGCCCCCCATCCCCCCCCCCCCCCTTTCTCTCTCTCGTCTTCTACACCTCCGTCCGCTCCTGTCTTTCTGTCTCTCAGTGGCCGCGCACAGGAAAACACGCAGCGCCGGGCGGAGCGCCTCTGCGGGGAGAAGTGCGGAGTCTGCGGGCCCCCTGTCGGTACACACCGATATCTGACACTGATGACTGATATCAAGCTCTCAGGAATGGTGTAGGTGTAAAACATTTGCGCTCACCCTCTAGCAGCAAGTCCATTCTGGCACTCCGGCTGAAAAGAGTTGCAGGTATAGTATAGTGTTCACTGCGCGCCCCTGAACTCCGGAGATTCAACAAGAAAGAAGTAACGCCTTTTCATCAAGGCAGAGCTGGATGAACTTTTAAAATCCCTCTAACGGTGCTTCTCAAAGTGGGTTAGCGTCTCAAAGTGGGTTTCAGCATACATTATTTAGCATTAATATTTAAAACTATATTATTTGCATTTCTAGGGGGCCCTTGGGTTCTGGGGGCCCAAAGCAGTTGCCTACCTTTGCCTAGTGCTAAGTCCACCCCTGTGTTCAGGGGCGCTTTTTTTTAATCGATTTATTCATTCATTTTTATTTTGTTACACTGGTGGAAAGCACAACTCCATCATTATCAAAGTTATTAGGCCTATATTTATTATGCAAGGAATAAAACACAGTGTGGCTTGCTGTTATAGGAAAGTAATCCACAACCACCACCCCCAACAGTGACTGCAGTTTTTAATTTATTCATGAACAAACACATCATGCTTTTCAACCTTTTATAATTACATTTAATGTGGTGGAACTTCTGCATGGGGGCACCGTGGCTTAGTGGTTAGCGCTGTTGCCTCACAGTCCGGGGTTGGGGGTTTCCTCCCCCAGTCCAAAGACATGCATTGTAGGCTGAGTGGCGTTTCCAGATTGTTCCAGTGTGTAAGTGTGTGTGATTGTGCCCTGTGATGGGTTGGCACCCCGTCCAGGGTGTCCCTCGCCTTGTGCCCTGAGTCCCCTGGATAGGCTCGAGGTTACCCCGTGACCCTGTGTAGGATAACCGGTGCAGAAAATGGACAGATGGATGGAACTTCTGCGTGACAAGTTAGTTCCTATTATTACTTTTCCTCTCTTTTGAAGTTAATAACAATTTTTAAAAAAAACAGCTTGTGTGTATGTTACCAAGAAATCAGAAAGTGCAAAGTCCTCTGTCCTGACGATTCCACTGGAACACATGGACTATTACAAAATGCTGACACTGGAGACTCCTTCCATTAATGTTAAATAAATAGCTGCTTACAGAAAGCTTCACCATGTAAATGAGTTTCAATTTTTCACTTCAAGACACACTGTTATTGGCAAATAATCATCTTCGGGGTGGTAATAGTAACTCCGCTTTGCGTTGGGCCACATCACACCAGCCAGCTATGGATTATTTTCCTTGAACAGCACTCGCCACTGTGTGTTCCTCCTTATCTAACAGCCTTTTATTCTGTTTGACTGGTCACTTGATCTGAATGGGTTTAGTCCAAATCTCAGTCACTCAAAAACAATTAGGCCTATGAATAATGTCAACTTTTTTGACCTAATGTGTTCTGTTAGGGGAAAGTTCAGAAATAAAAAGCTTTATGGTTGCAATAAAAATCCAAAACACTGCACATATTAAAATAATGAGCCTAATACTTGAATAATTGAATTTTGTTGATTTAAAAAAATCTGCACCAAGGAGGTCTGTGGAATTTGTTTTACAGTAAAGGGGTCTCTGGCTGCAAAAAAAAATGTGAGAACCCCTGCTGTATATTAATAATAGTTCCTGTTATAGCATGTAGGCTAATTTGTTTACAGCACTGAACAAAATAAAAACACTACTCCTATAAAGAATATACTTAAAACAATTTGAGTCATTTGTATATTACAAGTTTAAATCCTACTTTTGAGCCTTAACCTTTAACTGTATCCTCTCTCAATTCTAAGTTTGTTATGCGAAATGAATAAATGAAAATGTAAATATTTACATTACAGATGGTCTCCAAGTGCCCATGCCAGTGACAACGTATATGTACACGAGCTGGAAAAAAAAGTACTACAACTCCCAGAATTCTTGTGCAGCAAAACGACTACTCTGATTGGCTGTTTTGCGGTAACACAGGAAGTGAAGACGGACAACACGAAGCCGCTTTGTATCCAGGGACAAATATAACTAATATAACGGGCTTTATTTGGTTTGTCGTAAAAGCATGTTTGTTGTTTTTTTTTTTTTTTTTACTGACAAATCAAACTCAGCCTAATTTCACCAACGTCACAGACTAATCCATAATTCACAAGCGGAAGTAGGATTAGCTTGTTTGGCTAACAGGTAAGCAGATAAAGAGGGAAACTAAGCTTTGATTGAACATTCAACTTATATTAGCAATTCTGTAGGTTAAAGCTGAAACATAGCCAGACTAACACAAAATACATGTCACGTTTTACCTCTGTTTCTTACACTAATGCAAACTTACTAATGGTTTAGTTCTAAATGTTGTTTGTTTTCTCTTGGACAGTTTGTTGTGTAATACACCTGTACAGGTGAGTTATGGGCGGGGCGCTGGTGCTGGGGGTGGGGACAGGTGTCTTCCTCATCGGCCTCATGTGGATAGGGACTCTGGTCCTGAGTCTCATCATGTCCCGTGCTGCTGGTCCAACCAAGTAAGCCCATCATTTAACTTGCTTTCTTTTTCCTTCTTTCCTTCTTTCTTTCTTTCTTTCTTTCTTTCTTTCTTTCTTTCTTGCTTGTCATTTTTAATCCTGCAGACCTGCCAAACCAAAAATATCGAGCTAACAGAATAATGTGGTAAGAAATGACACTGAAGTCAAGTCCAGTTTATACACTATGTGGCCAAACGTTGCTTCTTGAACATCCCATTCCAGATTTAGACCCCCTTTGCTCTTATAATAAGCTCCACTCTTCTAGGAAGGCTTTCCACTAGATTTTGGAGCGTGGCTGTGGGGATTTGTGCTCATTCAGCCACAGGAGCTTTAGTGAGATCAGGCACTGATGTCGTACGAAGAGACCCGGGGTACAGTCAGTGCTCAAGTTCATCCGAAAGGTGTTCAGTGGGGTTGAGGTCAGGCCACTCGAGCTCTTCCACCATGTCTTCATGGAGCTTGCTTTGTGTACAGGGACATTGTCATGCTGGAACATGTTCAGGCCCCTTAGTTCCGGTGAAGAGAAATTGTAATGCTACAGCATACAAAGACATTCTATACAGTTGTGTGTTTCCAACTTTGTGGCAACAGTTTAGGGAAGAACCACATATGGGTTCGATGGTCGGGTGTCCACAACCATTTGGCCATATAGTGTATTTACACTGAAATGTTATGGCAAGGTAAATTGGTTACATGTACAATAAGTCACAGAATATACAAAGCACACAAGAGCAACAAGTACAATTAATTAATTCATTCATTCATTCATTCATTCATTCATTAATCTTCAGTAAGCACTTTGTCCTGGTCAGGGTTGCAATATTCTAACACTGAGGTGAGAATACACCCAGGATGGGACACTCGTTCATTGCAGGGCATCACACACATACATGCACACACTCTTTCACACCTAGGGGCAACTTAGTGTGTCAGTTCACTGAGCTGGCATGTTTTTAGGAAGTGGGAGGAAACCGGGAAACCCAGAGGAAACCAGCAGACATGGGGAGAACATGTAAAACTACATACTACATATAATACTGGTATTGTGATGTTATGTTGCAATACACTTTTCTGAGATATCACAAGACATTTTTAGACATTTTAAAATGTTTTTGTAACAGTTACAATCTCTGAAAGAAAGCAGTTGTTTTAATGTTGCATTTTGTACTCAACCCTAAAACGTGTAAAATGTTAAAGGACATTTACACGTACAGCCTTTTTCAGTGCGAACTAATGTATTTTGTATTCATGTATATACTTTTCTTTATACGATAAGATAGTTTTGCAACTAACAACCCAATTTAAACATTAAAATGAGTACAATAAGAGTATAATATTCAAAGTACAGAGTGTCCCAGAAGTCTCCATACAGAGGGGACTGTGTATGCCAGCACCACATCGGTTGTGGCTTCGTCAGTGGATGTTTATGGACGGCCACTTCTCGGTTGGTCTGCAACACTTCCTGTCTTTTTGAATTTGTTAATAAGTTTGGCAACAGTGTCGTTTGTGATGTGCTTTCCATGTTTCCCGTTAAAGTCCATCACAACCTTGCGACAGCTTTCTGATCCAGCATCCAGAGAATGATTTCAGTATGGTCTTCTTTTGTCAAAGGCATTCTTAATGGCTATCTGAAAAAAAAAAAATATATATATATGTGTGTGTGTATATATTTATATATATATATAAACTAATTTTGGAAGACATTTTGCTAAAAATTGTTAATTTCCCATATGTATGGAGACTTTTGGGACACCCTGTAGAATAGAAGTAAGTGGGAAAACAATGAGTAGTGTAAACAAGACTATTGCACTGAACTAATGTAAGGTGTAAAGTGACTGAATGACACTGGGAATGTGGGAATGAGCAGCGCTAGAGGCTATTTAGGAACCCGAGAGTCTGCAAGTAAAAACTGTTCATTAGCTTGTTTGTCTATGACTGGATGCTCTGATAACATCTGTCCGGTGGCAATCTGGAAAACTGCTGCAAGGTTTATTTCCATATGCTTGTTCTAATATTTGAACTGTATGGGGGACAGTCCACATAAACAGATTAAAGAGGTGTCTAACAGATGATCTGGTGGGAGTTTTCTGTGAGGAGACATTTATTTAACATTTTTGAAAGGAGTCTCCAGTGTCAGAGCCTTGTCAGAGGTAAAGCTCTAACTTTAAGTTTTCAAACAGAGGAAAGTCTTCTTTCTTAGTAACACGACCAGCTACATTTTTTTTTTCTCATTAAGGTGAAAAGAAAGGAAATAAGTGAGGAGTCTGGTGAGGGAATGACTGTTTATAGCTGTTATGAAATAGGTGATTAAAAGGAACTAACTTTTCACAAATTTGAATGATGTTCCACAACATTAAACTTAACTATAAACAGATTTACAACATGTGTCATTCTTTAATAAATTAAAAAAAAAAAAAAAAGTTAGTGTTGGCAAGTCGCTGAGGAATAAAATACTACAGGACATGCTGTTATTGGAAAATAATCAACTTTGGGGCAGTAACTCCCTTCAAATTGGGCCATATCACACCACCTCAGTGTTAAAAAAGTTGCCTATAACAGCATGCTCTGTCACGTTTTATTCCTTATTTATTGCTTTAAATGATATAGCGGAAGGATATACAATTGCAGCAGCCGTCACTAGCAGATAACTAAATGTATTTAATATTGCATATGTTGTGAGCATCCTTGTCAGCCTCGTCCATTTCATATGAGTGTTTGCTGGACGTTTCGAAGAAACGCCTCATGCACTCGAGCCACTGCACATAATTTAAAAATAATAAATGAAGGACAGTCATTAATTCTGTCACCTCAAGGTTTCTTTGTTATTGCAAAATGATATTATATTACATTATGCAGCCATATTGTGAATTTTTAAGCTCTTCTTGCATGTATTTAAATTTATGTACATATTAAATTTATCATAATCTATTCTTTGATCAGGCTTGGGATCATTCCCTTGGTGCTGTTGGCTCTAACCGTCACCTTGATCCTTGTGTTCTTCCCTCGAGCCTCTGAATTACCATCTCCTGTTAAAGAAACACAGGTTAGTATGTTATTTTGAGCATTAAGGAAGAACTGCACACATCCTCCCCACCTCACAGCCCGTTCCTAGGGTAGGCTCCAGATCCACCGTGACCCTGAGCAGGATAATCTGAAGAATGAATAAATGCACACAGGATTAAAAGCTGCTCATCCAGCCCACCTCTCAGACCTTGTACAGGTCTTTTTTATTTTTATTTTTTTATTTAAAGGGGCATACTGGCAAAAAAAAATGTAACTACTGATACATTTTTTGAAAATATGCCTACTCACCTCTTACAGTGCTGATGCTGTACTCTCTAGAGGGATTTGTTGTTTGTTTGTTTGTTTGTTTGTTTGTTTGAATGCTCCATCATGAAGGTGGCAGTAAATTTTGAGAGGGCTATAACCACTTTGCAGGCAGATCATTTTAGGCACTCTGAATCTTTTTTTCCCCCCTTCTTTTTCCTTATTTATTTTCTCTGTGCTAGCTTGTGACCGTAGTATTATAAGGTTCTTTCTGTGTGAAGAACTGTTTTTAGAAATGGGGCATCAAAGTTAGGAAAAGTACTGTCATCCATATGTACAGTTCAACAAGGCCTTCACTTGAAGGTTACTTCAGATTTACTTTCTCAAAATTCTCAGATAGTTATACAGTAGAAACTTGAACATTGTCCAAACACAAATCAAACTTTATTATTCTGTAAACTCAAATACTCCTAATACAAATAACTCTTCTCCAAATCCCTAAATCTTATTAAATGACTAATAAATGATATAAATTCAGCAGTTTCAGACTACTAAGACCACATAATTATCCTATATGGCATTCAGTAAGTTGTGAATGTGTTTACCATAAAAATAATTTTTAAAACATTTAATGGAACATGAAAGTATTAGAACAGCAAGGCCAATTCTTTTGTTTCAGCTATACACTGAAGACATTTGGGTTTGACCTCAAAAGATGAATATGAGACGATAGATCAGAATTTTAGCTTTCATTTGCTCATATTTACATCTAGATGTGTTAAACAACTTAGAACAGGCACATTTGGTGACAGAGCACCCAATTTTAAGGTGAGCAAAATTATTAGAACACATAGTCTTAATGTAGATGAAAGTAAATAACAATTAATATTTGGTTACATATCCTTTGCTTGCGATTACTTCATCAAGCTGGCGACCCACTAACATCACCAAGCTGTTGCATTATTCTTTTGTGATGCTTTTCCAGGCTTGTACCACAACTACTTTCAGTTGTTGTTTGTTTTGGGGGTTTCTCCCTTCAGTCTCCTCTTCAGGAAGTGAACTGCACGCTCAATCGGGTTAAGGTCTGGTGATTGACTTGGCCAGTCTAAAACCTTCCACATTTTTCCCCCTGATGAAGTCCTTTGTTGTGTTGGCAGTGTGTTTTGGGTCATTGCCTTGCTGCATGATGAAGCTCCTCCCAATTAGATTGGATGAATTTCTCTGTTAATTGGCAGACAGAATGATTCTGTAGACTTCTGAATTCATTCTGCTGCTACCATCATGAGTTACATCTTCAATAATGATTACTGAGCCATTTCCAGAAGCAGCCATGCAAGCCCAAGCCATGACGATGACGCTACCT
Organism: Pangasius sanitwongsei; assembly: GCA_037576675.1. Taxonomy (NCBI): domain Eukaryota; kingdom Metazoa; phylum Chordata; class Actinopteri; order Siluriformes; family Pangasiidae; genus Pangasius; species Pangasius sanitwongsei. The sequence continues at coordinate 11,759,618 of CM075019.1, read as the reverse complement.
CCACTGTGCTTGATCAATGAGCTCATATGTTTTGCATAATGAGCAGATCCTTTCTTTCTCCATGTTTTGGCCTTTCCATCACTTTGGTAGAGGTTAATCTTGGTTCCAGAACTTTTGTGGCTCATCTCTGTATTTCTTTGGGAATTCCAGCATGGCATTCCGATTCTTACTGCTGATGAGTGGTTTGCATTTTTTTCAAAAATTTTATTTATTTATTTATTTATTTTTTGCATTTCTGCTCTCTAAGTCTTCTTCAAATGGCAGATAGTGACACCTTCACCCCTGGTCTGTGGCGGTTGTTGGAGATGTCACTGACTGTTGTTTCTTGGTTTTTGTTCACAACTGTCACAATGTTTCTGTCATCAACTGCTGTTGTTTTCTTTGGCCGACCTGTTCCATGTCTTGTGGTTAGTGCACCAGTGGTTTCTTTCTTTTTCAGGACATTCCAAATTGTTGCATTGGCTATGCCCAGCTCTTGTGCAATGACTATGATCGATTTTCCCTCTTTTCTCAGCTTCAAAATGGCTTGCTTTTCTCCCATAGACAGCTCTCTGGTCTTCATGTTGGTTTATCCTTTTTAACAAGAAATGCAGTCTTTACACGCAAAACACCAGGACTCAAACCAACAGTAGACATTCAGAGCTATTAATTGTTTAAGCAATCAATCTAACATTAAATATCAGAAAATGAAAGCTGAAATTCTGATCTATTGTCTTATATTCATCTTTTGATCTCAAACCCAAATGTCATCAGTGTATAGCTAAAACTAAAGAATTGGCCTTGCTGTTCCAATACTTTTGGAGGGGACTGTGCATTAGAACATACACTCACTGGGCAATTTAATAGGAACACCTGTACACCTTCTCATTCATGCGATTAGCCGATCAGTTAAACTTTGCCTGGTCTTTTTCCAGCATTCAACAGTGAAAGTTCAGATTCCTGTTTTTGTTAGGCAGGAGTGGAACCCGATGTAGTCCTCTGCTGCTGTAGCCATTCCACCTTAAAGTTGTGCGTTCTCTGATGCTTTTCTGCTCACCATGGTTGTAAAGAGTGGTTGTTTGAGATATCATAGCCTTCATGTCAGCTCAAACCAGCCTGTCCATTCTCCTGTGACCTCTCACATGAAGAGGTCACTCACTGAACTGCTAGTCACTTGATGTTTTTGTTTTTTCACACCATTCTATGTAAGCTCCAGAAACTGCAGTCTGTAAATATCCCAGGAGATCAGCTATTTCTGAGATACTCAAACCAACCTGTCTGGCACCAACAACCATGGCACGGCCAAAGTCACTGAGATTTTATGCATTGCACTGCTGTCACATGTTTGGCTGATTGAGTACTTGCATGAATGTGCAGGTGTACAGGTGTTCCTAATAAAAAAAAGAGGCTAGTGAGTGTACATGTTGCTGCACAACCACACAAACATGTCTTACAAACTTAATGTCTGCTGTCTGACCTTCAGTCCCAGTTACACTAGATGGTTCAGTTCATTAAGCATATCGCATGTAGACAGACAATATCTGTAATATTTAATGCTAATGCTGTCTTATGTTTGCTATAATATTAACTTTATTTTGCACAAAAAAACCTTCTGATGTGCCAGAGTGTTTGCAGATGATAAGATTAGTAATTACAGTAGACCAGTTGTGTTTTGTACACCTGCATCCATCTTGCATCCTTGCATCTACAGCTAAAAAAGTCTTTTCCCTTTGGCTCGCAATACTGGCACTTTAATTGCTCTCTTCTGTCACAGGGTGAATACAGTGAATGTTGATTGGCAATAGCCACTTATGTTGTGTTCATTTTATGATCTTCCTGGAAGATGACTGGCTGTCAGATAGAACCTTATAAAACAAAGTTTCTCTGGGAGTTTAGAGATAGAACTTTGACATTTCTGTCCCCAAATATTTTTTTTTCCCAAATATTGCCCCCTCAGTAACAAGTTTATGTGATTCATTCATTTTTGACCAAAATGCCAAACAGAACCTTATAATGATGAGGTCACGAACTGGCAAAATCCCCACTTTGCTATTTTTACAATTAACTTTTGACTATTAGCTGCAGCTTCTGTGGTGCATTTAGAATCTACTGCAAATGTCAGCATGGGACTGTATTGAAAATGGGTAATGAGATATTCAGCCAAGTCTGAATTGAAATTAACAATATGCTTACGTTAGCTGCCTGCTTTACCCCAGCCACAGAAGTTAAAGTGACCTCCAATATACATTTTAGCTCTGTAATCGTCCTGGGAGAATAGTTCTCATGTTTTATTAAGAAGCAAAAATGCAATCTTCATCAGTCTGTTTAAATGTCTATGCCAAGTGCTGTAAAAGATTAAATAAGCCTCTGATTAGTTAGCATGTAGCTGCTGTGGTTCAGTCAGGCTTGGGTATAGTAGGCAGGAAAAATGCAAGGACGGGTAACGCTGACTGTAGGAACGTTTATGAGCCTAGCAATTTTGCAAACAGTTGCAATGGTAATAATCTATTTATTAAAGAACTTCCCGTCAATACTTTTAATCAGTTTGTACACTCCTGGGCAAAAAATGGGCCAAACTCCAAATTGTAAATATTAAGCTTTTAATGGTCACCAAGTCACTGGTCAGAAAATTAGCAAGAATTAGACAAATGCACTCCTGAGAACTCCTGTGCCACCATTTTTTTACCAAAATTTTCCAAAAATATCTTCTGGGATGTTTTTTTTTTTCCTTAAAAGATGAATTATTATTTGGTTATCTGCTACACCTGATGCAGCCCATCGAGGGTCTGATAACAAGCACATGAATGGAACCGGGATTGATAGAGCAGGGAGAGATCTACAGTATTTGTTTAATCCTTGCTAATTTCCTGAAAATGATTTGTTGTTAAGACCATTAAAAGCTTAATATTTTGCCATTTTGGTCTTGGACTTAGATACTGTAATCGGAGGCTAATAATAAATGGATTTAATTTAAAAAAAAATGTGTTATTCAACAACAAAAAATATATTTTTATAATAATATAATAATTGTTGATGTGGTGAAGTTTTTTTTTTTTTTTTTGTTAGGAGACATTTATTTAACTTTTGTGGCAGGAGTCGTGGGTGTCAACGCTTTGTAAGTTTCCCAGCACGGGAAAGTTTTCAAGACAGAGGAGTTTCTCTAAAAGTTGCAGTTTCTCTGAAAAAGCTGCACTTCTTGAGAGAGAAAGAGAGAGAGAGAGAGAGAGAGAGAGAGAGAGAGAGAAAAGGAGATGCTAGCGAGGGCAGAACTGGTTATCTATTGTTGCTATAACATAATATAATAACAGGAACTAACATTAAATTGAACTCTAAGCTGTTATAATGTGCAGCATGTTGTTCATTAATAAGTTAAACATTGTAATCATTGGCAAATTATGCAATACAATACTGGTATAAGTGGAATAACACACTCCAGACTCTGACGTTTTATGCCGGAATACACCTTTAAATGTGTATATGTGGACTAGTCTATGGAGAGCCTACAACTCCTATCCATTATGTAATCATGCAGTGTAATACCACTGTTGAAGTATAGGATTTATAATGATTGCCTTGGACTGGAGTAGAGATATTTTTACATCCCAACAGAATTACACATCAGGTTTACAAACCAAGCTTCAGGATTACAATGAAAGGATGCAGGCTAATAGCACAAAAATGTAAAATGACCTTGTTCCCAATTTACATTCTCTAATTGTCATGCTGCTTGCATTGTAAGATGTGTGTGTATGTGGGTGTGTGTGTGTGTTTAACACAAAGACCTGGTATGGTTTATCTCTCTGCAGCAGCAGAGTAGCACAAACACCCAGCAGCATATCCCCCGATGTGCTTCTGCCAAAACCTGTGTCCTCTCTGCCAAACTACCCAGTACGCACACACACACACACACACACACAAAAATGCCCCATCCACAGTTTATATTCTGCCTTTCAGCTTGAGATTAAAACAGAATGGACACTAGATGTTGTAAAAGCTTTCAGTAATTCACAAAAAAACACAACTCGGTTCTTCTTAATGTAATCACTAAGTGTCTTAGCACACAATAGTGTTGTCTCTAAAGTAATCAGTCACTGAGCATTGAACCATACTGTAATATTCATGAAATACCCAGCCACGGTGGCTTTCCTTGTTATTACTGTGTTTGAGACTAATTATCTGTGTTAACGAAGGACATGATGATCTCAGATTTCAGCTACAAGCGAAAAATGAAATGGTTACAAATGTCAAGGTGGTGATTAAGCTTGTGCCGAAAAGCATATGTTTGTGAGCTCAAATGAACTAATGAACTAACTAACGTTAGTTACTCGTGTTTATACCACAGTGCTGTCGAATTCTTCAGTTTGAATGGTTGGAAGGCGTTGATTAATTTTCCCTAACAGCATGGCTCTGACATTAGTGCGGCTGTAATTCAAATCACAGGTTTATATTATCTAAGCATAATAATAAACGAATACAAAACAACATTATTTAACATATAAGAATGTGCAATCATTGATATGGTGAAGCTCAGAGATGTTTATTAACATTTATGAAAGGAATCTCCAGTGCGAGTTTGAAATAGTTAAGGCCGGTCTATACTTGATGAATGACTTTGCGTGCGTGTGCAGAAGCAGTGGCGACGCAAGCGGCATTGTTCAAACACTCGCCTGTGTATCTTACGTACATCTAGAGGATTAAAATCAACATTGACTAGATGGCACGTCAGAGCCGAAACATCCCTGTCCTTCAGGTTTTGTAAAACGGCCAGACTGTAATGCTTAGCGATTTCCTGCACAGCGACGTTAAGCACACTGATGAGCTCTGTTTCTCGTTAAAACCTTCTACTGTCGGTGTGATTGTTGTCATGAGCTGTGTCTCAAATCAAAACTCTTACTGTACATTCAAAAATATTTACTAATCTACAAAATTCAGAAGACTGGTACTCAAACGAACTTTTCGGTAGGTTTTCAAGGCTACATGAGAGAAGAACCGTAAGAGGAAAAACGGTCAGTGTTAGTACTCAGTAGTGCTCTAGAATAGTATGTAAGTATGCAATTTGAGACAAGATGTTAGGTTGTTTATTCAGTTATGGAGACAGTGTCACATGGTGCTATACTGATCCCACTATTTCCGTTGGTACTGCACCACGCAGATGCGTCACATTCATTTCTGAAGATGTGCACAAGCGCCACTTTCAATGACCACAGGCTGTGCACAGCAGCCGTCCTACATACACGGTTATAAGCAAGAATAACCAAGCCTTTAGAATTAGACTTTCCTTTAAGTTTTTTGCTGTGGGAAAGTCTTCAGGAAAGAGCAGTTTGTGGTTTTGGTTTTTCAGTAACATGACAAGCTGCATTTTGTATTATTAACTTCAAGAGAGAGAAAAGAATAGAGGCTAGTGAGGCAGTGACCGTTTATAGCTGCTATAATTAAGTGATAACAGGAACTTAGGCTACGTTTACACGACAACGATGTAGTCAAAAAAGGAAAAGTTTCACGTATACACGACAACGTTTTTTTCAAAACATTTCGCGTTTACACATATCCGCAATAACAGCCAAAAACGCTGTATTACGTATGCGCTTGCCTTTACAAAAGACATGTGCTGCGCATGTCTACATACCTAACACGTACTACGCACGCACATGACGTCACCGTTTTCAAAGATTCCCGTATTGGGTG
>CM075019.1:11684809-11753854 GCA_037576675.1 Pangasius sanitwongsei | reverse complement strand
TTTAGCTGCGGCGCCCGGGGAGCAGTTGGGGGATCGGTGCCTTGCTCAAGGGTCTCACCTCAGTCGTGGTATTGAGGCTGGCAGAGCGCGCTGGTCATTCACTCCCCCCACCTACAATCCCTGCCGGACCCGAGGCTCAAACCCACGACCTTCAGGTTCACCTTCGGGTTACAAGTCCGACTCTCAAACCATTAGGCCACGACTGCCCCCTAATTAATGAATAAAAAACATAATTGCTGTGGTATAAGAGGAGTAAAACACTTTAGAGTGTACTGTTATAGGAATAGAATCAACTTCGCATGGTAACTGTAACGCTGCTTCACATCAGGCTGCACCACACCACCCTGTCTTTGATTAATTTCCTATAACCGCACACCCTGTCGTGATGTATTGCTTACTTATGAATGAACTTTAACTGGTTGCAGATTCTAGCAGCATACATACATACTTATTTACATATCTGTTAATTAAATGATTGTCTACTTGGATCGGATAATTCACATTTATCATTTAAAAGGCGCACTCAGTTAAAATGACCACAGCACAGTCCTATTTTGATTGAATGATTTGTCCATATGAAGGAATCCAGTGTTATTAGGTACAATATTATAAGTTTTGAATGAAAATAATAAGCAGCTTTTCTAAATTGGCTGAATAATTTGAATTCAATAATTTTGATTTCACTAAGCCTGATTAGCATTTAAGCCATTATCTATATATATTCAATATGTATGCAACTCAAAAAATATACAGTATCAAGCATGATATATTATTACTATTGTCATTTCAAGGTATCTCTAGTGCTGTATGCAATGTGGGTATGCAATGTTTAGGTAGACAGTCATGTGACTTTCTGGCTCCTGTTAGCTGGATGGCTAACAAGCTATTTTTACTCAGCTTGCAATTTGATGGAAGAACTTGCCATATTTTTAAAAAGCGTAACTGTGATTTAGTCTCTGAAGGCGGTCCCGAAGGTAATGCCTGTTAAGATTCCTTTTGTGTTGAAATGTTAAAATATGGATAAGTAAACCTGTATTTGTTTTTTGTACAAGATAACATCATGCTATCATGATATGAAAACGTAATATCAGCATTGCTTTAAACACAAAGAATGCTCTTTTTTTCAGTCCTGAGTGCATGTGGAGAGCGAGTCGCCCAGGACTGCGGAACGAGCCTCAGTGTGTGCTCATGTTCTGCTGCTTGTGGTAAAAGTTTGAGCAGATCGTCTGCTTCTCCTGATAAGTGGCGGTCTGTTGTATAAGAAATGCTGGAGCCTTCGCTGTTGTACAAAAACATATCACAGTGCCAATTAGGCTGGCCCCAAACAGGATCTGGGCACGGCTCACTCAATGCCACATTAATAAAACATGGCCACCGCTCCTTGCTTCGCTAGCTGGCTAATTGGCAAATTAGAAAGTGAGATGCGTTAAACGAGAGAACACTGCATTCACTGGAGACGATGCCCTCCCCCTTTCGTGCACACACACACTCACACACACAGAGTGAGAGAGAATCCTTCTCTTTCTGTCTTTCTCCTTGTCTACGTCTGTCACTCTTTTACAAACGTTCACTATCATTTTTTTCTTCTCTCTCTCTCTCTCTCTCTCTCTCTCACACACACACACACACACACACACACACACACACACACACACTGTTCTTTACATGGCTGAATGCCATTAGTGTGCTTCATTACTTCTTCATCGCCTAAAGCTTTTATTCAACATATACAGCTAAATACAAACCTGAAAAGATTTAAAATGTAATTCTCATGAGTACTAAAGCACAATGTAGAGGAAAGTGTAAAACAGCGTTGGTTAGGTCGGTATGACAATAGATCAAGTTTTCTTTCCCTAAGAAGGCTTTTCTAAAAGATATGATCAGATATGAGCAGGATTCTACGACGAAGATTGTCTATATAGAAACAAATAAGCAAATGGAAAGTACATCCTGTAAGAACTGAACCGTCTTTTCACACCTTCACTTTCAGGAAGGAGTTCTGCTGTCCTCTAGTGGAGAAATGAGATTGAAAGCCACCCTTCGATTTTTTGTCTAAAAGAACGTTTCAGTGCTGTCATGTTTATAATGCTCTAATCTGCTGTGTTTCAGATAGTGGACAACTTCTTCATCGGCCGCTACGTGCTCCTGGCGGTAGTGAGCGTCGTCTTCCTGGTGTCTCTGTTCATCCTCTTACCCTTCCACCTCCTGGAGCCGGTGTACGCCAAGCCTCTGAGAACCCACTAGACCTGGGCCTGGCACATGCCAGTTCCCTCATGGACCAGCCAGCATCAATGAGGCTGACTTCAGATGAGAGGCGACAACAAAGAGGCTCCATTGTTTTTGTCTGCTGGCCAAATCAGATGTTCTGACTGTAAAATAAAAAAGAGGACTATCTTAAAGACCGTAAAGACAGAGATGCATTCTTGATTCAGTGTATCTCCAGTTTAATGACTTCAGTAGCTGTATTGAGTTACTATGTTATTTTCAGATGCTGTGATTGTACAAGTGGCTCTGTGGTTAAAGCTTTGGACTACTGATTGGAAAGGTGTTCAAATCCCAACACCACAAGTTGGGTCATTGAACAAGACTCTTAAACCTCTACTGCTCCATTGTGTACTGTCTCAGTTGTACATCTGTTTGGATCGAAATTGTTAGCCAAATGAGCATCTGGAAATGTAGCTATGTTTCTTTTGTACTTGCTGGTTGTATTTTTAAATAAAACACTATTTTTATTGATATTTCTTTGCATCACGTATTGTTTATTACAAATGTCAGTATTATTGACTATGCATGATTTAAGAACTGATGCCACTCTATTAACTGGTGACCTGCTACCCCTTATTGTCCATACGGACAACGCAAACCAGACATTTCATCAGCTCTGCACCATTTTGACATGCTAATTTGGCTCACTAGAAGCGTTCTTTAAAATACCGTCTCTTTACACAGTGTGACAAAGGCGCTGGGAGCAGAACTGGGTGCTTCAGTAACAAGGAAATGCTCTGTGTGGGTTTTTGTTGTATGACGTTTGTCAAAAGCTCATATATCTTTAAGAGAAACGGACATCATTATAGCGCTTAATTCATGTGAATGTTTTTGTGTATACTGTGCACACTGAATACATTACGAAGCTTGCTGAGGTCTAGTGTTTGCATCTAATAAAAGACAGTTTGTTTAGACTGTGTAAACAATTTGGCTGGTCCACATCTTTTGAGACACTAACTCAGGCTCCATTCATTCTGTTTGTTGTTACATGGTTCTAACCGCCTGAAGCAGTATTGGCGGATTTTCCAGAGATTATCGTCTTGAGTTGGTAAACAACTCTCACATCCTTTTAGCGCATTTAAATGTTGTTTACCAACTAACTGGAAATGAGAAATTGAATAAATGAATGTCCTTAATGATTGCACCTTTAAAGGAAAACTGCTATGCTCTCCTATTATGAAAAGTTCTTGCAGTTATAATGGAACAGTTTTCAATAAATGTTGTACAGCTCCCACTCTCAATGAGTTTGTGTTTTTAGAATGTGCTGAACAGGAAAATGCTTTTCATACCTAAATAATCATGTCGTCATGTATCATCTGAGCCAGATACCTTCTTCTATAACAGACCTGTGCCCATGTGTGACAGTGTAACAGCCTATCTGATGGAAGGGATAGAAATTTAATATTTGATCGTTGGCCTCAGTTATGTGATCTCCCACATCTCAAGTCTTCACAAGCTTCTTTAAAAAAAAAAAAAAAAAAATGAGAAGGGAGCTGGGAAGGACGTGCAGTGAAATTCCAACCAGTCTGATGAAAGAGAATCTAATGAATCAAATCCAATCCTATTAGTTCCGGCCCACATCTCAACACTGAGGCTTTCTGAGGGCTAATGGATGGATGGATGGATAGATGGAGCAATGGTTGGATAGAGGAATAAGGGTATGATTGGAGATCTGCATTGATGTAAGAGTTATTCTTTCCTTCAGGATTGCAGAATCATTAAATGAATCATTTAGGAGTCATTTAGGAATCATTAAATTATTATTCCCACTGTTGGTTGACCTATAGGTCTAGACTTCATCATTTGTGTTTGGTATGCACATATCTGTTCATTTAACAGCATGGTAATATCAGAAGAAAACACAAAATGCTGATCAGCAGTATGACCTCCACCTCTAGTCTTTTCAGGTCCTTGCATAGATAGTGTGTCTTCTACCAGCTTTCTTTCTGTTCCTTTCTCTCTTTCTTTCTCCACACCTCAGGTCTCAGTTGGTTTTCATGCCGGTTGTGACTTTCTCCTCTCTCCAGGGAGTGGGAAAATGAGTCGAACAAAGCGACTAGGGCAGCAGCGCTCATTGGGAGTCTGAGCGGGAGCTTTTGTGGTGCAGCCAGCTGGACATACAAAGAGACGTGAGAGGGACAGAGAAAAGGAAGCCAGAGAAATGGAGATCCAGGGATAGAGAGGTGTTAGCCTAGGATGTGGGTGTGGGTACTGGGGTTTGGGGTAGGAGAGTAGAAGTGGGATAGTAAGAGAGGAGGGGAGGGTAAGGTGGGAGGGGGAGAGGAGTAGATGCTCTTTTGTGACCCACTCAAGCAGAACTCCTGCTCCCACCTCCTCCTTTTAGTTTTGCTCCTGCCTCTTTTTCTCGGCATGTCAGTGACCTTTTAGTCCTAATCCTAACCCTGAGAATCTGTAGCTATGGCTCTCACATTGAGGGCTAAGAGAGTAGATCTAGGATAAGTTCTTATTATCCTGCTGTATTAAGCAGTTCTGTAAGTTACTCTTGAGCTGCCAAATGCTGTAAATGTAAATGTAAATGTTAAAAAAGGCACCTAAGATGTAATAATAACAACTAAAAAAAATTGTTGTTGCTTAAATAATATAATAATAATATACAGGATTTAAATAATATAATAACAATATCTACTGTTATTATTAATAATATATTTTTACAATTTTATCATTATTATTAGTAGTAGTAGTAGTAGGAATAGGAGTAGTAGTAGTTGTAGCCTGTCTTATACTATACTGTCTATATTCCTTGTTTTTTTTTTTTGTTTTTTTTTTTGCTGTAGTTTAATACTTAATAGTTTATAGCATAATACTTCTTGTGAGGAAGGTCTCTCTCTCTCTCTCTCAGGAATCACTCCAAATATAAAGAGTGACATCACTTCCTCTAATTAATCACAGTAAGTTTATTTCAGAACTCTTAGTTGATGTACAAGGCCACATTAAGAGTAAACACTGATTGCAAGGGCGGGGAAGGTTTGAGTGCAGAATTCTCAAGCCGAGATTACTTTAGTGGCATTCCTTCTCTTAAAGCTTAAGGCATGGGCATGTAATGGTTACCCAGGCAATGGCTGATGTATTTTTGGCAATACAAGTGTGGATTTTCTCACTGCCTCTCAGTCCTGCACCATTACTCCTTTTGTGTGAGGCCTTGAGGTGCTGTCACAGCCTCATGCACCTCCCATCTTCAACCCCCAACTCTTTCTATCTTTCTCCCTCTCTTTCCACAGAGGGGATTATCTCAAAGGCCCAACTCCTGGCCTTGTTTGATGGGTCAGTGCAGGCAGCTATATACCCTCTCTGCCCAGTCCTGGTGTCCTGAGGTGGCTTGAAGTGTGGCATTTGACATTTTTAACAGGGATGTGGTGCTCTATGTAGAGCTGAATGAAAGGGTCTCCATGAGTGAGGCAATGATAGGGTTGGTGGTCAGTGTAAAAAATTATGGCTGATATAAAAATATTTGAATAGAAAGCCATGTTCTATTAGTTTAATTTTATCCAAAACGTATTTGTCTCATCTGACCTCATTCATGAAGTTGCGAGAAATGCAATGTTTGCTCAATCGCAAGCTTGCTGTAATCTAACCATGTCTATCGTTACTTATAAGATGCACAAATCAAGACTGAGAAACTGAATTTCATATAAACGATTCATATAAAAATCAAGCCATTGAGATAAATAGCTTGATTTTTATATGAATCTTTTATATGAAATGCAGTTTCTCAGTCTGTGATCTCATACATTCTCAGAAATAAAAAAGGTTCAATCTAGCATATATTTCTTATTTGTCTCTCTGGAGAACTCAAAAAAGTTCTATGTATGAGAGTGAGTCAAATGAAAACCTTTTTAATTTTTTTTTATTATTTGTTTATATTTTAGTATCATTTTTCTACATAATCTTCTTGTCGTTCAATGCAAGTGTTCCAGTGCTTAACGAGTGCCGAGATTCCTCTAGAAAAAAATTCTTCCAGTTGTATATACAGCCACTGATGCACCATTTGTTGCACTTCTTTATCCAGCTGAAAGGTCTTTCCAACCAATGCTTCCTTTAATGGTCTCAAAACATGGAAATCACTCAGAGTAAGATATGACAAGTATGATGGATGTGCAGACACTCAGACTGCAGGTACATGTTTGATGAAACAGTGTGATGTGCAGTATGGGGCAGTGTGTTGTTGTGCTGCAATAAGACACCAGCATGCAAAAATCCAAGACCACTTTGGCCTGATTGAGGGTCATAGATGATTCCTTAGGAGATCCGAAGGTGTGGCACCAGTGATGGTGATACCCCTATAATTGATGTTGCACTTTTAAGGTTTTCATTGGACTCACACTCATAGAATCTTACCCTTCAGAAAGCTAGCACCATTAACCAACCAACCCTTGAGGAGAGTGTATTGTTCAGAACTTGGATATACTGTATATTGCAATGTTATAATGCACAGTGAATTCAAGGTTCATGTTCAACAAAAGTAATATCTGTATAGACCTAAGGTTCACAGCATAATGTGTGTGGTCCCCAATCTAAAATTAGTTAGGAAGTTGTGGGGTTTAAGCCCAGAACAGGTCAGGCCTGTTGCCCAGCATGGTCCTTGTGTTCACAGTGAAGCGAATCAGCCGGCCTAGAGAGAGTGACACTGGGTCTGTCTATATGAGACTAATCGCTTTCTCTATCCTGTTTGATTCTGACCACTCAGCCACGATGATGTTTGAGCCCCATACTGTGTGAACAGGCAAGAACAAATTTCTCCTGGCTCTTTGTGCCCAGGGCAAACCCTTTCCAAACTGTTTCGCCACTGACGGGGGGTGGCAGGGAAAAAATGCCTCCTTTGTGCCGTTTTTCAAGCACGTCTTTCCCTCAGCAATCAAAAGCCAGATTAATTGATATGTTTGGGGTGAAAATTAAATGGCATTCACTTATGGTGAAACAACTTCTACTTAACAAGTGAAAATGTTCCAGTTGCATTAGCGATTTCAGTTGCTCAGCTCGACGTTTTCATTGCCCCGTGAAGATAAAAGGCGAGTTTGGGATCGAAAAATAGTCTGGAATCTCTGAATGGGTCACAACAAAAGCGGCGCCTTTCATGCTAGGCAGGCCACTAAAGCCATTGGGGAAGGTCAGTTTTGTTTGAAAACACTCCCTCTTGGCCTCTCTATAGCTTTTCTGAGTAAGTGGTAAGGTTTCAGAACGAAGTAACAGGAGTGTGTCTACTTGCCCGAGATGAAGGGTATGGGCATGATGTGTGTTTTTTTTGGCCATTTAATGCTTTAAGAGAAACATCAAAAGGCAAAGTTTGTTGTAGATTTGATCACTTGGAGACACATGATTAATGTAACTGATGCTCATCAGTAAAGGGCCCATCCTCCCTCCTTTGCCTCACATCGCCTATCATACCCCCGCCCATCCCCTTCTGGCCCCACATCCCAGCCCTGTTCTGTATCTGTGGGACGTGCAGAACGAATGACACAGATGTTGTTGGAGGAGACAGCACCCCGTCCCTCTCCTCCTCTCCTCCTTGCTCCCAGCATGGGGTCTCAAACTTGTTTTTCAATCATTGTGTCCTCCAAGTTCTTTCCCAAAAGAACAGAGAACAGAGAGGAGAGAGAGAGGGGGTGAGGGAGGGAAGGAGGGAAGGAGGGAGAGAAAATGAGGGAGGGAAAGTGAAAAAAGCACTGGTAGAACATAAAGAAAATTCTTTATAACAATCCCCAAATAACTTAGCACAGGTCTGCTGGTAGCGATCAGCTAAAGCTTGATTTAGGCTTGCCCTCCACTGGGAAGGCACTCTAGGGAAAAACTGAGAACTGAGAAAGCAGAAAAGACGAGCATTCCAGTGTGGATCTTTTCCATGTGAAGATGCAGCTCTCAGCATGGCTGCTCTGGCTGGCATTCCTGTGCACCTGCTCGGTGCAAGCGTCAGGTCACTGCAAGTGCCACTGCACGTGTTCACCTGACGACCAGCAGCTACAGGTGGCTAAGAGGTCAGAGAGGGCGGAGGGCAAAGGAAATAATCGCCATCGCCTGGCACATGCGCATCCATCACGCAGAGACAGGGGTCACCGCAGGAAAGGTAAAGTCCGAACCACAATCTGTTACATATCTGCTTCCAGTCAGGGGTCCTGGAAGCAGTGTCTTATAATTTTGACCATTGTGTGATTAAGAATATTTCATGCAAAGAAGAATTCCATGCAGCTGTGTGCTTTAGACAGTTTTCCATTGGTGCTCATCATAATACAAAGATTGAAAAGATGATCGGTTATGCATGGATTACGCTCTGCTTGGTTGTTTCTACTCCGGATAAATTCCATTTTCCAATCTTTGTCAAGAATGTCACGGCTATGTTCATACAACAGCTTTGAGGAGAACACTTTTTGTGTGTCAGCATGGGGGCTAGTGGATGAAATCAGTACTACTTGTTAAACTCTTTTTCATGATGATTTTTTTTTTGCTTGATGCCTGGGAGTTACTACATTAAAGACTTTCTTCTGGCTAGCACGGCTCAATTATACACACATTACACTGTGGAAAATTTCTCTGTTGATTTCGCTGGTTAGGATCTATTTTCTACATAAATACATTTAGAAATTATTTCAAAACATAAGGGTTTTTTTCAGGTTTAGTGTTTGAATGGATGGGGGTGTGAGGATACACAGTATGGAAGATGGAAATATTCTAAATGAATCTGAAAATCAATGGTACATTGAATAAATCTGGGCCATTTTCAGATATAATGTACTACAGGTGTTTCTTCCATTGGCAAAACAATCATCAGTAGAAATATATGAACTGTAAAATGTTATATTTATTAACATTGTTGAACATTAGAATTTTTTTTTTGTTAAATGATCAAGTTTTACCTCTTGACCCATTAGAATCAGTCAATTTGGCTTTGTTTCCTTTTTTCTTTTATTAAACATTAATTATTCCCCATATTAGAGTCAAGGTTTTTGTCTGACCTCTAGCATCTTTCTTAAGATCACAAAAAGTGCCAAAATACTTTAAAACAGATTTTATATATATTTTTATACATGTATTATATATATGTTACCAGTATATAGTACTGGTAACATTTCAATTCATTTTATTGTCAATACTAGAGATTAATTGATGCATGGTAAATCATTTCAAAATAATTTACTAATCAAAATCAAAGTTTATTTTATTCCTCACCAATTTAATTTGTTGGATTAGTTTGATTCTGGATGGTTTAGAAGGCAAATAATATCTCAATATCAGTATGTCTGTCATGAACAGTATGAAAGTTTACATTATGAATGAATGCAGTTGATGTTCTTGACATTGTGATACTCTGTTCTGAATATATTACACTAACGTTAAACAGGAATTTGAATGAAAGTGTGAATATATCAGCTTGTTTTCTCTTTGAAGCTCCTGCGTAAATAAATCTTCCTCCAGTCCATTTGGGACTCTTTTTCGTTCAGCGATCCGCTACTCTTTTGTTGCTTCTGAAGGCCGCTCGAAGTGCTGGCTATCGAGGCCATGATCTCTGGATCAATACACGTCTATCAATGAAGTTGAGGCCTTTTCAACTTACAATGGACAGCTCACTAAACACTTTTTTATTTAAGCCTTTCTCAAAGGAAAATGAACTGCCATTGCCTATTTTTCCCTGACACTTTTTTGTGCTCTCTATTCTCTCACTCCTATCCTATCTCTCTCGATCTTCCCAGAAACCATATTTACACCAGCTTTAAAGTAACCAGATACACTTTTACTGCCTTACATTTTTTCACTGAGGATGTCTCATAGATGTTTTGATAAAGTTACTTAAAAGCATTATAATTCAGTGTGTTATTTCTGAACATAGGTCAAATGTAATAAATGTAATACACAGTGCAATATAATTAATTCACTGCCTTGCTAGGCTTAAAAATACTTTAGACCACATCTAAGGCAATAAATGACAATAACACAATGACAAACTGAGTGTATTATTATTATTATTATTATTATTATTATTATTATTATTAGAGATTCAGTTATTTTTATGTATTATTTTTTGTGGATTTTTTAAAATAATTTGAACAGGCATAAACTGTACCTTGCAATAATGCATAGCATACAGTAACTGTGATATGGGTGATCTCAATCTGTATCAGTGTTCAGGGAACCAGAGGTATTTCCATGTATTGTCTTGGTACTGAGACTTTTTGCTTTCCTGTTTTTGCTAAAGCACACGGCTGTTCTATGTTCAAAACCACAAAACGAAAAAAAAACCAAAAACTCATGAGTGTTTTGCAATGTACCTGCAATGAAATGAGGACCGCTGAATCATAGTATTGATGGTAAATGGGATTTAGAGCACTTTTCTAAATAGCAACGCTCCTTTTGGCCTATGTTTAAAAAATCCTGTTAGTTTGGGAGCTTTTAAAACAGCATGGCTGTTGAAAATATCATATGGTAAAAAGAGTGGAGAATATTCTAATATCAGTCTAACATACATAGGTATGTTGAGAATATGTAGTTAATTGTAGTTAATTTTACTTAGCCTACTATTTTCATATAACACTTGAATATGAATTTGGAACAGATTTTTTTTAAGGATGTTACATGGCATTTAATAACAATTTAAAAACAAATGACATTTTATATTTGTTACTGAGCAGGAAAGTGAAGGCCTAAACCAATGAAAATACAGTATGTATCCCAAATTACCAAGCAGTTTTCAGTTTTCATGACAAAAGGGTTGTCATGCTTCTTTAAAATATGATTTTTCCTTCATATGTAGATAGTCAATGCCTTGAGGATTTCAGAAATGTGTCATCTAAGCTACCTTAGTTAAACATAGCCAGTTAACGTTAGCAAATTAGCAATACTTACCTCAACTTACCATGACTTCTAGGGAGGCATATGAGTATTATATGAGAATTTGCTTACTCTAGTGTAGGCCAGGGGCGCTCATCCTCAAGTACCACACTGCAGTCTTTTGTTTCAATCACACACAGGTAGCTATAGGCTAGCATTTACTACATTGTGTAACATGAGAAGGTCTTGAATTTTTTTTTTAGTACATTGATGAACTTGACTATATGCTTTAAACTGAAATGTAAATAAAAATGTGCTATTGATGTAAGTAATGAAGTAATAACCCCAAAAACATAAGTGTACACTCCTGGCCAAGCCCAAAATTGCAATTATTATAAATTTTAATGGTCTTATCAACAAATCATTGGTCAGAAAATTAGCAAGAAATGCACTTATATAGTCTTCTTGTACGCAAAGGTAAAATCACATTCATGATTAAAATGTTTGATGTAAAATTCAAACTAACACATGTCTGGGTGTACAGAATTTTCCCAAAAAATATCTTCTGGGATGTTTTTTTTTGTTTTTTTTTTTAAAGTTATCCCATACTAACCTCCTTTATCTAGCTGTTTAATCCTTGCTAATTTCCTGACCAATGATTTGTTGTTAAGACCATTAAAAGCTTAATATTTTGCCACTTTGGGCTTGGGCCATCCCCCCCCCATGTCGCGGTAGCTGTATAGGTATTAAACCCTGTATCAACGTATCCACGCTGTGGTGATGTCAGAGTGTAGCAGGCGCAATGGCTGTGATGTCACTTGCGCTCGCGCCTCTCCAGCTGTGTGAGGAGTGGGAGTGTCCCAGACCCGGATGGCGCTATCTTTAACACACACATACACACACACACACGGTGAGAGAGAGAGAGAGAGAGAGACGAGCTGCTTCTCGACCTATTAACAGACTTAAGAGTGATGTTTTATATCGCTTGAACTCGGAGGAACTTCATATATTTGGTGTAACACCTGCTTGTGTAAAGCTTGGCTATAGGAGACAGTGATGCGTTAAACCTGTGAACCCGAGCTTCATTTCTCCGGTTAGCGCGTGAAGAGAGCAGCGCTGATGTTCAGGATTCACCTGCTTGCTGCAGTGTTTCATTGCCTTCAAGGTGAGCAGAGTGTGTTCTATAGCTGCATGCATTATCTAGGAGCGACACAATGTGCAAGTAAGGCTCTATAACCTAGAACTGAATAGGGAACTGTAATGACAGTTTTGGAAGGGAATTAATTCAGTGTCAACTTTTTTTTTTTTTTTGGAATTTCATGGAATGTATATATCTCAGCATGTATGGGATTGATTGATTGATTTACCAAAAGAACCTGTTGATGAAAGGGTTAGGGTCAGATTAGGGGTCAGTAGATCACATGGCAGAAAGAAGATCTCACATCTTCATCAGGTATTTGTATTGTTGTTTGTGCTGTTGAACTCACATTTTTCACATTATATAGCCAAATCTTATTATTATTATTATTATTATTATTATTATTATTATTATTATTATTATTATTTCTTTACTTTATACTTTAATGCACTCACTCATGTCCAGTCCCACCTTGTCCGTTGTTTTCTTGAAAATCCTCCATTCCATAAAATAGACATCAAGGTTGTAGGTCGTTTATTTCCGCTTTTTCAGGAAATTCCCATTTATGGGACAATAGAAACTTTTTTATAGTTGATGACAGTTTTGCCAAGAATGTTCCACATTCCATTCTACATTGTTGAGCTGTTTGTACTTCTGTAGTGATCGGAAGTCAGTTGAAGTTGACGCGCATGTGTTTAATCAATACACATTTAAGATATGATAAAATACTAGGAAGTGGAGAATAAACCGCTAAGCCGCTAGGCTGTGACCCTATCACTAGGAAAAAGTTGCTCTACCAGATAGTAGCTGGCAAAACTCAGTCAAGTGTGTTGCTTTGTTTCAAGACTGCACTCCCATAATGTCCTGATTGGCGTGTTTTGGTGGCCCATACAAAGGGGTCATTGTAAAAGGCCAGTAATAGCAGTGTCTGTGCTGGAAGGCTCTCTGCACAGGTGATGGATATCCTGTTAGTTCCTGATTGTGTTTGTAAGTGAAGGCCTTTTGTTCCTCACAAAAACTGACTGCTCTTCAAATCCACACAGGAAACCCACTTCCTCATCTTGCTCACCGAGTGGTCTTCATCAGCAGGCATGTGACACAAGAGTTACGATGCCATCCAAGAATAGAAGTTGCTTATTTATGTTGGCTTTAGGGTGACGTTGTCACTTGACCTTTGGCTCCAAAGATGTCTTATTGTTCAAAGGTTTTGATTCCTTGGAATCCTCAAGGAGACAGTTGGCTGTAATAGTTTGGGTTAATGACCTTGCTCCAGAGGCCAATGGTGGAAGTCTAGCAAATGTGGAATTTGAACACATAACTTTACAGGCACAAGCACAAAAAAATTAACCACTTTAATTATTCATGGCTTTAGTATCTAGATAATAACACAGATATAGCAGGGATCTTTTTTCTTCTCGATCTCATTCCCTACACATATCAGTGGCACCTTGAACTAGATGCTTGATTAGATTTCTTTTAAATGTGTTTTAAATAAGTTGTTATTTTGTTTAAAATGGGAGGAGATTAATCTACAATTCTTCTTACATTCTGTAGGTAACAGGTTGCGCTCTGATGAAGTTTCTCCCCGGATAGTGCATCACCCGTCTGATGTGGTGGTGCGTGTGGGAAGTCCTGCCACACTTTCCTGCCGAGCTGAAGGAACCCCAGAACCATCCATCCAGTGGCTCCGCAATGGCATCCCTCTGGACCCTGAGAAGATGGAGGGCCAGTCACGGCCCATCATCCTGCCTGAGGGTAGCCTCTTCTTCCTCAGTGTGGTGACTGGGAAGAAGAGCCAGTCTCATGAAGCAGTGTATTCCTGCCTAGCTCGAAACAGTGCAGGCACTGCAATCAGCAGGAACGCCTCTCTGCATATTGCAGGTAATAAAGTCTGTTGCTTTATTACTATTTAATGCTTATAGCATATCACCCTTTGTGTATTGTGGTTGTGACCTGGATGAGCGACAACCTTATTAAACTTCCTAAAGACACCAAGCGTTTTTCATTATGCTCTATACCCGTGATGCCTGATTGTCTAGGAGTTTGTAATCCAATTCCATGCTCATGTGCTTAATAGAGACAGACAGAAATCGATGAGCTGGAGCAGTATCATTTACTATTCAAACAGGCTTTAAGCTTAAGGTCAGAATTGGCCAGAGGATCCAGAAGCCTCAGAAGATTGTCAATGAGATTAGTTGGAGTCAGGTGTCAAAGTTTGCCTTTTTCCCTCGAGCAAACACTGCAGTAATTGAGCAGTAACAGAATGTTGTGTTTGGAGCTCAAACACACAGCTGCTCAGTGCATTCCACAGTAGAGAGTCGACTGAGACATCACAGCGGTGTACACTGCCAAAATATCAGGGACTAGTGAATGCTACAGCAGTACCTATCTATAAAAGCAAGAACATTGTACATGTATTTGTGCATGTATTTTTCTTCCATGGATCCTAGTAATGCTACCACTTTTGTATTTTATTGACTTTTCGGCTATATATTGTAATGGAAGCCCATTTGACTTTTGGCCAAAGAGTATACTTTCTTATAGGGTGGTAGGTGGTATAAAATTAATTAGGAGATAACACTGTATCCTACTTGATACCTAAAGTATTTGCATTTCTTTAGAAGAGATGCTAATGAGGTTGTTTTGAATTGAAGCTCTGCGTGAAGAGTTTCGCGTGCAGCCCGGTGATGTGGAGGTAGCTGCAGGAGAGGTGGCTATGATGAACTGCAGCCCGCCTGTGGGACATCCTGAACCTAACATCACCTGGAGGAAAGATGGCGTCCTCATCAACACCACAGACGAACACTACACTGTGAGGATTGATTTGCTGAGTCGAGTGCAAAGGCTGTGTTTGTTTTCTTGTAAAGCCAATGTGTCGAAGGAAGATGACTAACAAACCATGCTGTGGCATTTTTGCTGTTATACTTCCACATCTCTCGTTTCTGAAGTAAGGCTATTTTGGTGATTATGCCACATTCTTGTCATTCTTTATTGCCCAGGAGCTCAATGGGAAGTTGATAATAGCTCCAGCCCGGAAGCAGGACTCTGGTGTTTACATCTGTGTTGCCTCAAACATTGTTGGAGTCAGAGAAAGCAGAGCAGCCAGGTTAACGGTTCTGGGTGAGCACTGCTGATATTTTGTTTACAGCAAAATTGTACAATAACAACTGATATTATTAGTAATTTGCACTAATATTTGGATACATTCTGGGACATTTTAATAGTTTTCAGCAAAATGCTGGAAATAATTGGATATGTCTGAAGAATTGCGTGATTAATTTTTTGTACTTTTTTCATCTCACTTACTTGATCCCGTGCCTGATGTGTGAAGTTATGGTATGAGCTATAGTAAAAATATAATTAATCAAGCTAAATTATCAGCTTTAGGACACTGTATTGACCATGTTACCTAAGAAGTAATTTATGGATTTTAAGCAAAGTTAGCTAATCTGATTGAAGTGTCATGGGATTGTAATTCCACTTCTTATGTTGTCACTAGGCTGATGTGATTCATTATTAAAACTGAGGATTCTAGGAGGAAGAACATTTTTGCCCAGACAGCAGGGTTGCCTAGTCTGCAAGTTGATTTTCTTTTTATCTGCAGGCTAAAAAAAAGCTAACAACTGATAGTCAACTTCTAGCTTCCCTTCCATACTTCCTCCAGATCTGAGTCTACAGCCAATACCAGAGAAATTCCACACTCTAACTGATGCGTTTAGAGACACTTAAAATACAGCACTTACCACACATCTATTTCCTTAGCAATAAAAACTGAGGCGGTTAAAGTACCCAAATTCTTTGCTCAGGTAAAAGTGTAGCATCTCATCTAAACAAATAAAAGTAAATTTGAAGTACAGCGTCAAATTCTTCACCCATGTTACAGCAGAAAAGGATAAACTCTAATAAAATTATGAAAGTGAAAGTACAAGAAAAAAGGTGTCTTCCAGAAATCACACACTGCTTAACTCCCCTTTCACCAAGGAACCAAGGAACTTGAAAAACATTAGGTAACTAACAACAAATGTATTCTTAATGTCTCAAATGTTATAGAATGATAATAACGATTAGGTTTCATTCTTGCTTTCACATTTGTTAAAGTTAAGATTTGTTAGGAATTTAGATCAACTATTTGAAGCTAATGCAAAAAAGGTTCCTTATGACTTTACAGATATATGATTATAGAGAAATGTACCGATGTATTAGGTGAAAGAAAACTCAAGTACAGATACCTAAAAAAAAGACTTAAGTACAGTAACAAAGTACTTACACTTTGTTACTTCCCATCGCTGTAAACGTCAGATTTGTCAAATCTAATTTTCATTTACTGGAATAAATAGTGAGATGCTAACCAATATACAGACAACAGTATGAATTGATTTAACAGATGTTAGTCATTAAGTTATAATTTATTCAATGAGCAATTTATTGTCATATCTGTCTATTAGAAGTGTTACTGTTTCAACAAAATAGCACAATGGTTTCGTCTGAAAAAATTCAAAAGAAATCATTGCACTATTTTGTTGAAATATCTTTAATGCATATTTGTAAAATATTAAAAATAGGTATCGTTTTGCTATTTTGTATTTTATAAAAGCGCAATATTGAAGCAGGCAGTTAAACTGACCTCCTGTGTCTCTGCTCTCCAGAGAAGCCGGTGATCCTACTTGAACCCCAGGACGTTTCTGTGAGCTTGGGAGAGTCCGCACATTTCTTCTGCGAGGCTACGGGTGACCCGATGCCCATGGTGGAGTGGAGCAGAGAACAGGGGCCTTTACCCAATGGCAGGTTAGAGACACAGCATGACACTTCACACACTGAGCTCCACTAGCGTTTTGGTGGCACTTAAAGTGAAACATTTCTAAGAGTTTTTAGACACATTGCAACAGCCTAGGACGTGTGTCCATGTTATGTAATAAGTCTATGATGATAGTCTTATTGGTCAAACAGTTTTAGAAGTGTTCTTTCTCTCTCGTGTATTGGTATTAGGTATTTGGTTAATCCAGACCAGAGTCTTCAGATCCACTATGTGACGTTACAGGATGCAGGAAGGTACACCTGTACTGCGGTCAATGATGTAGGCGAGTCTAAAGCCAGCGCTCAGCTCTTTGTGGAAGGTAAACTCATCATAAACCATATTCTCTTTGCATGATGGTATTGCGTGCATTGTATATATATATTACATTTACAATAAGATACAGGTTAAGGCTATCTGAATAAATGTTACTATTATATTATTTTTTTTACTCTGAATGTGATGCTTTTCCAGGCTTGCACCACAGCTACTTTCAGTTGTTGTTTGTTTTGGGGGGTTTCTCCCTTCAGTCTCCTCTTCAGGAAGTGAAATGCTGTTCAGTTGGGTTCTGGTGATTGACTTGGCCAGTCTAAAACCTTCCACTTTTTCCTCTGATGAAGTCCTTTGTTGTGATGGCAGTGTGTTTTTTGTCATTGTCTTGCTGCATGATGAAGGTCCTCCTAATAAGACTGGATGCATTTCTCTGTACACTGGCAGACAGAATGTTTCTGTAGACTTCTGAATTCGTTCTGCTGAATGGTGGATTGTGTTTCCTTCACCCCTGCCCTGTGGAGGTTGTTGGTACTGTGACTGGCTGTTTTCCTTCACAGCTCTCACAATGTTTCTGTCATCAACTGCTCTTGTTTTCCATGGCCAGCCAGTTTGTTAGTACTCCAGTGGTTTCTTTCTTTCTTTAGCACATTGTTGTATTGTCACATGTCAGTACTGTCAGTCACGTGTTCCATTATTTTTGATCCCCTGAAAATTGGGTGGGTTCAGAGTGATTTAACACGTCTAGATGTAAATATCAGGAAACAAAAGCTGAAATTCTGATTTACTGATAATTATATAATTATGTTTTTTGTGATATGAATGTACTAATATACTAGTGTAGGACTACTGCTAATGCTCTTTGTTCATTCTGTGTGGCAGAATAATTACAGGCCAATTAGGATTTAAATGCATTTGTATGTAAAATAATTATGTAAATTAAATTTGAATGCAATTTGACTGGAATTTGACCATCCTATACAATTAGATACAATGTTAAAAAGTTGATCAGTTGAAGTTCTGTGTGCAAAATGGGGGCTATATGGTCCAAATTCATGACACAGGATAGATATCTGAATATTCAGTACTTATGAAATTTGGTAAAAGGGTAATGCACTGAAAGGATGCGCCTGAAAAACAGATGTAATACTTAAAAAAGAGCATAATGACATTAAAACTCAACATCCATTGAGTGGCTTTGCAATTAAAATGAAATTAACAGTAATTAACAGTGCAGTACCACTGTTGGTTATACATATTATGATCATTTGTTTATATATCATGATTATACTCAGTATACTGTGTGTTATGGCATAATATGTTTTTCTGAAATTCTTGAGATTTCAGTAGTATATTTAGCACTGTATCTCTACTGTTGCTCCAGGTACAGATAGCAGCAGCCAGAAAGACCTGCATAAAGAATTATCTGCTCTGCGCATCAGTTTGGAGAATGTCACTGTTCTGAGAACTGCGTCTAACATCTCACAAGTCACATGGAAGGTAATTTGTACATTATGTCACTGATTACACTGTAGGCATCTCAGCTGCAATGTGCTAGGAGTACGATTTAGATGTTAATGCCATTTAGGAAAGTCCGTACTGTTAAACTGTAAGTAAGAAAACTCTAAAACCTGATTTATTTGTATGTGTGTATTTTGAAAGTCCTCTTTTGTCTCTCTTTGCTAGCTTCAGTCATCATCTCAACAACTACACTACCTGGATGGCTTTGAGGTGCTGTACCGCTCTCTCCTGCCTGCCAGTTCTGATTGGACAGCACAGAAAGTGGTCCATCCTGCAGTTCAGGCCCACGTCGGTCCCCTAAAGAGGGGCTACAAATATGAGTTTAAGGTCCGGCCTTATGGGAGCAATCTTTACGGCAGAGAAAGTAACACAAGGCACCTGAGAGTCCCAGAGACTGGTAGGTTCTCAGAATGGGTTTATTGGCACACTATTGTGGATTTATAAATATAAAAAAATTTGGAGGTCTATAGATATTAGTAACAAAGAATGGTGTTACATTATATAATTAACTGATTAGTTGTCCCACCTACACTGAAAGACTGATATTTCTGATTCATGCGCTCATTCTTTTTTATTACGTAGGAGGTACTGACCCATCTTTTTTGTTTTTTGTTTTTAATGCAATTAAACTGTAAAATTTAAATCACCTAAAGTATTCATTAAATGCTGGGATGGGCCGTCAGCACATAAACGATGAAGACACGCCCATCTCGGCAATTTCCACAGAAATCGCTTATCCTGTGCAAATTGACGATAAATATCACAGACTTCCGCAGTCACAATTACTTTACAGACATATGTTCTGAAAACTAATCCTGTCCAAATAGAGCTTAAGAGACGGAGGGAATGTGCCAGGGACTAAATTCACTTTTTGTTTAATATAAAATATAACGTTTAGTAACACTTTATTTCAAAGTAGCTCTCAGGACAAAATGAGAACTGAGAAGTGATTTATGTTCTTTAGACAAATCGATTCATATATTTAAAAGTTTTCTGGTATTATTTTACTTGTAGTTGTGAAAGAGTTTAATAGTTATATTGAATGTTCCCAGTTCCCAGTGCTCCTCCTCAGGATGTGTCTATAACAATGCCTGCTGAACACAATGACACGGCCCAACTGAGCTGGGAGCCCCCGCCTCATGAGGCTCACAATGGGATCATTCAGGGATACCAGGTAACACACACACACACACACACACACATTAGGTTTACTATCTCTGTGAATGTCTATATCTTGGTCAGGAAATCTAATTTTAGAGTAATGCTTTGCCTACTTTTAACCCTAACTAAAAGGAAATCATTTCCCACTTTTAGCTTTTCTACAGAGTCACTGAGGTGACATGGTGGTTATTACCAAGTTAATATTACCAAGATAATATATTCTTGTGGCCACAAAATACAACTATTGTATTTGAAAATGAGTGATACACAGAGAAATCAATAAAATCACACCACAGAATTAGGCTGCAGGAATCAACGTATGGAGATAATAGATGATATTACTTCAATCTTGCTGTCATGCATAAAGACATACTGGAGTCACTGGAGTTGCGACATGGATATACCATTAGTCTGCATTACCTAAAGTGATTTATCAAAGTGAATAGACGTTTTCATCCATTTCTGCCTAATAATTAACTAAAGGTCACATATTAAGTATGACATATTAAGCCATGGCCCCAAGGTATACAATTCCTGGCCACACATTTTGCTTCTCGTGTCCACAATGTAATAATTCTAAAACTTAGCTTGTAGCATTGAAATATTAACTCATGGCCACAACATATCATGACCTTAGTCTTATTAGGTTTTATCTCCCATTCATTCTTAACCAATATACATTGAACTTTATAATACTAAGGCCACAGTGTTAATTCCTGGTGATGTCTTACTCAAGAATAACCACCCTGTCACCTCAGATGCTCTGTACTTTTCAAATTCAGTTGCATTTTTTTCTGTAAAACAACAATTCTGTGAGAGGATCAGCTAAATATCCTCACAATCCCCTAATCCTAAAGTAGTTAGACCACTGAATTAAAAGCACTTAGCTCATTTTTCATGAAAACCTAAGGGCAATTGTTGGAACAGTCACTAAATGTTTATGCAATGTTTTTGTAGAACCTGTTCAGTTTGATAAAACTGCAGAAGAGCTTTAGTACTGTAAGACTTTCTCTGAGGTCCTACAGTACTAAATACTATAGTACTTTAATACACATGTACAATTTTATTATATTCACTGCAGGGCAAAGAAATGGAATATGACACACCACTGATTCTTTCAACTCAGTAAATACTTATTAATGTCAGACTACACTCCTGACGAAAAAATATGAGCCAAGCCCAAAATGGCAAATATTAAGCTTTTAATGGTCTTTACAACAAATCATTGGTCAGAAAATGAGCAAGAATTAAACAAATGCACTCCTGAGAGCTCCTGTGCCACCATTTGCTTGTTTACTTTTGCTGCAGTGAACCTTTTGGGGAAAAGCTAGAAACAGGCAAATTCACTTATATAGTCTTCTTGTACGCAAAGGTAAAATCACGATATTATTTGATCATCATCATGATTAAAATTCAAACTAACATGTATCTGGGTGTACAATATTTTCCAAAAATATCTACTGGGATGTAGTTTTTGGCTCTTCATGAAATATACGCTCAGATTACCAAGCCTTGCATATCACTGTGTTTGTTATTCCTGGTTCGATCCCACCTCTGTTCCTGTTTCCTGTGTTTTTTGCCTGACCTAGTTTGTCCTGTTTGCCAATCGCCTGACCTCTGCCTGTTTTTGACTGTTTTTATGACATTTTTGGATTGTTTGCCTGTTTCTCATTAAAATTGCTCACCTGCATTTGCATCTGTCTCAGCCTCCATTTCATGGCAATTCCTCTATCTATCTGTTTAATTCTTGCTAATTTTCTGACCAATGATTTATTAAGTCCATTAAAAGCTAAATATTTTGCCATTTTTTTTTTGCCCAGGAGTTTATGTATTAACAGTATGAATATACAGTAAATATGGCATACTAATATTAAATAAAGATATCAACAATATTCCTACTCAAGCTTTTGGAGCGCGGGATCCCTTTAAATGTACAAAAAATTCAGTGGACCACCTCAGAACAGATTTATTTTACAAATATAATTCAACTATTCAAACATCAAGCTCATTATTTAAATGTATACAACAACAATTTTGGCTGTTTAATTGGATACACAGATTTTTCTCATAGATCACATTTCACTACTCTTGTAATTGGATTCAAGTTGACATTATTTATAGACCTAATTGCTTGAGCTGTTCAATTCAAGTGACCAGTGAAACAGGTTCATAACCAGAGGAACTCAATAATAAACACAATATAATGGCTTGTAAAGATGTAGATGCTGAAGATGTTTGTGTTGTACCTTGGATCTACATTTTATTGTGTGTTTCAGGTGTGGTGTGTGCAGGAAGAAGAGCAGCAATATCTGAACTGGACAGTGGACAGCGGCACACACACTCTGGAGATCAGGCCACTGCAGCCTGGCAGGGTGTACTGGCTCCGAGTGGCAGCGGTAAACGGTGCTGGAGTCGGAGCTCAGACTAATCCATACAGACTGCTCATAGGTACTGTATATACCCTGCAGCGTTTCCATCCATCCACCGTTTCCATCCGCCTGGTTTTATACAACAAATTTGGCTTAAAAATCTAAAAGGGAAAAAGGCAAGATTGAAAACTTCACTTTTAGTCAAGTGAACTGGAGAAGCTTGTATCAATAGAGAGAAGATGTAGAAGTCAAATAAAAGATGGTGTATTCCAGTCTTTCTGTAACATTTGTGTTTCTGAGAATGTCCTCATGTTTCTCCTTCACGTAAGAGTAATTGGTTAAACACAATATTTCTCTTTGTCGAGTTCCTCCATGCACTTTGCTGAAACATTTGCCAACATATTTTAGCACTATCATTTAATCACTGTTAACCTAGATGGATGTTATTTTCTCTCTCTGACTTTCTCTCTGTCTCTTTCTTTCACTCTCAACCAGAGTCAAAGCAGGATTCAGCTCCACATCACAAAAGTTCACTGAGCATGTCTGATGTGTTGGCGTTGATGAGGGAGCCAGTGTTTATCGGAAGTGTCGCCGCCCTCTTGTGGTGCGTAATGATGGTTACAGCTGCTTGTCTGTATCGTAAACATGTCAGACCTGCCGCTCTGCGAGGAGGACATCACAAAACAGGTTAACATCTGGTCTCAGACATATGCCACAGCATTTTGTTCATTTAACCAAATTTTAAGCTGTCAAGGTAATGTTTCTTTTTTTTTTTTTAGGTTTATATAGACTTGCTAGTGAGGATCTCATCATCAACCACAGGTATAAGATTTTTTAAATGTCTTAAATTCAACTAAAATCCATTTTTGTAATTAGATGTTACATATTAGCCTAAGACAGTTTAAGATAGATGGTTTGTTCAGCACTTTTTATGCTCCTGATTAGGATGGCAGCACCTGATTCTCCATGGATGTCAGGAGCTTGGAAGCCTGACTTGACTGGTGAACAGTGCCAAAGCCTGTGGACACAAAACCAGGAGAAGCCAGATTTCAGGAGGACCAGTGAGTCAGAACCAATTAAACTAGAGATAGACTCACTTTCACTCTGAAGTCAGATTTATCCTGCTGGGAGAGCAAAAGTGTGATTCTCACCTATGAATCTGTTTATCCCGTCCAAGTCAGAGTGAAGTTAATACTATTGGTTCAGTTTTCTGTTTAAAATGGTTTAAATGGGTGGTGGAAGTGTGGGTGGAGTTTACAGTAATTAGGTAATTAGGCAGAGAGTCAGGCAATCAGCAAACAGGCACAGCTAGGCAGAGAGAATAATCAAAAAACCAACAAACCAAAGTCAGAATTGGTGTATGAAGAAACTCGAGGGAAAAACCTTACGAAGAAAGGAGAAATGTACATATTATTTCATTTTTATGCTCTTCAGACCAGACATCCACTGTATTTCTGCAGTACTCCAGCTCTGTCTTCTGGTTCAGTTTGTGCTTCAGGTGTCAGTTTAGCAGCTCACATGTCAAAAATGCATGACATAACCCATAATAAATTGCATGTTTTATTCGCTTTCTGCAGTGAGGTCAGTGCTGAATGTTCTTACTGAAATTGAACTGCACTAGGGTTTGCTCGGTAGTGAATATACATAGATCCCATCTCAGACCAGATGTTTTGCTTCACACTTGAATGCGATTTCTGGGTTCACACCCCAAACAAACCAGAGTAAACACAACAAAGTTCAAATCCAAATAGGCTAAATGGTGCCTATAAGAGAGCACTCCTGAACTTTGCAGGCATAATGAGCAGTAGATTTTTTTGTATATGATCCTTATGTCCCTCTTTCTTTCCCAACCTTCACTGAATACATGTTCCATTTAAACTGAGCTGTAAAATGGTTTTACCTTCTTCACTGTTACTGATATTACTTGTGGATATCCGTGTGACATAGAAACAAAACCATTAGTTTAGCATATTTTCTTAGCATAATCTTAATTTTATTCTTCACCTTTAATCTAACATTCTCCTAGGGCATGTCCATATTCATAAGGACAAAACCCAGATTCTGCTGAAGTCTAATCCCTGCAGTCCTCATCACTTAATTATACCAGCATTGGTTTGATATAATGTAAATGTCTCCTCTGTTTCCTCCCTGTCCTCTCAGCTCTACCCATAACAGCAAAAAAAGACTCGTCTGTACCAATAGTGCCAGACAACTGTGGCGTCTATGGCACCTTCTATGTGGGTCTGACTGGCAACAGTATGAAAACCTTTAACAGTCCAGGACAATGTCCCAAAATGCCTCACTGCAACATGCAGCAGCACAGCTCAGAGATGACACGCATCAGGCAACCTGCTACCAAGTCATCCGTCACCAAAGAGCGGCAAGTACTGCCATGGAAACGGGCCCTTCCTGCCCAGCCCAATATGGGTGTTCGGAAGGAGTCCTGGGAGAAAAACTTCAAACGAGGTGAGATACTTAAAAGATGATGTGGCAATAGATGATATAATAGATAGGATATGGTGTGTGCCAATACTTTTATTAATAAAATTTCCAACTTACTGGTTAACTTCCACATGCATCACCTGTTTTTGATTATAAGTCTACTGTAACAACTGTAAGTAATTAATACATAGAGCACCTTATTATCGCGGCTGTTTCTGAACATTTGGGGTGATACAGTTTACTCAGGGTCCCCCACACACCAATGATATTATGTTATATGCAAGAATGAACAGAATTCTATATTATTTGGATAAGGGTAAAACAGTTTAATAAAATAAAATAAAAACAACTGAACAAAATACTAGATACTAGCTAGGTCTAGATACTAGGAAGCTAGCTAGTTAGCCACTAACTTTTTCCATTTTAATTACGTCAACAAGCACAGAAAGCGGACAAATCTAGTTACAGTATGTAAATGGCAATTTCTATTCTATTCACTCCACGAGGGACCTCCCTGCGACTGCCTGAAATATGAATCTTTTCTCCAAAAGTAAAGTGTGCTTTTTGTATATCTCTTTTAACAAGTAGATCTCCTTTCAGACATTTGACCTTGCTATGACCTTAACCAGTGTTTGAATCATTTCCAAAATCGAATTAGTTCATTTGTTGGTTACAGCAATAATTCCACATAAATCCTACAAAAATTCAACCCTTCGTTCTTGAGATATCACGCTAACAAGTGTCTCAGACAGGCAGACAGACAGACGGACAGACAACAGGAAAACATAATGCTTACAATTATAAAAATTAAAGGGTCCCTGGTGGCCCAGGGGCCTTAAGCCACTACTTATATAGCTTACAGTACATTTAACCCTTACAGAACCTTACAGTATGTGACAATTTCTCAATAAATATTTGCTAAATGTGAGTTGTAACTTCAAGTACTGATGACTTTAAAGTGAAGTGTATTATGTGGCAAGAAACAAGATGACACATTAAACAAGTGGCAGTAAAGTAAAGTAATGGTATAACTATACTTACGTAAAGCTTTAATTACATAAAGCTTCTAACTGATAACATCTTATCAATTATTTGTTGCAGTGCTCTTTTTTTTTTAAATCTTTTTTGATGAGAAAGTGTGTGCAGAGTGTTCGATTGGTCAGTTTACTGCCCTGCAATATGCTAACAAAAGCCTATCATGACATTATATCATATAGCACTAGCAGGATATAATCACATCATGTATCTCTTCTTTGTATTATTCTTTCTTTCCTTATTATCTGTGAATGATTTAGAAAAGTAAAGGACTCAATGAGTTATCATACATTTTGTATTTATGCCTGTATTTTGGTTTAAATGCTCTCTCCAGAGCTGCATGCGGTGAAAAGTGCTCCATTAGTGCCTATGCACCAGCAAGCGCTGATGCTGCGCAACACATCCAACATCCATCAACACAGACTCAGGCAGAATTCAGGTACGCTCACATTTTAAAAACCGCACAATTAGATATTTTATATACTTCTATCCAATATATACAGTAAGTAGATGCTTATGGCGTTCTGCAAATGCTTATGGCGTTTTGTCTGAGCATGATGTTCATGACATTTCAGATCCCTGTATAATGGCATGCAGTAAAGCACTCCTAATTTCTGCTCTGTACTGTAGGGGGAGTGTCTGAAAGCATGAAACCGTTCACTTCTCCCAGGATTCTGCAGTACTCTGCCTCACTGCATTTGGTGGATATGTTGCCCACTCCTCCCCCTCTGCCTATGGACGACAACCACAGTGTCAGCTCTGAGGAGGGGTGAGAAAGGATCCCTATCTTTCTCCTCTTACCATAAGAATAATAGTTAATTATCAGAAATATAATCAAACGAAATCTGTATATTTATAAGAAGTTCACTTTACAATTAGGAAAACAGACAGAAGAGAGCTAAAATTGCTAGGAGGAAGTGGAGTGGTAGAAAGTGGTGAGAGATATGACTGGTTGAAGAACAGGTTCATTTTATAATCAAATGATGGTCAATTGAAGAGTCATATCTACCCTTCAGGAGTTAGAATCAAAACCATTATTTCTGTGTGCACTTTTTAAAGAGGTTATGCCATGGCCTCTCCACTTTCTTGCTACGCTACACACACACACACACACACACACATCTGTTCAGGAATAGCATACATCATATCCTGCTTCTGGCCTTATCTATGTTCGATTACACCAGGCGCCAAGGTTGCAGGAGTGCCTGGTGTCTGAGGAAATGAACGCAACTGACAAATAGATGAATATACATCAGGTTTCAGTAGGGCCTTCAAATAGGATAAAAGGGAGGCATGGCAGTCTGCTCAGCATATTGGCAAGTCTTATAGTAGAGATGGTAGTAGAGATTGTAAATGAACCACTACTTGAGGACATAAGCGTCTGACATGGGGGAGGACATAAGCGTCTGACGTAAAGATGTAGAACCTTTGTGCGATAAGTAGAGGTGAGCTGGTGAAGTCAGAACTCCAACATTTTGTTCCATTCGGAGAGGTTTTCCTTATATCAATAAAATGTTTGCTTAGCGGAAAACATGCAGTCTCTATGGAGCCCTGGGGTCTGTAAACAGGACGTTGTCCACCAACATCTAACCAGAAACGGTGTCTCTACTTGCCTGTAGGTCATCTTTTTTCTCTGTTTCTTATCATTCTGTTTCTCTCTGGGATTATCCCTGACATTTGGACACTCAGTCAGAGGTCAGACGTGTTTTTTTTTTTTTTTTATTCTGTCACATCCTACAGCTCCCTATAGACATTAGTAGAGCTTTGAACATGTGGCTTCATTTATAAACTCGGTGTTTTTTATAAACTCATTTTTCCCGCATGTATACTAACAGAAGCTGTCTAATGTGGTCACTTGGTTGCCTGTGGTAACTTTTCTTCTAATACACCTCTATACATTATTTTGCATATTGAAATACTTACATTTGAAAGCAGTGGAAGTTCATTCTTAGAATATTTTTGAGTAAACACACTTCCACTTAAACTACACATAGTTTTATGAAGCCCCAGTTCTCACAGGAGAGGATCTGTGACCAGGCTCTGTCATTAAGCATAAATGGAAGAGGAAGTCTCGCTCTTGGCCAGGAAATGTTTTCAGCCTACAGCTCACTTTAATGGACTTGCTGCTCCACTCTACTCATTAGAGAGTCTGGAAGTGTGTCAAATTAAAATGCAGCCAGAATTCACAGAGACAAAGGCCACATAGGCCTTAAGGCCAGAAACTAGATTAGGGACTAGAGACAGAGGAAGTGGCTTACGGAATTAGAGATAGCACAGTGCCACTATTTCTTTTCTAATACTCTTTTTTTAATAAGTAGTCACAGAAAAACACAGTTTTTTTTTAAAAAAAAAAATCAAATGACCTCTAAATAAATAAATAAATAAATTTCACAGTGCACATATGTTTAAAGTTAGAACATTTAAAATAAAAGAACTGGATTTCCAGGAGGATCCTTATTTATGAAAAATATTATAAGATCACTATGTAGACAAACCTTTTCTACTTTAAAAAAACTTATTACAAAATTCCTTCGATATCAGTTATATTCGATTCAGTATTTTCTACTGATATTGGCCCCGATGTTGGTACTGGATAACGGATCAGTGGCATCTCTAGTCACCATTACTGTGCTTGGTGGCACTGTGGTGCACAAGTAGCATTGCCACCTCACAGTTTCAGGGTCCCTGATTTGATCCTAAATTTCTTCCCATGCGGAATTTTCTTCTCTTTTGGAATTTCTTCCCATGTCCGAATGGGTTTTCTCCAGGTTCTCCTGTTTCCTCCAACCTCCAAAAAACATGCAGGTAGTAGGATTGGCTATGCTAATTTGCCCCTAGGTGTGAATGAGTGTGTGAATGTGTGTGCATGGGACACTTCGATAGACTCATTCATGATCCACTCCAGATCTACTGCAACCCTGACCAGGATAAAGCCTTTTCTGAAGATGAATGAATGAATGAACGAATGAATGAACTTAAACATTTCAAAAGTGTGCAAAGTTTCACCGTTTGAAATCAAAGAACTGCAATTCCAGGATGCTACTTATTTCTGAAACATATAATAAAACCAATTTGTATACAAAGCTGTTTCCATTTTTAAAAAAAATAGATATTTGCCCAATAGTCATACCGAATATTGGATTGATGTCATCTTTACTCAACATTATTGTGTTATATAATAAAAGCTCTTTGGCCAAATGATTCGTGAGAGACTATTAAACAAACCTGCTCTGATAGTGTTCTAGCATTTGAGAATTGATCCTTATCCTAAATTAAAATGACGCCACAATATTATAGATAATTGCTCTCAACAAACTCATTCATTAAACTCATTTAAAAATCAGATTTACTTTATAGAGATTATAGAGGTCATGTTGAACTGAGAGTAAGAAGGTGGCCAAGGTTTTTAGTTATGGAGCACAGAAAAAAAAAAAACTGACTACCATCTTAGTTGTATCAGGAAAATTTCCAACCACGCGAATTTGCTCTGTGTATCTATTATAAACTATTTTAATTGAATTGCTATAAAATTAAATTATATTGCATGGGTCAGTGAGGCAGATTCACATTAAATAACTCTTTCCTCAGGTCCAGTCGGTCCACTAAGCTGACTGTGGATGCCGGCTCTCTGCAGTCTGTGTGTGCAGCGTCCACTGGCTGTCCGTCTCGACACAGTCCATCCTACAGCTGCCTCTCTACTACCTCGTTCTGCCTGTCCACTGGTGACCACCAGGACAACACACTGAGCACTA
Source organism: Pangasius sanitwongsei (assembly GCA_037576675.1). Classification (NCBI taxonomy): domain Eukaryota; kingdom Metazoa; phylum Chordata; class Actinopteri; order Siluriformes; family Pangasiidae; genus Pangasius; species Pangasius sanitwongsei. The sequence continues at coordinate 11,724,334 of CM075019.1, read as the reverse complement.
AAACGCATGAGCAGTACCTCGAGCTGGGTCCTAAACCACACAGACACAGGTGAGAGTAGCTTACACTCGCAACATTTTTTGTTGAATTTTTTAAAGCATCTACATGGGTTTCCTCTGAGTTCTCGGGTTTCTTCCTCTACTGGGTTTCTTAACCTGAGCAGTGTCCTCATATAACTAGAATTGGTACTAGAAAATACAGACCGATACACAGCTGCTCACCTTCTGCAATACAATGGACTTTATATTGTGCATTTTACATTTATACTGGTAATGAAATAAGAAATATGACACCTCATGACTGTTTCTTTATCCTCAGCACCCTGAGTGAAAAGTCTCCCTCCTTACCTCGGCCATTCTCCCCCACACCCACATTCGGGTACATATGTGGACCGTCTGAGTGTGAGGCTCAGGATGATGTAGATGACGAGCAGGAGTCTCAGGCAGTAGGACTACAGAGAACAGCGCTGATGAGCACACCCTCCTCCTGCTGCAGCGACTGGGAGGGCTCGATGTGGAACGGCTGGGGGTCAGTGTCTGAGGGAAACACGACGAGTGCGAGAACGAGCATCATCAGCTCTTCAGATGGCTCCTTTATGAATGATGTGAACTACGCTCGCATCATGGCCATGACAGCAGAGTCGATGAGTGGAAATTTATCAGGCAAGTGAGCATCTGTAACTATGTCAAATTCCCATACGAATTCCCAAAGAACACCATTTAACACAACTCCAATACAAGAAGACTGGTTATTAGCTATCAAATTTTTGTTTTAAATTTGTTTTAGATTTGATAATACATATATCATGAAAGTTAATAAAGGGAAATTAATTCATTTAGGGCAAATGCTGAATAACACATAATACTACTACTATTAATAATAATATAAGCAGTAGTGGTAATATAACAGCTAGTAGTAAAGGTGTAAAATAATATGTCTATTACTACAACTACTACTGCTAATAATAATAATAATAATAATAATAATAATAATAATAAAACATTAGGCCCACATGTCAACAGCTAAAATGATAAGAAAAATTTATTTTGCTCAGTATTGAATAAAGTATTTGTATTCCACTTTATCGTTTCATTTATTTATTTATTTATTTATTTATTTATTTATTTATATTTCTTATAGGTCTATATTCCTATAAAGAGATGTCTATGAATGATCAAGACTCCTTAGTCGCATTGATTTGGGTATTTTTATGAGTTTTGTTGGTAGAAATAACATGTTTGAAAGGTAGAGACTGAACAAGTTGTCAGGATTTGTGTGGCGATTAACCAGAATCAGAACACATTTTTTTGGCTAGGTAAGATTTCATTTACAGTTTGTCTTGGCAGTGGATCTGTTAACAGAAACCACAGTATAACTGCAGTTAAAACATACGAATAGTGAGTTTATTTAATGCACTAGAATTAATAAAATCTTTAGCCAGTTAGCTAATTTCAACTAAAATCTCAGTCATATGTTTAATTACCTGAAAACAAAACAGCAGACAGAATTAAAATACAATTCATTACACAGCCCCAATAAGTGCATTTGCAATCTGCGTCCATTAGATGGCGAAGTGTCATCACTGTTTTCTACACAGTGTTAGATTTCAGATTAGAGGTTATTTCAAAAGGGCTGTGTCATTACCAGTGGAGTCACTGACGAAAATTTTACTCTATTCTACTATATGATCTCTTCTCTTTGTACTGTTCACTACACGCACATATGATTTATAGTTATTTCCACCATTACGCTTATCTCCATGCCTGCCTTCCATAAAGCCTTACACATACAGCATACATCACAATTCTCATTCCAACTCTGAGATAGCACAGAAAACAGTGTTATAGAGATTAGACAGCTAATAATTTAGGCTGTATCGTGATGCTTTAGCTGAAGGATGTGTAGAGAGGGGGGTTATGGGAACAATAGTGGCTCTCAGGAAATTGAACGGGCGACTTCACCGTTTATTGTGTCACCAAATCAATCACATTTCTCAATGGGGTGTGCAAAGTTCCCATTTACCAAATTGTTTTTTTCTCCTTTCCCTTTAAAGCAACAGCCAACAAAATGAAATGGCTTAGGCATCTCTGTTAAAGGAACAAGATTTTGGCAACTGGCTCGATTTATTGAATTGTTTAGGAGCGTATCATTTAAGAGGAAATGCAGTAGTTCATTTTATTTCCTTATGTTATGTCTTATCAGGGTTGTTCATATGTTACTGTGTGTGTGTGTGAACAGATTTCTCCCCTCCCGGGTCTCCGCTGAGTATGCTGTTCCCCCCGCGGGACTGTTTCGGGGAGGTGGACCCTCTCACCGCGTGGGATTGGAGCACAGCCTGGGTGGAGGAGATGGAGGCCCAGTTTAGAGCGTCCACAGAGACGTCCCAGAACACAAGAGCTGAGCTGCCACACAAAAACACCTCACAGAGATGATCACTCAGTCTGCTGCAGTTTGTATTGAAACTACAGTCGTGTAGAGACTTAGGCCTGAGTCGTAATCAACAAGAGTTGTTCATCAAAACCAGCGTTTTTTACCGTGTATTACAGGCTGCTTATGGTCGCACCATGCTGACATAAAAAAAAGCTCTGTACAGGAAACTAGTACGCTAAAATCTACAATGTAAATAAACCACTTTTATTTAATATACAGTATCATGAATGCTGGGATGTAATAGCCATCTGAATAGCACAGGAAATATTGTACAAGAGTTTCTGTTGTGTACTTTTGAGGGTTTTTTAGATTCATAGCTCTCTTCTCTTTGTTTCTGTTCTCTTCTTTATGGAAAACAGGAGTTAATAACAACTGAGCATCAGCCTAAACATGAACACCAACTGAGATTTGTAAGCTTAGATCACTGTCCCACTAGAGTTACTGACAAGATTACATTAAGATGACTTATTCCCTAAATTAACTTTTTATATATTTTGTAAGCTGTTGAACTAAAATGTTATATTTGATATATTTACTAATTCCACTGTTCCCTCGAAAGTCTTTTAATACAAATAAACTGTGCCTTGGTGATAGGAGCGGCTGGCAGCTTTCCTCTCTTATCAGAGCAGTAGTTTGCATGGGCCTGGCAGCACAGTGTGTGTGCGCGCGTGTGTGTGTGTGTGTGTGTGTGTGCAGTCACGGGGTGTTTGCGGCTGATTGTGTGAGTTAGCAAATGTGCAGAGTCAGTTTAGAGGCAGTGAATATTACAAAACTCTAATCCTTTTTTACAAACAAACAGTATTAAATCATACAATGCTGGCCACCCGCCTAACACACACATACACACACACACACACACACAGTGAGGGATTATATTCTGTCCCCCTTATTCACTCCCCATGGCCATATGCTTGGCATTGCCCCTCACACTCTCTCTCTCTCTCTCTCTCTCTCTCTCTCTCACACACACACACACACACACACAAACACACACACTGAGGATACATGGCCAAAAAGGCATCTTTTAATAGCCTGCTGGTAATCTATTGACCTACTTTGCTATGTGACATCACTTTACAACTCTTTTTTCGCTTTCTCTCTCACACACAGTACTCTGTTTTCATGTAGCTCCTATTCATTTTTTTTAGGACAGTACAGCCATTAGTCCTTGAGTATTATACTTGTAACAATTACCCTGACCTAATAATTTTTTAATTCCCATCACTCAGAAAGTGTTTACACACACAGCAAACAAATCCAAAACGGGTTTTGCTGAATTTGTTGTCATGAATCCCGAACACATGAGCACCGTAATAAACTGAGACTCCAAATGACCCCATTTAAATGGCCATTAATGTGCAACACCTGCGTAATAATCTCCCCTCTCTGTCTCTGTCTCCTTCCTAAATGAACATGAAGCTCCTCTCGGTGGAGTGGCATCCAACTGAGCGTGGCTTCCAGGCCAGATCCGTCTTCCTTGCAGGAAGATAACGTTGGACAAACATGAGCGATGTGGAGCAAAGAGCCCTTGGGAGGAAACCTTCTCGGTGACCCATATCTGCTCCAGAGGATTAGATTCAAGAGTCATTCTGTCTTCTAAAAGCCTCAGGTCCAACACAAATCCGCTAGTCTAACTGTAATCTAATTAAAATATTCCTGAATATATTTAGAACTATTTAATATCATTGCTGTCGATTAATCAAATGCCAAATTATCAAACTATTAAAAATGCCCTAGAAACATCTCCAATTTTACTCTACATGAATAAATACATGAGTCTGGAATCTAGAAACACTCCCATTTCCTTCTCCCTCCATCCCCGATAGCAGGATATTGTTTCTCAGAGTGGGATTTTAGTATCTAAAACTCAGATTGAATTTTCATAATGTAATTGATTTATTTATTGTAAATTTGCCAAAATATACCACAACAATTAAAACTATTGTTCGTCACTAACTATACCTAAGCTAAGTACTTCACCATTTGTAAAAAGCCATGGGGATTTTAACTGACCTTGTACGTTACACTCTGAGAAAATACTTTTTAACAACTTTTACTTTTTTTTTAACAAATTTGACAACACCATATAATACTACAAAGGTGGTGCAGTGGGTAGCTTTGCTGCCTGGTTGCATCCTGAACTCACGTTACTGTCTGTGTGGAATTTCACATGTGAGTTTCCTCCGGGTTTCCCCGTTTCCTCCCATTTCCCAAAAACATGCCGGTAGGAGGATTGGCTATGCTAAATTGCGCCTAGGTGTCCATGTGTGTATGCACGATGCCATGTCTTCATATTCACCACAACCGTAACTAGGATAAAGTTACTGAAGCTGAATGAACGCAAGCCATGCATGAGTTAAATCCCATTTTTGACTTCCGAGGTACTTTAAATCTTTGGAGTATGCTGCAAACTGAAGCACTTATGATTTATAGAGCTTGAGTGTGGTTATGGGAATGAAGTGTGGTAATTGTAGATCCTCTGCTAGATGAGTAAATTTTATTCAGTTTGGTGCTTTAAAGGCATTAGGCGGCTCTCTCATTTTCTCCATAACGCACTACTCACACTCCTGCAGCTGGCCATCATTACGGCCCAGCATCTTGTCTTTTTAACATGCTCACCGATTTAAACCAGTGTTTATGGTAAAATAAGCCAAATGTCAAAGCGTGTTTTGCTTCCAGAACAATCACCTCTTAGTTTTCATGCTGCAATCGCACACACTTTGCATACATTAAACGAACAATAAAGTGAAAAGCATCCATCTCTCAGCTGGGTAATTAACATGGAAATTGCCGAGCGGTATTTTCACTGCTCTCTGCTCCCCTCCAGTCCTGATGGGCGTGTCGCAACGACACACAACTAATGAATGAGCTAGTGATTTATGGATAAGGAAACCTCTATTGAGAGGGAGAGAGAGAGAGAGTGTGTGTGTGTGTGTTCGCTTCAGAGTGTGTGTTTCAAAAGGTCACAGTTTTGGCCATTTCTGTCCAATCTTGCACTGATGGTCGGCAATACATCACTGTATAAGCACTATTACTAAAAGGACAATGAGAGTTAAGACTATCTATTCTATTTAATAGATATAAGAGCAGGAAATGTGTGCAAATGTAGTCCAGTGGAAAAGCTTCCAATAATTTAAAGCTCTGTAATAAGATCTGACTCCAAACAGATTCTTAAGCATGATAAGCAACTCCTCACACTCGGGCCTCTTAAGTTGAGCTGATGCTTCTTTTTTATTTTGCTTTTGTCTCTCTGTATGTCACCTCAGGCCAGCATGTCTCATGTGGAAGCAAGAGAATCTTTTCCTCCTCTATCCACTTCTTTTTCACTATTTGCTCGTCACCCTCCAGTTACCTTCCTCTCACTTTCCATTTAGTTTTCTCTTCCCTAGTTCGCTCTGCTTTCTTGTCTCGGATCTTTCACTCCATGTCCTCAGGGTTGTGTGTGAGAATGAGTTTTTTTTTTCTTTCTCCATGTCCCCTTCTTTCCCTTCTGTCTGCATTTTTTTTACTCTTCGCTAGCTCATGTCCCTTCATTCACCCATTTTTCTCTTGTCACATTTTAAACCCTTTCCTCTCTTTCTTCTCGCTGCTCTTGCTTGAAGCGATGTGCTGGTGGCATCATGCCTTGTTTCCATGAGCTGATTTGCCAGATGGAATCTCCTCTATGGAAGTTTAAGCTTTAAAGAAACTAGATAGCTTTTTATTTATTTTTTTTTTTCTTCTCCCACTCACACATCACAGCCATAATCATCTGCTATGTGTAAACTCTTGTCTAGTGTTTGTTAGTATTCAAGGAAGTTCTCAGATAAGAAAGTTTCCAACATTTTTCAAATTAAAATTGACTCTACATATGGTTCACCAAATGTGTTTTTATTTCATTTTTACAAAACAACAAGGACTACCAAAAAGTTAGTCAGCTGAACAGATTTTTTTTCCTTTTTTTTCTGAATGGAACACATTTTCACACTGTCACTGAAGCAGTCCTTAAAAAAAAAAAAAAAAAGACAGAGACAGCCTTCCATAATGGACAAACACAATGTGGAGTTTGGTCAGACGTTAGTGGAGTGGGAAATGAAAGCTAATGGTCTTTAGCTTAAACACACATTGTGCTCTGTATCGTTTGTTGCTCCCCGACACAACGAGAGTGCAATATCATGTATGCGATCAAAAAAGTACTGTGTACATTTCTACAAAAAGAGGTTGGCACATTCAGACGATAACTTCCTTAAATTTATATTGGACCTTTTGACATGTTTTCTTTTTTACGTCTTTTTCTTATAAATACAATATATTTCTTTCTCTTGATCTGGACCCCGTGTAAAAAGCTTAAAGAGAAGACTATTTACAGTGACAATGGGATTTAAAATGGCCCCATGAAAGTCATAAATAACAATAATAATAATAACGTAATGAAATGTCCATGATTTGTATGTGATGAGGCAGATAATGAATCTGCGTATTCGTCCTCATCCTCCTCTCTGCTCATCTGTTCTTTCAGGCAAGAAAACGAGAGAATACTGACGGCTGTGTTGACTGAAGATTTTTTTCCCCCTGTTTATTGGCATTCATTTATCTCTTCTCCTAAAAAAAACAAAAAAAAAAACAAAGTGAAGACAAGATTAGATTTAGGCTTACAATAAAAAAAAAGACACAAATCACACTGGCAATAATTAGTTGCCAAAACAGCACTTTTCTAGTCAACTTTTTCTTTTGGGAAGCAAAGCAAACACTCAAGAAGAAGCTCAGCTGGTTCCCAAATTATTAAATTTAGAGTGTAGACTGAAAAACTGATGTATTAAATACACTTATTTCAAATGTAGCCTGGAGATTTGGATCAAAGAACTGCTGCTGGAATCATAAACACCGTCCCGTGCTTATCTCAGGATTTTTATTCACAATATGTGAGTAATGATTTATAATTTTACTATCTGGTTCCCAGAAGTGGATGGATTTTAAATATGGTTTCTCTGAAGTTTTTTTTTTTCTTTTTCCCTCATGTCATCTCAGGGAGTTCTTGCTTGACACTGTCTCCTCTGTCTTGCTCATTAGGAATCTAAATCTCCATCCAGTTTTCGTAAAGCTGCTTTGTGACAATGTCTGTTCCTAAATGCGCTATACAAATAAAATTGACATTTACACAATTTCCACATCAATAAAATATAGTGCATCAACACAATTATTGCTGAACACACTGTAACTGTTAACAGACAGACACAATTGCACTGACGTGATATTTTATTCATGAGGAAACCATGTAGACACTTCTGATGTAGACACTTCAGATCTGGTAAATTCAATGCATTCAATTTATTTATTTTTTTTTCAATATCGCGACTGGTTATCATGTGATCTGAGACTGTCTCTCGAAGCCCCCTTCGCTCGCCATTGAGCACCTTTTCACGCGCCCTGTGAGGCTGGGAAAGATAACGATGAGGAAAAGGGTAACCCGAAACCCCCTCCCCCGGGAACGCACAGCCCTCTTTTGTCAGAGCTGCTTTTAAAGCTCCCGAAGGGGAAACCTGAGAGGGGGGATAGATCTGAGACAGGGGTCTGTGAAGGACATGGGTTTATGCCCTCTTTCCCATGGCAGGACTCCCCCGCTTAAGAGAAAAAAAGGTTTAGATCATAAAAAGAAGGGGTTAGGGTCACTGGGATGGCATTATGGGTGTGTTCTCTTTGGCTCTACTGAGTCTTTCTGTGCTGCTGATCAAAGCTCAGGTCAGACGCAGAGTCTGCAGCAAAAATACTATAGAGCTTTGTTTAGAAATCAAGCCCAGGAACACAAACTGATTTGAGCTGAAACTATATTGTCCATATTTTGCTAATGATATACAGTATACATGTATGTGTTGTAGCCTGGGAAAAGCTTTCGCAAGGTGACCCTTTCTACTATATACTGTTCTGAAATATGTTTCTTTTTTGTACATATTTCAACTGTGAGTAAAGTTGTGGAATTTTTTTTTATAATAAATAAAAATGTAATAGAATTTTAAAGATTCCAAAAAACATCATCACAATGAGTGTCTAAAAGCAACCTCTATGCTAACATGTAATAAATAAAATAGAAAAATAATAAATATGACCATGAAAACGCTATCCTTTTTTAAATAGCCAACAGCTGTTTTTACAGCCAAGATTGTTACTCTGGCTCCTTATTTACTTAACATGATCTTTGCTCAAAATCAAGGTAAGTTCAGAAAGTTAATAAAAGCATTTCTACATCATTTGGGGAAAATGTATCTATGCTTGCTTAAAGCAGAGGTGTCAACGTATGTTATGCAGAGAAGTCCAATTTTGATCAAAACCTGACTGTTTCTCAAATCCTTTCTGCCAGAATTCAGACACAGCAACATCCGATGGGTTTTTCTAGGCCGCCTCACATATAAGGTTATATCTACACTCTTCAAGCAGTGGAAACAAGAATGGACCTGAAATTCAAGCTCAGAATTCTTTAAACACTCAATGCAAACCTTGGTTTTGTAATATTTTTATATCTGATTGGATTGAATAAGTGGTAAATGGTGACTTTTCTCCAAAAAAAAAAAGGCTAAGGGCAAATTATCATGACAGTCTGACAATCCTTTACTCCATTTGAGAACAAAAAATGTGCTTCTTTTCTGCAATGAGAGCACTTAGGATCCACCTGAGACCCAAACTGGCTAGAAATCTGAGCCAATTCTGTCTCAATCATAGTAAGTAAAGAAAGAGCACATAAGATTTCTGTATTGTGCCTAATTACTGAATTATGGTGTTGGTGTGAGATTAGTATCAGAAAGTAAGGGCTTAAGGGGCAATTAAAGCTTTACTGATTGAGAGCTTTGCCTCCTCAGTGCTATTCAAAACAGATTACAGCCCCTACAGGGTTATGTTTAAATAATTATCTCAGATCCCAACATTCAAGCTGCTATAAGATGCATATCTTCAGTTCCAAAGCTTCTCACCTCATTCCTCTTGCGGCTGTTTCCTTGACCTCTGGATCCTGTCGAGCCTCGCGACGAAGAACTTCCTGTTGTGGAGCAGTTGCTGGACATCTGACCGCGGGACAGAATGTTGTGCTTGTTGTAAGGGACCAACTCGTCATCTGTGGAGTGATATATTTAGCACATCAGTCAGATGCTACCTATGAGCTTTGGGAAACCATGGAAAATGGGTTTAATCATGACCTCTAATGAGTCAAACTATATTTCACTGTGAGCACACGTGCCTCTGTCCTGCATAAGCCCATGTGTGTAATGAATCTACAATGCACAGAGACAGTGTAGATGTGTACTTCATTATGGTATTAAGTTGCAAGCAGTGTTCTCACCATCTTTGCGTCTTTGAGCTGAGTTCTTGCGTGTGTTTTGATCTCTCCTCTCCATGGAGGACAGCGAGCCCCCGTCCCTTTCTAAAGATGTGTGTCCACACTCCAGGTCTCCTGCTGGGAGTTGGTCAGGCTCGTCCTCAGGAGGGGGTTCTGGAGGAGGAGGCAGATCTGCAACGATAAAATCCCATGGTTAACACATATATTCTGTTTCAGCTGAAATCACCTGATTTAGATTTTTTTTTTTTTTACTAAAAAAGAAAGAATGTTAAAAAATAATTTGCCAATACACCATGTTTCTCTCGAATGTTATAATGAGCATCAGGATCACTCATCAGTTATTTGCACACACCTGCCATTAATAGCACTCCCAGGAACGTGAAGGCATTTTGTGTTTCTATTTACATAACTATTGCTTAAACTGCTAATAATTGAGAATATTATATAGCAAAAGCATTTTTAAAAAGATGGCTGACATCGACTGTATGTGGTTGTGCAAGTGATTAGAACATTAACGTTAACACACTTGCACCCACGTTCACATATGGCACTGGCTTGTCTATAGGTGTCTATAGGTGTGGGAGGGGCAAAGCCACCAAATGATAATCTTCATTCTTATTCACAACTCCATACATTGTAAATTCTGTTGAAATAATTAACTAATTAACTCTTTTGAGCTGCTACTGGACAAACTTGACAGACGTAAGTCAAAGTTCCACTGATTTGCTCACCTTTCTAGATGTTGTGCAGTTGTGGGGCAGAGTTATTATTGCACCTAGTGGTCAAAAATGGGAACTAGCCCCAAGCACTAATAGACACCCATTGAGGAAGGAATCACTCTGCTCCGTGTTTCCTCTATGAATTTTTCAGTGGAGGAGCAGCAGACAGTTATTGACAAATTGGGCCAGTTTAAAAATACTCTGCGGCCACCCAGTCCTTTGTTTTATAGCAAATAATCAGAATTAAATCAAATAAATTTTCTCAGACAAAGACAAACTCTAAGTGCAGACAGTGTACTGAACCATTTTAGTATAAGATATATAAAAAAACAGTGGGAGAGGGAATGAAAGATTATAGAGTATTGTCTGTATATCAGAAAGGCATGTGCACTATGGTGACCTTCTTTCCTATGGTAAGGCTGAGAAAAAGAAGAAAAATGTGTCTACTACTAGCTCTAATGTGTTGATCTCACACACAGGAAGCGCACCTGACGTATCAAATACAATTGAACAACGGTACGTTTAAAACCATGTTAGACTGTATGCTTGATGATTGTATGCTGTAAACTCTCAATTTCCTATTACAGCAGTATTCTAACAATTCACTAGATAGTAGCCTATTGCATAAGTGAATTGTGACAGCTTCTTGACTTAATGATCTTTGAGGCTATGTCATTATTCGTGTCATCGTGCCACATCAAAATCTATAGCCATGCGCTGCTTCTGTCCGTATACACAAACATAGAGAGGGACCAATATGTGAACTGCAACTTATACAGACAGGACACATAATGAAACATACACAGAGTTATAAAATGCTGAGCTGCTCTTACCTCCTTGTATGATGTCTCTGCGGTACTGGCTGCTCTTTGAGCTTTTCTTCTTTACCCGAGCCTTCTGGCCAGGTGGACCTGTTTGGACCTGCTCTCCTACAGAGGTTCTTGCTCGCCCTAAGAAATTTAAAAAAATAAATAAAACAAAAAAAAAAACTATTACATCTGATGTAACTGTTGTTAAGCTCTCTGACAGAATCATTTGCGAGTTTCTGTATGTTACCATTATAGACTGATAGCCTAGAATTTGTACCATGACATTATTTCAGTGCTGACAACTGTAGCACATGGTAGAAAGTTAATCATTTGAAATGACTTTGCTCTTGAGATTCTTGTCATAGATACAAAATTTTTATTGCATGCTTACACACAAAAACCCCACATACACACCTGGTGCATTGACATTGTCTACACATTGTGTTGCTCCTTGGCTTAAATCCCGTCTGTGTGCTGCACGGTGTGGTGTGCCGCTCTCAGAGCTCTCCTGATTGGCTGACAGGTTTGGGTTGGACTGTGTGAGGGGAGGGCTCGGTGCCCGTGGGATGGGCACTGGTCCACATGGCAACCGTCTGTCAACATCAAATGAGGCAGAATGTGGACAGGTCCATTACACATCAACAAACGACTGAATGAATAGACAGCTGTTAAATCTTTACATGAACTGTTGTCATGAACTTTCACCAGAGAAGACATGTAACATCAGTGTCAGGGAAAAAAAAAAAAACATATTCTGCATCAGGAAATAATGGGTACAATAAACAGAACCTGGGAGCGGGATCAATTATTCAGTAGGTACATTTCTCTGAGGGAGAAACAGGGGAGTAAGTGGTGAAAAACCTCCAGAGAGAAAAGAAAACAAATCAAATATCAGTGTCATAGCAGGGAGGTAAAAGGCAGGAAGCAAATTCCCTGAAGGATGATGTGTGTGATATACAGACACAGTGAGGTGAGGAGAATGTCATCTACTTCACACACACAATATCACAATACAGGATGATGTGTGTGATATATGGTTACAGTAAGGCAAGGAGAACATCATCTACCTCTCAAACACATTATCTTGTCAGGACTATGTCATCTCTCGAAACACACACACATGGGAACTACATGTGTATAATACACACAGAAGGTGGGTTAGATATAGATACACACTAGTTCTTGCTGTGAGAATAAATCTTAGTCGAAATGAGAATACATATGAATAACATAAAGAAAAATAAATCTTCAGCCGTTATAATCAGTGCCACATGTAATTTCCTGTTCACATGATGGCATGTTTTGGCCCTCTTCATTTTCCACTTTCCATATTTTGGTAATTGTTTCAAGTTCTTGTTAACTTTTCACATAACAAGTTCCACCTGTTCCTCATTTTAGCTTTATCTACTAGCTTTCAATTCAGTTCAATTCAATTTTATTTGTATAGGGCTTTTAACAATGGACATGTCACAAAGCAGCTTTACAAAAGTATATTTCAGTCATGACTACTCACGGAATGAAATTAGCAAGCGTTTATTGATAAGAATGAAGAGTAAGTAGGTTTGGTAAGTAGATCTGCTACGCTGCTGCCGCTGCTGCTGAGCAAGTACGAGACTTGCTCAGTTAAACATGCTTGGACACAGAAATATTAAGAACCATGCTGCTGCAGCGACAGAAGAGGTAAGAGGGACCACCCCAACCGTTTTTGACTAAGGGTATTTGCCTTGCCTAATTGGCTAATGGACTGGCAATTCTGAAAAAAAAAGTCTATCTAGATACTATAGACAGTATCTATCTACTGTCTATTCTGAAAATACAGTATGTCTGAAATAGATAACCGAGATAATAGTAACATGATACAAATATTTGGAATGAACAGATAACATGTTCTAAGGAGGTACACTATTCTGTTTTTTTGTTTTTTGTTTTGTTTATTTACAGGATATACTGTAGCATCCTTTGTAACTGCCAGGGCAGGTTGCCAGTGGTTTAAATTAGACTGCTAGTTAGTTTATATTTTGGGAAATAAAACCATCTACATCCATTATAAACTACTGCAGGCAGATACAAACTAAAGAAAAAAAAAAAACAGTGGCATGCACATCTTTAATTGAGACCGATTATGAACTGGAGTGATGTAGCTGAGGTTGAGGAACTTTCAGAGTCAGAATTCATAGACCATGCTGGCAGCGCTAGCATTTCTTAGGCCACGCTGACTTAAAATCCAAATACGGATACAGATACGGATACAAACAGCCACACTGTGTCATATCCATAATATTTAAATTGCAGTCAATGTCTAATAAATGTCAATATAACGATAATCTCACCGTCCCGGCTGGTGTTGTTCAGGCTGGTGCAGGCGTTGTGGTGTGTCATTGCAGTGGCGTGCCTCCTCTCTTGGTGAGGGTGTGAGAGTGGCTGTGGACTGGTGGCTGTAGGAAATGGTTGGAGATGAGGCATCTCCTCTGGGAGGAGGACATGGTCCGTCCTCTGCTACACCATCCATTAGATAGGTCCTCTCTGGCAGTGGTGGGCACCAGTCCTCCTCATCAGTGCTGTGAATCAAGAGACAACAGAACTTAACTATTACTATTACTACTGCAACAAACACCACAAAAATCCACTGCTAATTCTTCGTAATCAATCAGCCTGAGTAATCAGTTTCTAGTAGTCACAGTATCAACTTCCACAGCAATGCAAGCATTCATTAGCCTCTGGCTAACGTGTGGTTTCCATGTAAAAAAGAATAATAATCACTTAACACTTTTTGAGTGACACTCTCTGCTGTACCCTAAGGCCACTAAATTGATCTTTAATATGTCCACTTTCAAAAAGGTTGTGATTTGTTAATGTAGCAGAATTGGAACTATGCTAAACTGTTGTGACAAAGCATAGAGTAAAGGGCAGGGATAAAGCTATCAAGCTAATGCAATAATCAGACCCACGTTCTCTCAAAAAGACCTCAGGGTCCATGCAAAGGTCAACAATGTTATCCTCAAGTTCATCGCAAATTGGAGAACTTCACTGTAGGCTAGTAATGGAAATCGAGTTTGGATGTGTGGCTGCGCATGTTGACGTGCTGAATGATCCTATTCTGCTTGGAGCTAGGAACACGAGAAGGGCTGCACCTATAGCTGGCAAACGTTGTTACCACAGACCGGCTAGACATGAGCGGAAAACAGAGAGAGAGAGGCTGCTTCAGCGCTATCGCCTGCCTCATCGCAGCAGTATAATCTGCAAATCAGCTCTGTTTAACGTCTGTGGTTAAAGTGCTTTGCCTCCTCTGCGAACCCTTCAGCCCAGGTGGAGAGGTGGTGGAGAGCGATGAATGTATGTCCACCTGTCTCCACTTGTACACACACGCATAATGCCTGTGGTCAGGCCGCTCACCAGCTAAAGCTAACTCTTCTCCAGGCTAACATGAACGTAATGTGATAGTGAGAGATGAAAGAATAGGAGCATTCAGTCCATAGACCACAGCAACAGCCAGTATGCCACTAACTTTGTTAGTATCCACTGAGAGCCCTGTTAGGCCCAATAACACCAGCAGCACAGCTAATGGAGCAACTGGTGCTGAAATAAGTATGAAACATGACATTGGAGACTGGCTTTCATCCAGCCAACATGCTGATGACTGCAATTTGATTCATGTCAAACTCAAATGTCATAACTTTTGGCAAGGACAAGTACATAAGAAAATGGAAGTTAAAAAACTGTGGGAAAAAAATGCATGCTCCATCAGACCCAAAACCTTACACAGCCTAACATAAAACCTGACGCTATGCTGACAATTCATTACATTTGGACAAGATTTCTAAAATGTGGGCAGCCTCTTTCAGGACACACAGCAGATTAAGTCTAGCCAGACCTTTCAGAAACTTTCCGAAAAAAAACGATCAGGAAAGAAACTTCTGTAAAAAGTAGTCAAAGTCTGGTATGGCCTGTTCGCACCAAAAGTGTTTGTTTTTTTTATTATCTGTCTCACACCTGTCTAGCTGAGCAAACGTGATTTCATTTTAGCCAACGTTTCATTCCAGACGAACTCAGTGAGACACATCCATCAAAATGTGACTCTGTCTTTTAGCCTCAGGATTTATTTTTTTTTGAACTCACTCTTGTAAATGAACTGTCTTTTTGACTGTCCTCAACTCCCATAGTACATACAGCCAGTGGTTTTCTTGATAAAAATGAAGTGTGCTGTTGCTATATTCTTGACAGTAGTGCTTAAAGGAACAGAACTGAAGTCCTCTTACATTATACACATGTAAATTCTAGGTTATTCATAAAAGGTGTGTCCAGATTTATAATTAAATACATTTATAAGCAAATAAACACTAAGGGGTTGCAAGGGAAATGGTAAAGACGCTAAATGTACTTTGGTAGTATGGAACTATTTTTGAACTATTTCAGAATAGATGAAGCTAATTCTCGCATGGGAATGTTTTTTTTTTTTTTTCCCCCTATTATGACAACATGGGAGGGTGAAAGCTAACACATGCTCCCTCTGAGACACCTGAAGGCAGCCAACAGCAACTTTTTGAACTGCATCATCTCATGCTGCATCACAGGGCAGCGTAACACACTTGGAGGTAAGCGCTATCTACCATCATCTGCATACATAAGCTCAAAGACACCAGCCAACCAAGACACTGGCTAATGTTGCTCTGATTGACAGGAGAGAGAGAAAGGACAATGTGGCTGTGGCTTTGTCAGGATTCAAACCAGTCTCCCGACAATAGGGTAAACGCATTTCTGTTGTGACACATTTTTTTCCACTTCCGCCCATTCCTGGAGTTATTTTTGTTTGTACCCGGCCAATGCGCCTTTTCTCTGTCCGGCAAGCTTCATATCTCTCTCCCTGCTCCCATGACATTTGTTTTCGTGATCCTGTGATACCCAGTCCTGAAGCAGTGTCTAATGACTTTAAAGTGTAATATGATACATAGATTTGTTACATTTCACTGATTTATTTATTTTCTTCTTTAACAGTGTACCCTAAAGAATCATTGAAGCTGGAAATGTAATTTGTATGGCTGTTTGGCTGATGCATTCTTTTGAAGTGTGGTGTGATGCATTCTTTGCTGTTGTTTATCAGTAATTCATTGCAACAGTGAAATTGCTTAAGAATAGAATAGCCTATGGAAAAAAATGACTAGTCGACAACATTTTGAATTACTAATCAACCACTAAAAATGCATATTCGTACAACCCATAATCAGTAGTAGAATGTTCTTACCCCATGTCATCTATATGTTCATCCTCATCATCATCTGCACAGTGTTCTAACTCCGAAGAGGGGGGTGGAGGTGGTAAAGGCTCCATCCAGTTCAGAGACGGAGTCTTCACTGCCTTCCCCATTGACTTCTGCTTTGACGGTTTAGCTATAGAATGAAGAAGAATGAATTGTCACTGTGAGTGAAATCGTTACAAAATATTCGCATCAAAACTACAATCAGTCTGAGTTCAAGTAAAACATATTGTAAAATGGGAAAATCGCATTCATTTTTATATAATCTGTACCATTATCTGCTTTAGAGCGGTCTGGCTGAGCATACTGCACACTGGATGTTCCTGGTTGGTTAATCCAGTGGCCACCATCTTGGTCGGGGCTGCAGGGGGTCTGGTTAGTGAAAGGCATGATGGGAGTGCTAGCATAGGGTGTGGTGTGCTGAGAGTACTGGGCAGAGAAGCTGCGTAGGTCTTCAGCAGTAGGGTCAATGGTGCTGTAGATGGGGCCCTCATTGGAGCCATTGCTGTACTTCTCAGTCTGGTTGAGGTAGTTGGAGATTCCAGCCTCTAAAATCAGCAAGGAAACAGAGTAGCGATCTTAGTGCTTATAGACACTGACTATTCTAGAAATAAAACTTCCTGCTCTTAAAGAGTCCTCCCTGTTACAGCGCAATAAATGCCAAATAAACTTCTTTGTGATTGGTGAAGTCAAATTTTTACTTATAGTTTATCCTCTCTCTCATTAACAGTGTTATTCTGTATCTGCGTTATGTTTTTACATTTTGATTTCTATTTTGACTTTAGTTTGTACTTGTTGATCGTCTGCATGCATATTTAACTCATGATTTAATCCTTATCATATTTTTGAGGTTGCAGTGACCCTGTATGTGATGTGATGTTTTCCTTTTATCACACCCTCAAGGTTTTAGTTTCTGATTTCTTGGCGCCATCGAAGAAACTAGTTTGAGTCAGTTTTATCGTGTACCTACAGTCCAGTAACCGCATATAACCCTGTCTTTACTCTTCTTTTGTTAGATTGATGTGATCATTCACCAACAAGATGTAGCTCCTGCTTTACCCCATAACCAATCATGTGCTAGAATTCCGCAGTATTTGAAGTGATGTATCTGTAATTTTAGGTCAGTCTGTGACTTGAATTGCTCATGTATCAGATTCTTATTGAGAATATATTCTCATTGTTTCTTAGACATAATAAACACCTTTTTGACTGAGCTTCTGGCATGCTTCTCTCTGCTCTTTTTCAGGGGAGTTTTATCCCACAAGTGATGATAAAAACTGTACCTGATGCCATTACTATGGATTAGGGAGTAATTCAAATCAAACTTTATATTTAAGTTTGCTCTGACTTTATGTCTCAGGTTTCTCACCATTGTAGTATCTCTCTGCTGTATCATGTTTGGAGGTACAGCAGTTGACCGAATCTTTGCCATTATGCACAAGGTTTGTAGTGGGCCAGGAATCTGCTAGCCAGGGGTAATTCCCCATATTAGAACCCAACACACCAGGCCTAGAAAACAAAATAGAGCATTATTCCAAAGTCTTCTAAGATCTTCATCACAACAGCCTTAACTGTGTACTGAGGCACGTACCTTCCATTTAGTCCTGCACTTTCCCCATGAGGAAATCCAACTGCAAGAGGAGAACATATAATGTCATAAGCTATGTCTATTTTAATACAGTTATGTTTATATACTGCATGCTTGAACACGTTTGAGTGTGTTTGTATATGTTACTATGTCTACCTGCTGGTGTATATGCGAATGAAGTGGCGTAGTGGCTTAGTTCCTTTCTCTTCTTGCGTCTGCAGTATATCCACACGCTGAAGCCCATGAGGATTACCCAGCATGCCCCACCAATACCTGCGATGAAGGCAGGCTGCTTTACCACATCTGTGATCTGCTCAGCAAGACTGACGTTCTGATCCGAGTCTCCGTTCCCACTTGGGACAGGCTGCTCTGCCGGTAACTCTGAGAGTGAAGGAGAAAGAAGGAACAAAAAAAGGGTTAGACAGCTAGCTTAAAAACGTTCTGTTTTGCTTCAGTATGCAGTGCAACAAATTCAATCATACTCTTTTTATAGAGGACACAATGGTATTGCAATACCACCTGTGTAGATAAAAATCACTTATTACTGTATCTGTTATATAAAGGAATTGTATCTTATGTTGTAGTAGCGACTCACTGATGATGACAGTGACAGGCTGACTGTGCATGCCCACTCCAGCGCTGGTCACTGCTGCCACCTCCACCTGGTAGAGGACGCCAGCCAGCACACCTTTCACCACTGTCGACAGCACGTTCCCGTCCACTGTCTGGTTAATGTGGTAGCGTGCCTGAGAGTCATTTCCCAGGCACCAGATCTGAGAGAGACACCAATTTTCTTAGTACTGTAATAACAGCAATACTGCAAAGGCTCCAGTGTCTGAAAAACTGTAGTTATGAATGAAGAATTTTAAATTTAATCTCATTTCCTTTAGTGGTCTACTGTGTCTATATTAAGGTCTATGTCAAGCATTTTTACCTAACAGTAAACTTACATTACATAAGGAACCCAACACAAGAGCTTCACCTTCTTCTCAAGTGCACCTTTATTAATACAACAATGTTACAAAGGCTCCAGATTCTCTATAGACTTTCAACTTGTGAAAGCATCTTCCAACTGTTTTGTATTCCAGTAAACATCAATGTCACTGATCATTGAGAGAATTATATCTTGTCCTCGCCCATATACAGTATGCAGTAAAACTATATTTTAACAATTTGCTAAGCTATTCGATTCCATTTCTGCTCTGATTATCCAATTCTCTTACCCTGTACTCTTGGATGATACCATTTTGCATCTCAGCAGGGGGAGGCTGCCATGAAACACTGATGCTGGAGCTGTTGCTGAGGGTGACTGTTGACACAGTGACTGCCTGAGGAGGGGCGCTGGGGACTAAAAAGAGAACAAAATAGCACAGTTCAAAAGTCACCTTTGACACCAAAATCCTGTAGTTATGTTTTATAAGCTTTATAATTTTATAATTTTTTTACCAAACAGTAAAAGTGTATTACATAAACGACACAATATAAGAGTCTCACCTTCTTCTGGAGTGCGGAGGATCAGTGGGTGGCTGTCGATGCCCTGGAATTCATTGAAGTAGGGCCTGATTTTGACCTCATACTCAGTGCCTTTGAGCAGGCTGTTGAGGACAGCACTATGCTCGGGGGCTGCTTTTACATCTTGCTGGAGCCAGGAGCCACCAGTCGGACGGTAAAGCAACCGATAGCCCTGGATGTACTGAGACTGGCGGTCAACCTGGGGCGGTTATGTTCTTGGTTAGATAAGCCATAGATATCAGTGATACTGTAAATCTAGATGAGTGAGGCTGAGGTAGAGATGCGCTTTCACAGAGTTAACTGTACAATATTTTAATGTAGTTGTAGCTGTTATTTTATTTATAAAGAAATGAATTGTATACTAAAAAGGTAGTGCTGTTTGTTGCTACTATCCACCTGCCGGCTAGACCTTGTCAATTTCAGAGAGCTATCACTATGTAAAGTTAAAGGGTAATTGCTTCCTCCAAGACTTGTGAAGCCAGCCATTACATAATTTCAAACTCATGCAATGTTTCATGGCAGTTTATTGCACTTGGAGGTGAAACCAAACTGCCCAATTCTGCACACAACAAATGCCAATAATTAGCTTAGGTTAACAGTGTAGCGAGGAAAGCCTGAGAGCAGAGCCAATTATTCCCTATTCGACTCCACGCCATGGACGTTCTGGCACTGTCTGAATTCAAGTGCCTTACTCATATGTTTCGCTAATTATACACTGTGGATTCAGAGAGAGGATTTGGCCAGTACTCACAGTCCATGTTAGCCGGACGCTTGATGCAGTCAGTAGCACAGGCTGCTGTAGTTCCACAGCCACTTCCCCCAGCTCTCGCTGAACCTGCCTGTGGTCCACGCCCTGCCCTGTTGGACTTACATCTAAACATAATAAAGTATGAGAACTGTTACTTTTGTATGTCTTTAGCATCCCGATCCTGACTGTAAAATCAATGTTAAATCAATTGTTAAACCATATCTTCAGGATTACCTTATCTTGTCCATTCTCCCAAAACAATCCATACGCTACAATATGTTACCAATTTTCTACAGTTTTGTTAATATTGATTCATCTAGCACAATGAGAAAAGAGTGAGAGAGTCCCAAATATACACCTTGTGTGCGCACAGGCTCTGAGATTGGGCTGGGGTCGCTAAGTCCGTAGGCATTAACCGCTCGGATAATGAAGAGGTAGATGGTGTTGGGGAAGAGGCCAGTCACTGTGTGCTTTTCAAATCGCACCAGGTCTGCTACTGTCTGCCACGTATTGCCTGCGGACTGGCTGCAGGGGGAAAAAAAGTGACGTCTTCATTAGTCAGACAGCTTATTAAATTACACAAATCACTGACCTCCAGAACTGCAAAATGAGAATGACTGTTTAATGTCAACACAGTTAGCAAACCAACCATATGATGTCTTGAGTATAAAATCAGTGAATCGAACTACATTTATTCCAGCGTATTCGTTTATATCAGTAGTGTGTGTGTGTGTGTGTGTGTATGTGCTTTAACACAAAATGGCATTCTTATGGCTTTTCATCTGTGAGCTCAGAGATAGCCATTACATGCTCTACTGAATGATGCCGCTCATTCTGGATGTATGACAGTTCCCTGTGATGACAGATATTTTTAGCCGGGTTTACACACCAGGAAGCAAATAGCAAAATGCAACCAGTGCACACGACACAGGCTGAACCATGTAACCTTGTGTGTCCAAAAATCTTTGAACCAAATGATTACACTAAAATAAGTTCCAAAATATATTTTGCAACAAGACTGCTTTATAGCCTGGGGCACGTAGTATATGTCTCGCTGAGAGAGAATTTTGCCCCTGAAAATATAGTTAAGATGTGCAGGCAAAAACACATTTGAGAAATGCACTTTTACCCTGAGAAGTTATGGTTCAACCACAACTAAATAAACAGCTCTGAAATCTTCTTAAAGGAACACCTGATTTTTTTCAAACTAATCTCTATCCAATGCATCTGTAGCATGTGTGATTACACACAAACAAGAATTTTGACGTTTCTGTGAACTGAAAGCACATAAAGCCTGCTTAATGGAGGTCTAAGTGAAATTGCTGAGGAAGTCAATAAAGCTTTCTGGATTTTTGATTTAGTCAGGTAATGTTTTTGCAGATGAAACTTTAAATCCATATAGTGTATTATTTCAAAGATAAGACTTTTCCAAAGGTCGGTATTTCTGGGTATGCTTTAACAACATCTGTGCAGCTCAAAGTAAACACAAAAATGAAAACCTCAAGAAGTAGGATTTCTTGTTTTTGTGTGTTGCTCCAGTATTGGAAAGTTTGAATAAGCTATCTAAGAACAGAATTGATAAGGACAATTGCTCCATTGCTGGAATGTAATTCGTGAAGTTTTCCATTTTAGCTGCATATTGATTTAAATTTAACAACTGCCCTGCCCTTTACAAGGAAGTTTCAAGTAAACAGATAAACTATAAATGGATAAAAAGTATAATGTGTCATTCCTTAATAAATAAAAATTGTTAGAGTTGGCAAAATGTTGTGGTATAAGAAGAATAAAACACAAGCTCAGAGCGGTAAGAGCGCTACCCTGTTGTTGATTATTTTCCTATAACAGCACTTCCTGAGCTGTTTTTGTTCCTTACATACTGTATGTTAGAGATGCCATGGATACAGCTTAGGTTGAAGAACACTAGAGTATTTCTTTAGTCCCAGTATAATCACAGTTTAGAAAATGACTTCACTCTAGCTGTGATAATAGACTGGAGTCATATTACACACTACCCACATCTGTATTACACACTACCCACATCTGTATTACACATATATACTCCTAGCAAAAAAATGGGCCAAGCCAAAAATGGCAAATATTAAGCTTTTAATGGTCTCAGACCAATGATTTGTTGTTAAGAACATTAAAGGCTTAATATTTTTGCCATTTTGGGCTTGGCCCATTTTTTTTGCCCAGGAGCGTACATAATACACACATCTGTCCACTGCTGACTTTAATTGTCAGTAGTTAACCAACATATTCATTCTGCATTTAGATGTTTATATTCCCCGTGAGCTTCTTCTTGCTGTAGACACGGACAACCTGCAATGTTCTAGAGAGGCATGAACACCGGGAGGCTCGTAAATATTCAGCTCGCAGCGCTGAGAGAGAGGCTATAAATCCAAGGTCACTTTGGCCATTGCCTGGGAACAAATGCACACACCTCTTTCCTCCTCTGTCCTTTGCCCTACAGTATGAATGCATACAACTAGACAAAGAAAAAGAATCCACTCTGCCCTTTTGTACTCCTTTATAATTATTAAAAAATAACAGAACTGATGCAATTATAAATATAAGCCTTTCCTTACTGAGGTGTGAGGAGACTATGCTTTCCTTTGCATTCTACCATTCCGCATTTAACCCTGTTCCTCTTTCCTCATCTTCCATCCATTTCTCATCTCCTGCCCTTTCTTCCTCCTATATGTCCCTCAGCACCACAGGCAAGGAAATGTTATTGTAAACACGACACTCAAACCCAGGACACTCAATAAAGAATCAATTTTGGGTCATGTGGCACCACAAACACTGCCCGAGGGGCCAGAAAGGGAGTAAAGCACAGTGTCAGTGCTTGTGTGTGTGGGTGTGCAGTGCTCTGTTGTTCAGCCTGCATCGCACCCTCCATGAGCCCTCACTGTGAAGCCCACAGGACCTCGGCTCTGTAATTAGAGTGAGCCCCATTACAGCAGGCTTACAATAGCCTTAAGAGTCATCCGGGTGGACTGGATTTGAATTCATTAGCATGTCATATATTCCCGCTCTCAGTCCGTCTGAGGGAGCAGTCCACATTCCACAGCTAAATTTAACATGCACAGATGTACCAAATACCAAATACAAAAGAGGCACAGATTCTAAACACATGGCACTGAGAGTCTTAAGTGCAGGTTCAAGTTCACACTCTGAAATGTGCATGTGCGATGAGAAAGAAAGATACAGGAGGAGGGAAGGGGTCAATAACAGGGCACCTACAGGGCAATACTTCCTCATGTCTGTCATGCTTGGCTAGCATAACTGTCACACTGACACTCAATTAATAAAAAATGAAGGATGTCTTATAAGAGCTGCCTCTGGCAGGAGACAATAATATCCAGCAGAATAAAAAAAAAAAGACAGAGGAGACAAGGCAAT
Organism: Pangasius sanitwongsei; assembly: GCA_037576675.1. Classification (NCBI taxonomy): domain Eukaryota; kingdom Metazoa; phylum Chordata; class Actinopteri; order Siluriformes; family Pangasiidae; genus Pangasius; species Pangasius sanitwongsei. The sequence goes on along the minus strand of CM075019.1, from coordinate 11,700,571 downwards.
GGGGAGTCAGGGAATGTATGTGTCCAATGGAGTGAACAAATGTCTCTGTAGGTATAGTGCTGTTGTGACACGAGTGTGTGTGTGTGTATATATGTCAGTATAGAAATGTCATCCGATAAGAACATTTTTTTTTCTTTCCATCACTTTAAAAACTGCATTATTTCAGACTAAATAAGAAATCCTTGAAAATCAATATTTCCACATCATTTTCTTCACATTTTAGAAATGCTTTGATGCCACATACAGCACTTGAAATGGCACACTTTAAAAAAAAAAAAATAATAATTTATCGAATAGCTTAATTCACTCCTCTCGCTATTGGTTTCAGTAAAAAAAAAAAAAACAACCTTTATCTAACAATTATCTAAAAGTATTTCTTGTCAGTGGACACAGACTTTTAGACCGTACAGTACATGTGTGTGTACTTGCATGCGTATGTGTAAAAGAGTCTGTTTGCAATATTATTCCTCTTACCTGAAGGCCTCAATGATGTATGAGGTCACGGCAGAGCCACCCTCATGGGCATTAGGCTGCCAGGTCAACGTCACGCTGTTCCGTGTCACATCAGTCACGACAGGTTTGTGAGGCGGCCCGGGCAACTGGTACGGCTCAGAGATAGGAGCCATAGCCACATCTCCACTCTCTGTAACACACAGATACACAGGCAACAATATGTTAGTACTTTTTCTGCATGTACACTCCTGGGCAAAAAAATAAAAAATGTGCCAAGCTTTTAATGGTCTTAACAACAAATCATTGGTCAGGAAATTAGCAAGATTTAAACAAATAGATGAAGGAACTTAGTATGGGACAGCTTTTCCATTTGATTCCTTTTAAAGGAAACATTTAATGTTTAAGCCTTGTGGCCCTTGATGGGCTGCATCAGGTCTGACAGATAACCAAATAATGACTAATCTTTTAAGAAAAAAAAACATGAAAAGGAAAATTTTGTACACCCATGTGTTAGTTTTAATTTTACATCATACATTTTAATCATTCTCATGATTTTACCTTTGTGTACAAGAAGACTATATAAGTAAATTTCCCTGTTTCTAGCTTTTCCCCAAACAGTTCACTGCAGCAAAAGTAAACGAGCAAATGGTGGCACTAGAAATAGTTAATACTGATACGTTTGTTTAAAAACATATAAGAGAATATTACTTGAACTACCCTATATTCAAGACCTTTTTAACTTCCTCAGATATTATTTTTTGCAGTGTCTAATTGACATACCTAATATTTTTATTTAAATCAGATAGTCAAATATATTTAGTATTTATAGTATATATAGTACTTTTTATCTAGTATTTCCTATTGTAAGATTTCAATAAGCCAAATACCTGATTACTAAACCTATTTCTAGGTTTGCACAAATTTGTACTAATTTCAAGCTTGAAATGATCTTGTTTAATTGGCAGATTTTTTTTTCCTACTTTTACGAATTTATTTCTAGAAAGTAGCCAAATTATCTACCTATAGACTAAGAAAATGTAAAGCTTGAAATGTGTAAAAGCATATTAACACAGGCTGAATAATCGTATACTGTATTTGATTGATTTGATTTGATTTATTTGATTTTTAATCTCATAATAAGAAATATTAGATTAATTTGTCCATATTCAAGATACAATCACTGGCTAAGATATCCTTTTTCAGAGTAAGAGATTATGTCATTGTAATCAGAGAGTGATACGGTAAAACGGAAGTTTTTGTATTGCTATAATATCACAAGAGATGGCTTAATAGGCCATCAATAGGTAAATAGGCCATCACTGCTAAGTAGTTAAAGAACATGATTATTTGCCTTTTATTCGGTTTGGCTCATAATTGGCTGACTTTGTAAACAAAGACTAGTACTAGTCTAGAGAGGTTTTCCCAAAGACAACCCTGAGTTTAAGACAGAGGTTTAACAGCTTTGGGAAAACTTGTCGTTTATGAAGCACCAGAACTCTCTCCTGCTATTCGCACTGCATTCTTTTCCAATTAGATCAGTCAGTCACTACTAATGAAGGTAGCTCTATTTCCTGCTGCACAAATTGACAATGACAATGTTTGTATGAGGCTATTCCACAGTTAATGATAACAAATGCAGCACAACACCAAACAAAAAAGAGAAAGACGTGCACAACTAAAAGTGCACCAAGGAAGCAAGTGTGTGGGTCTGAGTGGTTACCTTTCACAGTAAGTACTCCACTCCAACTGGTCTCGCCGCTGGAGCTGGAGGCGACACAGGTGTAGGCCCCCGAGTCCGTTTCCTAGCAACAGCAGTATCAGGGTCAACATTTGCATGGACGCAAAATATGACTGCGCACTCACTGTGATTGATCTGTACACTCAAAATGCACCACTCCTGCCCACTATTCATTATTAACAACCAAGAAAGTTACTGTTCCAGTTAGAAAGTTAGGATGCAAGTTGTGTACTAAAAGCACCATTAATATATCACTCATAAGCTCCTTGGACAAAATATTAGTTGTATCCACCAACAGCATATATTCTAAGTACGAAAATGTTTGCACTGTCATATAAGTGTGAAAATAAAATCATAATAACAAAAAAGTACTTTTAAAACCAATAGGTGGAGAACAAACTTAATTTTTTTTTTTAAATTCAAATTCACATTCCTATGAGAAGCATATAAACATAACAGTAATAATATAATAGTATAATAATATTTGTTTAGTAATATTATGTACAGTTTATAATTATTATAATTATTCATGTTCAATATTTTTTTTCACATAGATGTTTCACTACAGTATCACATATGACCTTTCTGACAATTATCTGCTATATTCAATTACTTTAATTCTATTTCAAATATTTTCTGCATTATTCTTTAATACAAACACAAATATATAGGAAACATGGCAGTGTCTACTATTAAGACATAACAGTTCTGAAAACCATTTTTGTTTGAATACTGATTCTGATCTCTCCCAACCATAAAAAAAAAATCATAACCACACATGAATGGTGCAATATCATCACCAGTATTGAGTGTTCGTAGATATCGATCAGGTTAGTAGACTAACATCAGGAATGTGCATCTAAAATATGGAAGAGCATCAAACAGCATTCAGAGGAGTCCTGATTTGTGTCTTAAGTTTCCTATTATCCTGATAGCAGTGTTATTCTATAGTACGAGTTTTACTGTGTGTGTGTGTTCAGAAAGAGAGGGAATAGTGAAGAATTCAGAGAGACAGGAGGTGGGAAGGAGAGATGAGGGGATGTGCACAGAAGGTGAGACCCATTAAATTTTAACTCCCTGGCTGAGGGGCAGAATCATGGCTGAAATTGCTTACAACAGTGGAAGATGTAGCACTTTTTTTTCTCTCCATGGCAAAGATCTAATAGTGCTGACAGCACAGAGACATCGTTCACAGCTCTAAGGTCATACACAGAGATGTACACACCACGATGCATGACAACACACACTCACCCCCCCCCCCCCCACACACACACACACACTTGAACCATACCGCTAGCCAGTCTACTGCAATGTTGACTCAGACTCAGCGTCTTTAAAGGCTACCATGTTTAATTAAGCATATCAGTCTCTATATTCATGATCATAGCACATGTGCAAAAACAAGGCAGAAGATTTGTACTTTTTTTTGGAATCTTCATGAACATTGGTGCAGATGGTAACGTGGTACAAATGTAAAAGAGAAGTATGCATTATCACGGGGTCTGTATGTGTTCATTAATTTGAGTTAATACATTATCAAAAGTTTGGTTAAGCATACTGCTATGATATCCAATCAAATCGGCTCCTCACATTCCCTTTAAGAACTGAGTGTGTGCATTGCAGAACAGGGATGTTTTGGTAATGATCTATGAATAGATTATATTATAAATTTTGCACTGATTTTACTAACTGACTGACAGAAAACAAATATGTATTTTGTTTCTCAGTTAATAAATTTTAGGTTTTATGTTGAATGGCAACAGTCCAAAATCAACAATCATGCAGGTGGATTATATACAGATATAATGCTAAATCAGAGACCAAAAGGCATTAAATTAAAAAATAAATAAATGCGCAGAAGGTACAGAGGTCACAATCACTCCTCTTGGCAAGGATTCCAGCTGTAAACACTATAAAATGCCAAATTCATGCTATATTGAGCAGTCTATACTTGCAATTAAAACAGTAAATGAGCTATATTTAATAGTTTGTTTCCAAATCATTATAAATGACAAATTCTAACTTCGTGCTTGTATCAAATGCTTTTTATAGCCGACTAAGTACTGTATATCTGGGCACATAACAAGCAAACACACGGTGTTTCATAATTTCAAATTTGTTTCTTTGCAAAACACAATCTCTGGTTATGCTTTTAACAAATACATACAGTGGGAGAATTACAGCCACTCGCCCAAGAGATTTATCAAGATAATCTAAAATAAATCTAATAATACGCCTTTAACTGTGAACGGCAATTTTGCAGGTTTTTGATGATATTAATATATAGTAATATCATCTTTTGAGAGCAGGCCTAAATAAGCACCAACAGAGTTTTACATTGCTGACTGTTATGTTTGGCATGTCAATAAAGCCCATTATGTTTATGCTGCAGAACACCTCATCTGTGTACACATAAAATACAGATGGATGACAAATAAAAGGAAAACCTATGGCTTTGTTACGCTGTGGGGGGCATTTATTTTTGCTGGCATGTTTTGGGTCCACCTGTCCCATTAGAAGGACGGGTCACTGCAAATCAATACAAAGTTACTCTGACTGATCACCTTTATGCTGTGATGAACTATTTCTAATCTGATGGATGGCACTGCACCCATACGTAGGGCACCGCAGCTCACTGAATGGTTTGATGAGGATGAAAGTGATGCATATCTATTATATGGCTTTTACAGTCACCAGATCTCAACTTAATTGAACACTGAATGGGAGCAACATGTTAGACAGAGCTTTCAATCAGCATCATCAAAACACCAACTAAGGCAATATCTTTTTGGAAGGTGTTCATCCTCCAGTACTGTACACTCCCAGAGACTTGTAGCACCCATGCCAAGGTGCAATAAAGATGTTCTAGTGGTGCACATTGGCCCAACACCTTACTAAGACACTTTATGTAGCTTTCTCCATTAATTTGTCACCTGCCTGTATTTCTGTGTCTTTTGGCATTGTGTAGGGATGTAATGGTGTCTTCTCATGCCTAGGAGTCTGTTCAGAGAGGTGTGAGGAAGTTGTGACAACGTGTGTGAGAAACAGTAAGATAGAGAAAGAAATTGCAAACTGAAGACATATTGGCATTCTTCTGTACAACTTCTATCACTGTGTTCTAACACTTTTTCATACAAGATCATTTTTCCAATGGTTTTGACCAGAACTCCACTGTGATGCACGCTCAGTAGGTGTCTACTGATTTTTCATGGCTGGCAGCCGTGAACGTTAAACACAGGATTAAAAATGCATGAGTGGAAAGGCAACAGGGAGCTAAATATTTTCACTGCTTCTCAGATCCTTTTCTCTTTTCCTCATTCTCCCATCTCTCTTCTCTTTCCAGTCTGCTGATATAAATTCTGACGTCTCCACTCACTCTCTCTCTCTGCTTTCAGAACAGTAGACTACGGATGGCCTCTGGTGATCCTGCCAGTAAAATGGGATTTTCTTCACATCTTTCTGTCTCTTTCTTTTTAAGAGCCCTTTAAAATGGTGCATTTCTCTCTGAGAGATGGATGCTATTTGAATAACAGTTCATTCTAGTACTGTAAATGCAGGAGATATGAAGAAAAAAGTAGAAGAATGAAAAATAATGTTCCACACTGTAGAAATGAGTAGTTTCTACCGAGGAGATGACAGCCTGGGCAGCTTTTAATCTGTTACTCACTGGTGGCCACAGATTATAGAAAAGGATTGCTGAGAGTACAGTAGGCATAAAGATTACATGACCTCACCCTGTGACTCACTATACGACTGAATGAGGATTTAATTAAAGGCTGAGTAGTCGTTAATCTGTCCAGACCACAATCAATTAACCCAACATTTACACACTAATTGCAATGGCTATCCCTTAGGTAGACGCATACACACACACACACACACACACACACATACACACTGAGCTAGTGATAAAGCCTTCTTCCATAGGGCTGTCACAACAAATTTCACTATTGAAAAACTATACAAATTATAATATTTACTAATACAAAGCTAAATGATTCTTATTTGAAAGTTTAATATCCCTTGTCACTCTGTCTGTGTTTTGGTGGGGCATAAATAAACGATTTGCAAAGATCTAGCTAAATATCAGTAAAATATAGCCAAATAAAATGTCAACTCTAGCTAAATACCAGTAAAAATCTAGCTAAATATTGGTAAAATCTTGCTAATTATCAGTAAAATCTAAACAAACATCAGTAAAATCTAGATAAATATCAGAAGAACAGGCTATATATATATCAGTAAAATCTAGCTAAGTACTGGTAAAATCTAGCTAAGTACTGGTAAAATCTAGCTAAGTACTGGTAAAATCTAGCCAGATGTTGGTTAGATATAACCAGATATCAGTAAAATATAAATAAACAAAAAAATCTAGCTAGATACCAGATGAACAGGCAAAATGTTAGTAAAATGTAGGTAAATATCAGTAATAATCTAGCTAAATCATTAAAATCTAGCCAAAAAAAAGGTAAAACCTAGCTGAATATCAATAAAAACATTTTTGCAGATAAATAACTTAAGTCAAATCTGAAAGATTACAATGTATGATAAAATGATTTTATTACCTTTTTATACTTGTCTCTGCCTAAGAAAAAAAAAAAAACTTTCTTGTGGGGTATGTGATACAAATGCACAGTGTATCAATACTGCTAATTCTCTGTTTGTAGAAAGCTGTTTATAAGCTCATTAAGATTCTAGAAATGTGACAGCCCAAGTAAAGCTTATTGTTGTACTGTACATCTCTCCCGCTTGACAGGCTGGGTCAGCTGCAAACTCGACTAGCTCTTTTTATGAAACCCAGCTCACTTGACCCCATCAAAAATCAGACTGCCAAGCACACCTGTTGTGCTGATGTTCTGTCTTTGTAACTGATGTTGCTTTCTGGACATGGACATGTTTTAGAGACTTGAACTGCAGAACAGATTTGCAGGTGAGCTGAACTACAGACATGAATTTCCAAACACAGTGCAACCGCATATGGTCACTGTCAGATAAGACAGTTAACTATAAAACCTAACATGCTGAATAGGTTCGATTTAAAATACCATATGCTAATGTCTCTAGGGTACTAAGATTTATAAAAAAAAATTAAAAAAAACATGCATATTCACTCCTGCAAAGTACCTGTAGGGCTGTGATTTGTAAGCTGCCATTATCCATTAAGCTGATGCGCTCATCATTTCCCAGGATTCTCTGTCCATCTCGCTCCCACTGAATGCTGGGTAATGGGTTGCCCATTACATAACACTGCAGTTGGGCAGTGGCTCCAGGAGCAAGGGTCTGATTGGCTGGACCTTGACGGATGATGGGCGGGACCCGATCGGATGGAGCTAAATTCAAGCGAATGACAAGGTTAATTTGATATAAGACAAGAAAATATATGGTGAACATTGACTATCACCATATTCATTACTCATACCTGCAAATTACAGGGACAGTATGAATGCTATTAATAACGATACATGTTTACTGACACACAGCGCACACTCGTACAATAACACAATTAAATCCACATTGTAAGGCAATTTGACCGGCACGTGGAATTAAGTTTCAAACCACCAGACGTGTTTTTTAAAGCTACTGTATACTCTGGGTATCTGCAGAGTTAAGCAGAAGTTATTGGAGCAGGAAGAAGCAAAGTGCTATCGCTGATACACTTGTTTCACTTTAGCCATCCTCCCTTCAGTCACAACCTGTTAGTTGAAATAATGTAGCACTAAGCAGGACAGGAAAACCTTTTACTGCGCATAAGCCCATTAAATCTTTAGTATAGATTTCAGACTGGGACAATGTGATGGACCTGGAAGAAAAAGTAATCGTTAGCAGCAATCATCAACTTCTCTGTGCTATTAAATGGCAAGAAGCCAGATGTATGAGGAAGCGCCATCTGCATAGTGCTGTGTTATAATGCGTGTATCGGCGTTTACGATGAATTATGAGCTCTGAAGCAGTGCTGCAGTGCCTTACTCCACAATCTGCAGCATTCTGCACCCCACATCAGCATGTCTTCACTACAGTGCATCGTGTATGTGTGTTATTCCTAAGCTTTTCTGGATAAATTATTCACTGCAAAATGGTCCCTGTGTTGACCGGGGCTTTGATAAATAATTGACTTGTCAGTTACTTCAGCATTTAGCATTCTCTTTTTGTCAACAGATGGGAAATAGTTTTCAAAGGCAGGTTTAAAACACACACTTTCACTTACTGTAGAAGAAATGAAGAGGTCATGAATATGCAATGCAACATAAACACCACTTAGAGTTTTTGTTGTGTAAGAGATTCTGTCTGGGCTCTTAAACGTAACTCATTTGTACAATGCTGACGTATTTCTAATATGGTTACTAGCCAGAAATTATGTTTTCTGTGCTGACATGGGCAATAGGTGGTGTTAAGAATTGAAATTTGGGTCAAAATTTCACTAGTGATTAAGTGTGTAGTTACAATTTCAAAACATTTTTCCTGGTATTCCATTTTCGTATCACAAATGTCCAACTTAGTGGAATCGCTCTTCTTTTGTGGCTGAAACCTCAAGTAGGATCTACAATGTAATTATGTTACACCCTATGTAGTGAGCATATATAGTAAACAGAATGGTATTTGGCACTCTGTCTTCTGTCAGTGTTTTGGTGTGGCATTCAGAGACTCAGGGCTCTTAAGTGTCAGTTGCGTTATGTCGGAGTATTGCTAATTTGGTTACTAATTTCGTGGCCAGAAATTAAGGTGCCAGCAGTGACATGGAAGGAATGGGGCAACAGACAAATCCACTGGTGTAGTGCCGTTTCCCAACCCTTTTTGGTCCACAACTGAGTGGGCATATTCCCACTCGCAAAGTTTTAGTGCAGATTCCATACCAAAACATTTTTTTCCTGACTTCAGGTAAAGTCCTGTTCCATTTCTTACCTGGTTTTGTGGATGTCTCTTACTTAGGACACCAAGTTTCAACATGTATAGTATACTTCACCCAAATACTAACTAAATATAACTGAGTGAATTATTTTATCCATAACAAAAAAAACGAACAACTCAAGTCATGACTAATAATGTGCATCAGACAGTTGATGTGTCATTGCGAATGGTGCTGAAATCAGAAGATTCAATAAAATGCCAGTAAAATGAAGTAAGCAATCATAGACAGGAATTAGCTCATTGTACTCTGAATACTCATACATGCTCACCCATAAGTGCTCACAAGAAGAAATAAGCCACATTTGATTTAAGTGACCTTGAATTCTGTTTGTCAAATTTAATCACATCATTACAAAATGCATACAGGTTTTAAAAGAAATGAGATGAGTTCATTTAACCGTGTATCACCTAATCATGCCCCTTAAAAACATATTCATTTTAACCTAACCCCATTTTACAGTGACGTCATTCCAGGTCACCGCCTGCACCAGTGATCGCAAAAATAGTATAGTATTAAATTGATTAGTCATTGCACAGTAATAGTGGACAGAGATCATTAACACTGGGGAAAAAGATATTGTATTTCAAAACAGCTGGCTTTTTATTTAGAAATTCCGAATAAAGAGAGATCTATATTAGAGTGTAGTTAATGTTGCTCATATGGCACCGGATGGTGTGATTTGTATTACCAGTGCCAGCTCCTTATACAGTGGTGTGTTTGTGAAGGTGTTGCAGCATACGGAGATGTGCGTGTGCCTGCATTAACACACACACACACACACAATTCCACACATGATGCATAAACAGTTTATTGGTCATTGGGGAGCAGGAGGGAGTGGGCGAATGTTGTCAGTCTATTTGCATAGTGTGACGATGGCTTGTCCTTTTTGATTACATCTTCCCTGCCTCCTGCTGTTCACTCTTTTGAGGATGTGGAATTTTTAATTTGGGACGGCTTTGAAGAGGTTTTAATTTATTTTCCGGGTGAAAATGAGCCACACCGGGTAAAGCTTGCTGTGATAAGGTCATGCACAAATAATATAATTACATTCATGGACCCAGAAACTTAACGTTGTTAGAATGATATTAAAATACCAGTCGTCTGTTAGCAGCTCTGTGTAGGGGTGAAGGATGATGTATGTGATGGTTCCACACATAAAAAGAGCAGCCCAACTACATTGGTGCTGTTACCCACCGTCTTCTACTTCCAGCAGGGCTTTGGTGAGGACACTTCCTGCCACGCTGATGGCCTGGCAAATATAATACCCAGAATCCTCGCTGTGCACATTGCTAATGGTGAGCTCACCGCTCAGTGACACAGAGAAGCGTCCTGACTGCGCTGGTGGCTGGCTGGGGAACATCAGCATCTGAGATAAAAAGGTGGGAAAAAAAACCACTTTATGAGAATAAAATTAGGTCAAATGTTTGTTTTTTTTTCTTCCAGTCACACTGACCATGATACTCAATGTAATTAATTATGACCCCAAAGCAAATAAATATATTCAAGAACATTTTTTATGGAATGAATCAATGCTGCACTGTACAACACAAACACACATGCTACAATATTTTACCTTAGTGAATGAAAATCTAAATAAAACATAATATAATAACATCCAATAATATCCATTTTTCTTAATGGAAAAAAAATTTTATTCTGCTGCAATATTGCAATTTTGTTTTAAAACCAGCAGGTTATATATAGGCTATAGGAATCAAATATTTATATAAATCAACATGTACATTCATACATGTACATTCATGCACATTCATTTAAATTACACATTAATTTTAATATTGGCACCTTGAAGGGTATCAGGAGATGCATGAAAATTCCGACCGCTACCCTTCATTGGTAACAATATAAATATATAAAAGATATTATATCGATAGATAGATGTCAAATGGACATCTTAGGTAACTCACTAACATGAGTTATGTTTTATTCATTTATATACCAAGAAGATGCAAGCAAATAGATACAAGAAAGAAAACAGGGCGGTTAACGGTCAATTTGCATTTGTAAAGCCATTATAACAATGAGTACTATAGTTGTTGTTTAGACATAAAATCCGGATGACCATTAAGATTTATGTACACATTAAAGAACAATGGCAAAGCTATCTCATCTGGTGGTTAAGGGTTTATGTGTGTAGGGTGTCAGAGAGACAGGGGTCACGCACAAAAGGTTGAGGATAAGAAGCCTTCTTCATGCAGAAAGCAGCAACATTGACAGCTGCTCCATTGTCTGAGTTGGGCTAGGGGGGAGGAGTGTGTGTGTGTGTGTGTGTATGTGTGTGTGTCTGTTACTGTTTCATTTTTGGATATTATTCACTGACCCCCTCATCCTACCCTCTGGCTCTGACCACTGTCTCTCTAAAGCTCCTTGATTTGGTGTCTATATCTGTTGCCCTTTATGTGATTCGCTCTCTTTCACTGTCTCTCTGTGTCTCTTAGAAACAAATCTAGACAGCAAGACTGGTCAGAAACATGTTCATGCTAACATGTGGATAGATGGTAGAATGACCAAAGGGTTTGGAATTTTTTCCTGTAAACAGACAGTTTCTTCACCAACCCCAGAGCACCCACTTTCTCCCAGAATTCTTAGCGCTGCACACCCAGGTTTGCAAACATTATTTATACATTTATACTATATATATATATCTGTTGACAATATATTCCATACATAATATAAATGCAAATTTTATGGGTGTGGCAGACTAAAATAACTTAAAAGAAAATCCTCTCTCTTTGCCTGTTGCCTGTCTGTCTCTTTCCCTTTCTCACTCTCTGTATTTCTCTCTTTATGAGCTCTGCTGTTGTAGTTAGGACCCGTGCCTTTTTTTCCCCAGTTTAGGATTATGGCTTTGCCTTGTTTGCCCATGTCTACCCGTGTATTGACCTCATCTTGCATTACAACCATGATTTGTGGAAAAGCCCAAATAAGTACATCCAGACTACGCACGTGCCGCACTTCCTTTTGCATCCATGTACGTAAGCCTAATTTTAGACCTGGCAGTTGTGTTGATCATAGCGATATGTACTGTCTAAAAGTGAAAGAACATTTTAGGTCTGCACATAAAAGCACACAACACACAATGATCCACAGATATTTGGGAATGTAGAGGTAACACAAATCTTTTCTTAATGCTATGAAGTGCTAAATAGGGGAACATTGGTAAAACTGGTAAAATATTTAAAAATACATTTAACAAATTTAAAAATAAACATTCTCCTCCTTGAGAAAGTATCTTGCAAAACTGAAAAAGCATGACTTCAGGCAGGACTGAAACCACTCTGAGTCATACTCTAAATGTATTAGGAAGCTTAATTTGCATCTGTCCTCTTTTACCTGGCTTCCTTCTTTTTGCCAGAACACTGCAGGTGGTGGGTTTCCCTTAGTGCCACACAGGAATGTCACGGTACGTCCCAGCGCTGAGATCTGATCCCGGGGACGAACCACAATCTGAGGAGGAACTGGAGACCAGAGAACAGCACACATTAGCATTTTTATAATTTTATAATTCTTATTCTTACATAACAAGTCCAGTTTTTGTGACATCTACACTGAAGTTTCAAGTGCGTGTCATGCAGTGAGGCCATCATGGGTGATAATCAGCACAGTTGCTTGGTTTCTGGGCCACCAGAGCATGATGACATTTCGCCTGGATGTGTTATTTAGATTGTGTGATCCATGGACAGCAACACTGATACCTAACCCAGAAAGTGAAACTTTCAACCATAGCTATAGCCAATTATAATGCTAGTTTAATGTCTTTCTTCACAAAGTATGCATATTTAAACTCTATTTTGACAATTATATTGATAAGATAAACTTATCTTATCAGTACATTGCTGGATCCCCACTGACATGGAGGTATTTGTTGCTGGAATATTGGCTGATGAAATCTTATATGGGTTGAAGAGCACCATTTTGGCAGGGTTTTATTCTCTTATTGCTCTCATGCAGGTTCTTCAGAACATATGGCACAGAACACAGTGGACTCCGTTTCTGAAGAGTACTTCTCCACTGGAGTTGTGTGGGCTTACACAGGGCTGCTAGCTCTCTCTCTCTCTCTCTCTCTCTGTGTGTGTGTGTGTGTATGCATGTATGTGTCTGTGTGTGTGTGTAGGAGTGCCATAACAAGCCCTACACATCTAAGAGCCTGTGGGATTCAGGCCTGTGGAACTAAATAAGCAGCTCAGATCGGAGGAGTGTTTGTTGTGAGAGATCATATTTCCAAGAGAAGATTTTTGTTTTGTCTGCTAATGGGGATTTGGACTCCAAAAACATTGATGAAGTCCCCACAGATCTGGGCACAGAACAACTAAGAATGGCTTTGCTTCCTGTATGTCGACAATAAGAACTTCTGTTTCTTCCCTCTTTTTCTAGCTAATGCCATTATAGAGGAAACTAATTGGAGCAAATAAAAATGACATTTTTCTCAGACCAAACAAAGTGAGTAATCTATGAGTAGCAATCTGTTAAACAGAAGAATTGTCTTGTAATTCTTTGAATATCTGCTTTCACAAACTTGTGAGAAAATGTGAAATAATGCTTAAAAATTACTGCAAGTAAGCTAATGCTGTGTGAGACATGTGTGCTGTTTTTCAGCTCCTTCTGTTTATTAAGAACATTTGGAGTTTTGCTAATACTGTTTTGTGTTAAACACAAGTAAAGCAAGTGAACATTCAGCTAGCATACTAAATAATGTTAGCCTTATAAACTGCATTTAAATAAAGTTTGTAACTCGGAATTTCTGACCTTCAACTACGAAAAAAACAAAACAAAGATAACTTCCCCTCAACTGAGAATTCCTACTGAGGAACTCGGGATGGTCTCCTCAACTCTGAGTTCAGCAAGTGGCATCAAATCAACATGGCTGCTCACAGCATGAACAGTAAACATAGTAGCACCTCATGCCTAAATGAGTTACGCTTTATATACTAGTATTTGCTTCATCCAGACATATTCACTTGTTAAAGTTATAACAGTTCACTGGTTAGAAGAGGTAAATATATCACTCATCACAGTTAGCTGGCTAGATTGTTGCTAACCAAAGACAAACATGGACGTTTCCATGGTTTCTTCCTTCTTTTGTCACTTGAAATCATGGGGGTCAAAAATGACGTAATTCTAAGTTATGGGACAGGATACAAATTGATAACAGAGGATACATATGATTACTACATCCAGTAAGTTTTGAATACATGATTGTAAATGTAAATTTTAATATAAGTGATGTTCCTTATATGCACATAAATTTGATGCAGATTTCATGTGAAAATGTAAAGTGTGCCAAATGCAGGGTATGGGAAAAATTTAGAATCTTCAATATGCAACATAACCTCTGTAGCAAGCATCATTCTCTTTCTCTCTCTTGCAGTGGTTTCTGCTTTTCCTCAGTTTGCGCACAATCAATGTCTCTTGCTGGTGGATGTTAATCTGTGGCTTTATCTTGCCTGCAGGCCTCTGTAAAGACGTCTTCCCTGTTGAAGTATGCCCTGCATGGGCACGGATCCCCATGCTAGCACGCTTCCTGTGTGATCTCCTTCTGGAAGTGCTATTTGGCAAGGATTGGAGGAGGGGAATATTGATTAAATCCAGATCTATCACTCTTTAGCACACGCTTGTGGAGGGGTGATGCTGCCATTTTTAACCTTCCATGGCTAATTGATTTCTCCTCTGCAAAACGCTTCTCTCTTTCACACAAGTCCAGAGCAAACTGCTGGCCATGACACCTCATGTTCAGGGCAAGGTATCCTCTTTAGCTCATGTCACAAATTCATTTTAAGGCAATCCATCAGGTTAGTGTGGTTTGAAACTTCAACACCTTCTCTGTAAATGCATCTAACAAACGCTTTCTTGTTAACTTCATCTCTCATGTTCTCTCTCTTTCTATCTCTCTCTCAGTCAACAGCTGCCTCATTGGCCGCACAGTAAATAAACAATCAGTGAAAGGGCAGGGTGCTGCCAAAGCACAGCTTGCAAGCGTGAAGCTTTCTGGAATGGAATGAAGTCCAACAGTGAGGTGGGATACAGAGGTCAGGGGGTTAGCAGAGAGGTCAGAACCACAACATGTCCTTCCTCTCTATAAGTTTGAACCCAACTCCAAAGGACCTTAAAGCAAACACGGCATGTAATGATTTCAATTTCCTGAGATCTCAATAGCCATCTCCTAACCAGTGTGTATTGATCCTGCCATTCTCTCTCAGCTAGGCTGATGCAACCAAACAAACATTTATGAAATGCTGTGTAAAGACCTTAATGCTAAAGGATTAGGTCAGTTATGTAACAGGAAACAATGTTAATTTTCATATACAAGCACCCTCTTTAAAAATAATTATTTTTCTAAGAGCATCCTCTTTACAAAAATATGTATTTATGTAAGAGCACTCTCTTATCTAAAGCAGACACTCGTTATATGGGCCAAAGATTGAAAAAAAAACTGAGAATAATACAAATAATTATCAGGTACTGAACAAGAGGGGATTTTATGAATGCTACCACTAAATTACAAAGAGAAAAATTTAAGAATGCATAATTGAGTAACAAAAAGGAAACTCTACTGTGTATGTGTGTGTGTGTATATATATATATATATATATATATATACACTGCCCTCCAAAAGTTTGGAAACGCCTGAACAAAATAGGGTTTTTGG
>CM075019.1:11672388-11684709 GCA_037576675.1 Pangasius sanitwongsei | reverse complement strand
ATGCTGATATTGCCCAAAAACCCTATTTTGTTCAGGCGTTTCCAAACTTTTGGAGGGCAGTGTATATATATATAAAACTTGCTACTATTAAAATTATTACAGTTTGAAAGAGTTTAAAAGCATTTACAATAATAAGTGTATTGATCCTACTGTAAAATATCCTTACCATTTACAGCATTATAGTATATATCTTTTTTGCTACTATTTGGACAGTGGAATTATCCAGTCAGCTAATCATGTGGCAGCAGTGCAATGCATAAAATCATGTAGATACAGGCCAGGAGCTTCAGTTAATGTTCAAATCAAACAATGTGATCTCAGTGACTTTGACCGTGGCATGGTTGCTGGTGCCAGACTGGCTGGATTGAGTATTTCAGAAACTGCAGATCTTCTGGGATTTTCACACACTCTAGAGTTCATACAGAATGGTGCAAAAAAAAAGAAAGAAAAAATGTCCAGTGAAAGGCAATTATGTGGGTGGAAACGCCTTGTTGATGAGAGATCAGAGAAGAATGGGCAGACTGGTTCGAGCTGACAGGAAGGATATAGTAACTCAAATAACCACTTTTTACAACCGTGGTGAGCAAAAAAGCATCTCAGACTGCACGAGACATCGGACTTTGAGGTGGATGGACTACAACAGCAGAAGAACACTTTGGGTTCCATTCCTGTCAGCCAAGAACAACAATCAGAGGCTAAAGTGGGCACAGGCTCACTGAAACTGGTCAGGTGAAGATTGGTTTTAATCATCTTGATCAGTGCATTTAAAGGTAAGAATTCCTTGAACAAATCACAATGAAATTCTGAAAGTTGCTGAAGCAACTTTATGCAGGTTTAGCAAGTTTATGAGAATGTCTGCAGTATCAAACCTACACACAAACATACGACTTAAGCTCATTGTTTTCATTTTCAGCGTTAAACACACCAGACTTTCCAAATACCCCTCTGCTTTCCCTTTTCTTTTTGAAACAATCTGAAACACACATGCTGTGTCTACACTTTCACATACACTCCCCCAGGGATGATGAGGAGTTAGCACTCTTAACACACAAATAAACCAGCATGAAAAAAATGCCTGATCATCCAGCCATGACACAACACACTTCTGCCTACCCTCCCTGATACACACTCACAGACCTCAAAATCACCAGATCACAAGCTGCATGTAACACACCACCGCAAGTGTGCTGAGTTGGAACCCCCAGTGGGATGACACTGACAGGCACTTGTCATGCTCCGACAGTTGCGCAGACAGACATGGTGGGAAGCCACACTCCAGTAAGTGCAAATGCAATTAAAACTCCTACACGCAATTAACATGGCCTATAGACTGTAACCACCATCAAATGGTTTTAAAGGATTCAAGTTATCTCTGGCAAAATCATGTATAGCACATACAGTACTTTTTTTTTCTCCAGTCAGCTGCGTCAGCATGGCTCAAACTACACCACTTTCACAAGAAAAAAGGCAATACATATAAATGATACCTCATTGTGAAAATGTCACTAGTTTTGCCCTGGCTAGGCCACAGTGACAGGCTTTTAAAATAGACCTTTATTGCAGATTTACTGCTTCCATAATGAGCTTAGGGGGCTGCAGCCCAGCGCAGCAGGCTTTAGTCGGGAATAAACCGCTGTTACATGGGCTTATTTCATCTCTATTGTTCCCCAGCTTACACATGCTAATGAAGAGGCCAGTTAAGGAAATGAGCAGGCTGGATTATTTCATGGCCTGCCACTGAGTGCAGGATGAAACAGATCCTTCATCTTTACAGCAGGTCAGAACCCTCTTTGTTTCCTCTTTTTCACTCATTCTTTTTCCTCCATTCCTCTTAACCCCTACTTCTAAATCATTCTAGACAAGAAGTCCTCACCTATGAGAAATTTAAAAGCAACTTACATTCACACAACTTTGCTCTGAAATTCAAAGCCAAGGAGAAGCAACAATGTAAGAAGCCCTAAGAGCAAGGTCTTTGCCAGAACAGCATCAGGGGCCAACAGCAAGCAAACATCAAACCAACAAATAACAGGTAGAGAAGCACAACAGCCCCTATGTGGCCCAGATGTCTGTATATGCTTAACATGAGGTCATGTCACAATGGCTTGTTGGAAATCCACTATATTGTTTGAATATGAAAAGTTACAAGCCGTTAAACAAAATAGAATGATACGTTTACTTAATAGGGAATGATCCAACTACCGTTTCTTTTCAAACTGAGGATTATCAGTTAAAAAAAATATCAGAAGTATTAAAATTATTCCTATCTAGAGTCTCATTCTGACATTTCTGAACGTTCTTCACGTTCTTCACATGTCATGCAAACACAGCTTTGCGGTCACTTAAATTTCAGATAGCCCGGTTTTCAGTATAAAAATGTTATATTATACAGCAACACATCAGAACAAGACCAGCAGAATTCAACCTACAGCTGAAGGAAAACAATGTACACATTATGGACAGATAAGAAAACCGATATGAAGAATGACACCTACAAAAAACATCCCTGAACATCCCCTATTTATAATTCCTCCACACATCTTTACCCTACTAGCTACAAAGCAACACACACCTCTGTATGTAATGTGTGTGTTATTCACATGCTGTTTAAACTTTATGTAATTAAGTAGAACTGATGAAGACCCTGCGATAAGTGTTTAAGAAAAACATACATCACCATTACTTACTTTCATTAGACATTAAACTGACCTGAATAACTAAAAATGTTCCCAGGAGCCAAGCGCAAATTGCTTTTCATGTTGCGTATACAAGACACAAACAGACATCCTGAAAGCAAATGGTCCATAATGAGTTAATTTACTACTCTACACAGATATATATATTTTTTGTCATTCTCCTTCCGAAAAAAAAAAACTTCCAAAGCTAGGCCTCAACAAAAATAGCATCCATCTTTGCCATTCACCTAATCAGACAGAGAAGTGGTCATTTTTGCACCTTCATTTTTGCTCTGTAGAAAAGCCGCAGTCTTAAGGCCAGGCTCTAAAAGCATGCTTCGTGTTGACTTTATGCTATTTATGAAGAATGCTAAGGAGAAATGGATGGAGCCAGACCTCAGTGGTTTCTGCTGTGGCCTGTAACATTGTTCTGGGTTTGATGAAAAAAATGTACTTCAGAGGTTTGAACTGTGCAGCTTTATAATATTACACTTAACTCAGCTGTCACAGTAGAACTCAGCAGCAACTACTGCATATTCAACTGAAGTCATTTTCCTTTACATTCCTCCACTTTACATTCCTCACACTACAGCATGTGCTGTGTTGCATCTCCGTAAAAACAATCAGCATGACCTCACTCGTACTCCCTCTCACATTCAAATATATGTGCAGCAACACAAAATATTAAGAAAAAACGAGTGTAAAGTGTAGCGTATAAGCCCTGATGTCTGCAATTGACAATTCTCGAGGTTCCACTGTTTTATTCAGCGTGAACACAGTTTTGCGATTATCATCATCTCTTCATCTCTTCTCTTCATGTGCTGCTTGCCTTTCGCTCCCTGTTTATTCTCACTAACACTGTTGTTCCATACAGGAATGCTGAGGGTTGGCGCTACTTTGCGGCACACAGCGGAACATTATAAATCACTTCAGTGAAGGTTGGCTTCTGAACACAGTTTATGCAGAAACAATTTTGGAGTAGGGCTGCAACACTTCTTCAAAATACAGTATATATACGGTATAGCATTTCAATTTCAACTACTTATGGTTTAGTATTCCAAATAAGCTTCTACTTTTCCCATAGCTCAAATTTCTACTCTCTCAAGATCCATAAAAAAAAACTGCTCATCTTCAAATTTGAGCACCTTTAAGCTTCTTATTCACTACATGTTCTCACTACACAGGGACTAACAACAATGGCACTGCAGTACCTGTGTAACTATATGCTTTGTTAATGACTGTTGCAGATAATCACTTACATATAACAGCACTTTTAAGATAAACTGCTCATTTTTGTAATTTAATTAGAAAATAATTTACATAAGAATTGAGAAAATGTTATAAATATAAACATGTACATTTTTTTTTCTGACAGACTTCCACTTGAGAACTATTAGAGCTTAAACATTTAAATGTGAATAGTTCTTCCTTAATAAATATAAATAGTCTGAATATAAATATTCTGAAATTAGTTCTGACAGCCGTAATCAGCAGTGCTGAGAGTATGTCCTGTTCTGTTCACTGAAGGTACTAAAGATCCTGATGGTAAATAAATAGCGATGTGTGTTACACTATAAATCCTAAAGTCATTGTGTTGAGTATGTGAGGGGATAAAGAGACATTTCTAGATTCATATCTTGCACTGGACGCGTCTGCTCTCCAAAGGTCACGGCCCTGTCACATGCAATCACAATGGCTCCCTTTTCCCACATGCACACACAGACGCACACACACACACACACATGCAGTATGATGAGATGGAATGGTACTTACGAGATGGGCCCACTAAAATGGAGAATGGAGAGAAAAAAAATGAAAGAAAATGAGATGGATGAGATGAACTGGTCTATGTGTGTGTGTGTGTGTGTGTGAGGAGTGACCCTGACTTTACAGCTTAGGCTCAATAGGCTCAAAAATCTACACTATCTAGATAGTTGCAATAATTTCAGCTTTTATTCAGCACAAGTTGTACCAACTCAATACAGCTGGGCAAAAATATCATACTGGATATACTGTACTATTCATTGCAAATTTAATTCAATTAATTGAATTACAAGGAAAAGGAAAGAAAGCTAAAAAAGAGTCTGAACCGTGTGCCATTAGTATTACAACCACAATTAGCGTGCTAGAACTGCTGACAGATGAAAGCAGCCAAAAGTCTGGTGCTGCTGCACCTTAACATGTATGTGTGCAGATTTCTTAATGAAACCACATACCCAAATCTACAGTCATGTTTCATAGAGCGAGATGTGCCTCTAGCTGAACAGAACTACTTTAATTGTGTCTGGCAGCCCTAAATAAATGAGCGCTGCTTTAGCATTTTGCCCTTTTTAATGAGCACAGTGCGAGGGAAGCAAGTGCACTTGTGCTGCAGCTGATTGGATTAAAACGGAAACAAAGTTAAGTGTTGATGAAATGGTCATATCACTCTAGACCTCGCATGCATTAGTTTGAGTGACTCCCACTCAAACTAATGCATGCGAGGTCTAGAGTGATATATTCTGTGTATATACTGAGCATCATGCATGTGTGTGCAAGAGTCTCAGCTTACCATGAACCTGCAGTGTTCCTGATGCCTCTGCTTTGCCAACGCTGTTTTCAGACATGCAAGTGTACGTTCCTTCATCCTCCGCTCTCACCTGCATCAACCGCAGACTGTTATCACTCCGGATCTCGAATCTGAAAAAAAAAACAAAAAAAAAAACCCCTCACACGTATTCAGTGAAATGCCAATTCAACCATTATGGCATATTCCAGACAGAGAGTAAAGGCTAGGTTGGCGTATGTCTCATTAACATTTATCCACCACTTCTCTTCTTCTTAACTTTACAAAATTCTAGTAAAAAGGTAACTTTAACTGTGGCAGTGGGACACTAATACTGTATAATGAATTATTATAATACCAAAGAACAGTCGAATTCCTGAATTCTGACTGGTCAGAAGGTGTTGATTTATTTTCTGTAACAGCAGCTTTGACAATAGTATTGACTGTATTTCAAATTACACGTTTTTTACACGTGTTTTATTGAAGGAGTCTCCAGTGTCAGCGCTTTTTGTAACAGTCCAAAAATTTTGCGACTGTTTACTATAACTGCTATAACATGAGTGATAATAGGAACTAATTGATCTTGCAGAGATTCCACAACATTAAATGTAATTATAAACTGATTAAAAAAGTGCAATGTGTTGTTTTTTAATTAATAATAAAATAATAATAATAATCATTGGCAAACTGCTGTTGTATAAGTGCAAGAAAACACCTCTGGATGTGCTGTTATAGTAAAATACTCAACTTTTGGGTGTCATACCACTCCAACAGCACACCCAGTCATGTTTTCTTCCTTACTTATTCATTAACCATGTATGTTTCTGTGATTTATTAAAGCACGACGCAATATACAGTATTTTGAATTAAAAACAACAAAGTGTTACAGTCATTTTTATGTGCGTTTAAAAATCAGTTCATCTCCTTGACAGAAACTCAGGAAAGCCAGGTGTTTATAAAAGAGGGCAGGGTTCACACATCTTGTAAAATCCTCCAAGCTTGTTATTTTTTATTCTTGTTATGCTGTGTGTTAAATCTAATTAAACAGTGGTTCAGCTCCTAAAACTGTGCCAAGCTGTGTGAAAATGTTTAGTGGTTCCTTGAACCAACACCAGCGCCAGTTAAAGCAGCAGTATGTTTTGGTGGAAAAAGTGGTGTATGTGTGAGTGTGAGGGTATCTAACCTGCCCCGGGGCAGCTCTCCCTCCTCCCTTCTCCAGCGGATAGTTGGGGCTGGATCTCCCTGAACCTCACACTGAAAGTCCACAGTGTCATCAGCCAGGACCACTTGATTGATCGGCCTCCGCACAAACATAGGCCTCTCTGAATCACAAATATGATACTGAAAATCAGTTCTTTATTACATTTACCTCTGACAATAATAAATGCAGTGGGGTGGTGGTGGTGGTGGTGGTGGTGGGGGGGGGGGGGGGGGTAAGGTGATGGCAGCTACAGCTTTGGGGAAGAAGCTGCACTTTAGTAATGAGGGTTCGTGAGAGAG
This sequence comes from Pangasius sanitwongsei, assembly GCA_037576675.1. NCBI lineage: Eukaryota > Metazoa > Chordata > Actinopteri > Siluriformes > Pangasiidae > Pangasius > Pangasius sanitwongsei. The sequence continues at coordinate 11,677,992 of CM075019.1, read as the reverse complement.
AAAAAGGAAGAGATCTGTAAACTTACCAAACACTACTAGCTCAGCTGGATCGCTGTCCTTTTCTCCTACCATGTTGGTTCCTACACACACGTACATCCCTGCATCACTCTTGCGCGTGTTCGAGATCATCAGCTTGCCTCCTCGGATCTGTGTAGCACACAACATAAAGCACTGATCAGTTCTGCTGATCTACGATCAGCTGATTTTGTTTGCAAAAATTGACTACTCAACTACTCAAAGTAAAAAAAAATAGTTTTGTTAGAGCTCATTTTTATATTCTCATAGCATTTTTCGATAGCAGTATTATAATGGCCAATATCGCAAAAAGATCAACAAATGATAATATTGTGAAGATCGCTATGTATTTCCTGTGTAGAGATGCAAATAAGTGCACATACAAAATTTCCTCAGTACCAATGTTCGTACAAGCACTGTGTACTGCTGTCAACAGAGCAAGTTTAATATGCTTGCATAAAGACTAAAACGGCTCTTTATGCAATGCATAAATCTGAGCGAGCTACCATTAATGCATTTGAAATGCACTGCCAAAGCCCATTTAGATAAAGCGGCTTGCACGGGTATTTATGGGCAAGGCAAATCCGTGTGAGTCTCTACAACAGAGAACAGAAATATATGCAGAAGAGCAGTAAGGCACTCACATTTGATATGGTCATGGGACGAGTGGATGAAGGGCTGCAGAGGAGCGAGAGAAAGAAAGGGAGAGTAGGATGCTAGAGAAGCAGACTTACAGTGATCCTCTCGTCTTTGTCATTAACTTTTACATTGTTCCGTTTCCAGGAGATGGTGGGCTCAGGGTGACCGCGTGGGGGAATACACTCCATTACAGCTGGCTCTCCTGCCGCTACAACCACATCGCTGGGGGTCTGCCGGAAATCATCCCGCAAAACTGCACGGCAGAGAGAGGCACAGAGATAGAGAGAGTCAGAGGGTCAAGTTCAAGTTCAACATGTGGTTCACTGGGGTGAATGTTTAAATAGAAACAATAAGAGGAAATTAATTTAGAAAATGAAGTAACAGTGAATTTAAAATGTTTTACAATACCCTAGCAAGGTATGTACATAAATATAAATCATTATTATGAATAAATATTATAATAGCTAGTATTATAGGAGTACAAAAAAATACAATTTCGTCAGTTCAATTTCATTTATAGAAGGGGTCTCTGTCAGTGCTTTGCAACAGTCATTTTCTTCCACAGGTCTTTACACTTTCCAGTTAATCATTTACATTTCCAGTAACATGGCAAGTTGCATTTTTTGCTTAAGAGGGAGAAAATAAGAGAGATCAGTGAGGAAACAACTGTTTGTATGTTATAACGTAAGTGCTAACTTGTTTCATGGACATAAAAAAGTGTGTAGTTCTGTAATTAATTTTAGTAAATGTAATCATTGGTGAATTGGTGTGGTATATTATATGGCCAAACGTTTGTGGACACCTGACAATCACACCCATACGTGCCTTGTGAACATCCTATCCCAGATTTAGTCTCCCGTTTTAAAATAACCTCCACTCTTCTGGGAAGGCTTTCCACTAGATTTTTCCACTAGATCATGGCTGTGGGGATTTGTTCATTCAGCAACAGGAGCATTAGTGAGGTCAGGCACTGATGCTGGGTGAGGAGGCCTGGTGCACAGTCTGCGTTCCAGTTAATCTTAAAGGTGCTCAGTGGGGTTGAGGTGCAGGCCACTCGAGTTCTTCCACACCGCATCTTGGCAAACCATGTCTTCATGGACCTCACTTTGTGCTCGGGGGCATTTTCATGATGGAACAGGTTTGAGCACAGTGAAGGGAACTCGTTATGCTACAGCAAACAAAGACATTGTATAAAATTGTGTGCTTTGAGCTTTGTGGCAAAAGTTTGGGGAAGAACCACATATAGGTGTGATGTTCAGGTGTCCACAAACTTTTGGCCATATAGTGCATAAGAGGAATAAAACACTTCGGATCACACCACCCAATCAGTGATTTTCCTACAACAGCACGTCCCGTCGCATCATTATTTATTCATTCATTCTGCCTTATTGAGCCGTTCTACACAATATTTATCTGTACTTTATACTGTCCTGCACATTCTGATGACATTCATATTTGTGTAACTTATTATGTAGCTGGTCCTTTTCTTTGGGTGGAACGTTCTTTTGCACTCTCTATCCTTTCTTTTTCACTCATTATTTACTCATATCTTAATTAAGTATTTCCTCTTCACAACGAAACAAAGAGGAACTATTTACTTTATTTCCTGGGCACGAACATCTTGAATTCTTCTATAAGAACGAATGCGCAGAAAATCCAAATCATTTTGCAGATAGACACACAGTAACCGCAGATTCACACACACACACACACACACACACAACAATATTAATATAACTAACCGAAAGCCCTTCGATCGGCCTAAGCACATCTTCAGGGCTGATGCCATCACCCAGGCTCTCAATCAGCATTTCCATTCAATTGCTATTTATCAGATTCTTCGGCAACACCTCTTCCATCCCTTTAATCTGAGCCATGCTATCTCTTCATTCCTGCCCTCTCTTCAATCGCTATTTTGGCCTGCATATTTCCCATCAGCCCATGCCCCTGAGCTAGCAAGGAGAGGATAGACTTTATGAAGAGGAGAGGTTTTTCGATATTGCACTGGACTTGTTCCAAAATAACACATCAATGGCTTCGCTCCAAACCCCAATATCCACTATGCAGGCACTATATATATATATATATATATATATATATATATCTATATATATATATATATATATGTATATGCACTGAACCAGTCCTGTCTGATCCACTCAGTATGCACATAGAGGAGTGAGAATGAAGCTTTTATAGCTTTGCCTATATATGCAGGTATGCTTTTCAGTTTCAGCGTTTGAGGTTGCATTGCTTTACTTCCTGAATGGTATGTGTGCAAAAATGATTCAATTCTTTACTAGATTAGGATCAAGGTTTAACTGAATACACTGTTACATTTTACATTTTACATAGGCATTAGTAACGTACGTGCAGTTGTTACAGACAATTATTTTAACACGCTTCCTTGCATTGAGAAAAGAACATTTACTTGAAACTCGCTTCTACTCCAAACCTAAATGCAGCTCTTAATTCCACTAATAAAGTCAGGTTTAAAATGTGTCAACAATAAATGCCTCACGATGAGTCAGACATGAGAGAAGGTCTTAATAAAGTTGTTCTTCTGCACAATGGAGCAATTCAATTTCAGTAAAAAGTAACTCCAACTACTGACATTATATTTTACTTATGCTTTTGTATCAACTAGTTTGGCAAACCCCAATTTTAACCCCAAATTTTCCCTTAATAAAAAAGCCCTACACTCCTGGGCCAAGCCCAAAATGGCAAATATTAAGCTTTTAATGGTCTTAACAACAAATCATTGGTCAGAAAATTAGCAAGAATTAAACAAATGCACTCCTGAGAGCTCCTGTACCACCATTTGCTCTTTACTTTTGCTGCAATGAACTGTTTGGGGAAAAGCTAGAAACAGGGAAACTTACTTATATAGTCTTCTTGTACACAAAGGTAAGGTCATGATATTATTTGATCAGGATGATGATTAAAATGTTTGATGTAAAATTCAAACTAACACATATCTGGGTGTACAACATTTTCCAAAAATATCTTCTGGGATGTATTTTTTCTTAAAAGATTAGTCATTATTTGGTTATCTGCCACACCCGATGCAGCCCATCAAGGGCCACAAGGCTTAAACATTTAAAGGACTCAAAGAGAAAAGCTATCCCATACTAACTTCCTTTATCTATTTGTTTAATTCTATTTGTTGCTAAGACCATTAAAAGCTTAATATTTTGCCATTTTGGGCTTGACTCATTTTTTCCCCAGGAGTGAATGTCTGAAAAGATGAATCCTACATATTTCATTTATGAAGATTAATTCACAAGTGACTTTCACAAAAATGAATCTCACATAAACACGTATTAATAAATAACAAGTATTAGGTTTAGGGTTCGCGATACAAAAAAAAAAAATCATATCATGATACTTGAAAACATTTCTACGATACCCAATATGCATCACAATTTATTCCATAGATGATACATATGATACATACTGTATAGTGTCTAAGATGAAAACTGCCAGCAAAACAGTATTATTACATAAAAAAAAATGTTTGATGATACTTTTACTTCATGTCTACAAAAATAAATTATTAAACACTTAGGTTAACATCAGAGGATATAACTGTTACAAAAAAAACTGTTAAAAACTGTTAATTAGGCTTTCATTATAAGTGAGTTTTGAGTAATAAGGTTTTCCTTTTTTTTTCAACTCAGGGAGATATTTTGAAATGAGTGTCTGTGGTAATGGCACCTACACTACTGATGGTTTATAGAAATTAGGATAAAAAATCACTGCCATATTCCTTTTACTCTTGGTCTAAGCTGGGCTATACATTATGTCCTGTTCATGTTTAACAAGCAACAGTCACAGCGCTGGCACTGAATATGCGACACACAGCTGTTGCTGCTCATGATGATTAAAATGATTTCAAAAACTGCATGAGGGTCAGTCAGGTTGAGTTCATCTCCCAAAGTACTGGCACTCAGCGTGGGAGTGAAAAGCAGACTGGATCAGCGGTGCTTCTCTCTGATGAGTGGACCTGCCTTATACAGAGGATGAATAGCCAACTTTCTTTCTATAGTAGACATACACACACAAAACTAAACCAAACTGAAAGACTGGTCTTATTCACAGCTCTCTCTGGTAGCCTGGATGCTTTACAAACTTTCAGGAATGCATGCTTTGAGGTAAAACAGCTTTCATTTTTGCAGCATCAATAGATAACTTGGATTTGGATCTATATTTCTGTGCTCTGTATTTATGTGGATGATGAACTATGGGGACATAATTTTGAGCAGAGTAGACTTCTGATTTGCAGAAGTTGCAGAAGTTTTAATTTGCAGAAAATTTGCAGAAGATTTAATTTATTGAACTGTATTGAGTTCAAGTGTATAAAGTAAAACAATAAATTAAAATATGAGCCTGAGCTCAGGTACTGTCTGTGCAGAGTTTTGAATTTCCTCCTTCATTCAGGTTCTCCAGTTCCCTTCCACTGCCAAGAAACATGCCAGTAGGTGTACTGGCTATGGTAAATTGCCCCTAGGTTTCAGTGTGTGTGCGCATGATGCCCTGCCCTCCCTCCCATCCAGGGTGTATTCCTGCCTCACGTCCAGTGTTCCCGAGATAGGCTATGGATACTTTATGTCCAAGATAAACCAGTTACTGAAGATGAATGAATGCTTATATATACACACACATATATATATATATATATAAGGTAACGACAGTTTAGTGGCCTCCTCTCCAAGACCTTGTAATTATACAATATTTTATCTAATTGTGCTACATATACTATCAGTCTGAATGTCTCTAAACAGGTTTTATGTAATTACCTAAATTACAGACAGCTGCAATCTCAAAAAAGCACAACTCTTACAGCATATATATATATATATATATATATATATATATATATATATATATATATATATATATTTTTTGAGAGATATATAGTGACAGTGTATATAATAAATTGTAAATGTA
>CM075019.1:11651450-11672288 GCA_037576675.1 Pangasius sanitwongsei | reverse complement strand
GTGTGTGTGTGTATATATGTGTGTGTGTGTATATGTGGGTGTGTATATGTGTGTATGTGTGTGTGTGTGTGTGTGTGCTGTCTTCTGGGGAGAATGTATTGTCATTAGGCCTGAATTACAAAGCTAATGTCGCTACAATGTCACCCTGGCAGAGCAAGAGAGAGATAAATGAAGCATCTTTTCTTGCCGGTGTGTGTCTGTGAGTGACTGCATTCTAATGAAGAGGCTGGATAAGAGAAAGTATGGATTTTAATGCTAACCCTTGGGGCGTCCCCTCTCTTCATGTCTGATGGATAAGAGTTAGGCTCTGCTACATTTCCTCCATCACTTTAAATGTCAGAAAAGCATAGCGTCGCTGCTGGTATGAATATACATAAGTGGGCCAGAGCACAAAGGCCTCGTGGGTGATAGATGACAGTCTTGGCTTGAGAAATGTGACTGTAATTCCAATGCCATCTGATAACAAATATTCTCAAGACACACACTCATAGCCTGGCAGAATGCATTAACCCTGAAAATCAGTTCAACACAATGTACTGTAACTTTTCAAGACAACTTAAACACATTCCACCTTCACTTTTCTGCTGTCTAATAAAGTTGCCAAACCTTTCCACACTCCAGTTTTAACACGCAATGTTAAAGGAGAAACATAAAAAAATCAAAATAAAGGTACAAATGAAATATTAATCCAACAAGAATCGATGTATTGGTAAATCATTCACAGGAGTATATACAAGAAATGTGGTATTTTTGAAAATGCAGTTAGTTCAGAAAAAAAAAGTTCATAGCTTACAAGAGCTCCTGAGTTTGTGTAGAATTATGTACTGTATAAGAAGACTCACTAATGTGAACCTAAACTGATAGGCTTCAATTACACACAAATTGAATAATTTTTTTTTTAAAAGTTGTTCCTTATTTATGACTTGAAAGAAAACCATCCGAAACTAATCCATATATTAAGATAAATAAGACTAGCCATTCCATTATGACACAAAAATGGAGCCCATACAGTTAGGATGAGTTAGTGGGTGTCTGGTATGGTAGCTGATACACTGCAGTGGCTGAGCTGCATTACTGGAAAAATTAGTGCATACAGTGTTTAGGAGGCATTCTTTCCAAAGTAATTTGCAGGTGATTTATCATCATAGGCACATGAGTAAAGAGAAAATCAGTGTTTCCGAAACTTTTGTAAATCTGGCGGGAATTTTTAGTTTGGCCTACGAAAATATTTACACACAACTTCATAAAAAGATTGATAAATGAGGCCCGTTGTGGGATTTCAGGAGTGTACTGGATATTCTACAATATGCTTTCAGACATTATTATAAAATGATAAAGCTCCATAATCAGTGCACTATACAGGAAAAGTTAAGGTTTCAAACATATGGTTAGACATGTCCCCGAAATCGCTTAATTCCCAATGAAACCTAACACACAAGCATGACTTGCCAGGGAGAAGACAGGTTGCATCAGTTAATGATTAAAATTGTAAACTAAGCCACTTCATTGATTTTCCTCTCGAGTACTGTTACAGGGGGAACCAGAGACAGTGGGATTTTTCTGAACTGGGTCTGGGCCGGGTCAGTCCCATCTGCCATGACCCACACACACACCCTGGAGCTTGATTAGGCTCTGCCAATTACCCATAAAGCCCTGGGGGAGGAGGATTAAGCTTCTGACCCTCACCCTTCGAGTGCCAGCCTCGAGGGAACTGCCCTCTCCCTCTCTGTCTGTCTGTCTGTCTCTCTTTCTGGCTCTCTGTCCACAATAGAGGCAGTGTAATCCTACCCGTGAGCACTGCAGTCCACTTCAATTACCCCTCCTCCAGCCGGCATGGCTGCATTCTGATAGGCATTGCTAATAAATCCCTCGACTCACAACCTTTCACCTCTCGCAAAATCAATTCCTCATCCCCAAACCTTCATTCATTTCTAAGTTGGAGTTTCGGCGGTGCGAGAAATGTCTAAAGCCTCATCGGCGAGGCCCATCGCATTAACCCAGCCGGTCTGCCTGTATCGTAATGAGTCTATTTGTCTGAGTAAGTCTGGGGCAGGAGAAAAGATTTCTAAAAATCAATATGAAGAAGTGCAGACAGGCACATTTGAAGACTTCTTTAGCAATGTGCCACTATGGCTGGGTTGCATTTCAGAGACCTCCCTTAAGGCGTGCTCTCTCAGCCAAAGATCAGACCTGAGGTGTGTGCTCTCTGCCCTCTGTCCTAAAACCATAATGAGCTTACTATAATAGCTTGAAGATTACATTCAACAGTGTGAGATGTTATCATGTGAGCTGAAACTCGGATTAAACACTATACAAGTGTTTATATGCAGTTGGTTGCTTTTAATCTTTTAATTAAACAGTTTATAATGTCTGATCAAGCAAACAACAGCTTTTGTCTCTCCTCAAGTCTCAAACATTTTCTGAACTCATGAATAAATATTTCCGTGAAGGAGGGTGATGATAAATGGCTCTGTTGCTCAGATGAGGGGTTTATGTTTCGGCTCCTGTTGCTGGTATTTGAGCAGGTTGTCTGTCAATCTGTCCTTTTCCTTCTAAAGCTTGTACCACACACACACACACACGCACACACACACACACACACACACAAGTGCATACAACTTAGAGACAGCTTCATCAGGACAGATAATATTACAATTTGTATCTAAATGAATGTTTTTTAATTCTAGTCATGAATCCATAGAGCATGTCATCCTCCATCAGGAGTACAAGCTTTAATTCTCTGGTCTGCATACTATTAAATATCTCCCGCATTCCTTTGTGGTGAGAATTTAATTTGGAGTGCACATAGTGCTGAGTCACCAGCGCTAATTGTCTGACATGGTCACTGATGATGGCTTCCCTTTTTGTTAAATAATAAAAACGAATTACATTGCCCATTTCACTGATCTTTCATTAGAACGATTTTCCCATTAACTGTGCTGAACTGTATTTTTGTCTTTTCATTTCAGTTCCACTAAGGTAGTAACAACCCCGCCCCCAGTAATAATGAGAAGTCAAAATGCCACCTTTGTTCAGTGATGGATGTGAACAGGTGGTAGATGTATGAAAGGAAAGAATCTAATGGTGAGCTGATCAATAGAGCCAATAATCACGAGTATGTCGACATATGGAGAGCTCAAGGCCTGGCTGCTGGTCACTCAACCCTCTCATCTGCTTAAAAAAAAAAGGATGTTTGTCCTGTGGCATCTGGACACCTGCTTAAAGCATATCAACCCCCTCTTTACCCTACCCTCTTTTACCCAGGGGTCATATTTACCATATTTATCAAACCATTAATCTAGGGTCATTTCTCATTTGTTATCTTATCTAACTGATCTTTACTTTTGTTACCTATGACCCCTGACAATATTCCTAGCACCCAAACCTGGCCAAAATCTGGGTGTTACCCAAAAAAAAACCCCAAATGGGTTCAATAAGGAACAAACACTTTTAAACGCACATGCTGAAAAAAAACAAATGACAAGTAAGAGAGTTACTATTATGACAGGTATTATAGATAAAAGATTAAAAAAAAGACAGCGATTTGGAGTTTTTCTTTTCAAGCTGTCACTGATTTTCCTTTCTTTCTCTTAACGTCAAGAAAAGTCGTTCTCTTATGGTGCTGACACAATTACAGCAGCTCTGGGGGAGCCGTGTTTTATATAAGGCTGTCTCTGCCCCACATCAAAGGGACATCTCAATATCCTCCCTCTCCAAACAGCCAGGCAAGACTAGACATCACATCTCCCCCGCCATCACTTATGTGAGAAAACACACTGCGAAACGGCTCTTAGCCGCTGGAGCGCCAATCGATGGAAGAGTTAAGTGGAAAGGAAGCAAAAGTTATACAAAAGGAACTCAGCAAAAGGAGAAAGGCATTTGACTTTTAAGCGATTTTAAGAAATACTGTGACAAGTTTAAAAATCACCAGTAATCTATTAACACTGCCATGATGGTGTGATTTTCAATTCCCAAGTCTTTTCGGTTTTCAGTAAGCAGACATAAACAGCTTCTTCATGATCAGGGGTACTGTTTGATGTATTTTGGAGTACTGAAGTTGATTGTTTTCCTAAAACAGCAAGTCCTGAATGTGTATTCACAGCAATTTACCAACAGTTACATATTTTATTTTTTAAGGAAGGACACGTCGTACCTTTCATCCATTTCCACTTATGTTTAATGTTGTAGAACGTCCACGAAACAAGTTCATTTCTAGAACGACTTACATTAGAACAGGTATAAACAGTCATTCCCTCCGCCTTTTTTCTCTTTCTTTAGGTTAATAAGACAAAAAAACACCCAGATTGTAGTATTACAGAGGAATCCTGAAGACGTGAAATCCTCCGTCCTGATAATCTTCTTGTGGTCAAAAATCTACTGAGTGTTAAAAAACTGGAGACACTGGACACTCCTTCCATACATGTTAAACAGATTGTATGTCGATAATACAATGCGACTCTAAGGGGTGATACTGGTAAGCAAACTGTTTTAATATAAAACATTTTGTATACTTTGTTGTATTTACAGTACTGGATTTCTGGTTGATTAGAAGAACATTTGTTTCAGTAGTAGTGGAGTTCTAGTTGTTTTGAGGCCCTAAGTAGGTTCACTAATCTTCCCTCTGTTCTTCTGGGATGAATTAGTCTTTCTCCTTGTTCTGTGTTGGGAAACTGTTATAGCCATTGATGACAGGAGCAAAACCTGGTGTTGAACACAGCTGTCATAAAGCATGAAGCCCTTGGGCCAGGCCGTGCTACTGACTGGAGGGGACGTGTGTATGTATGCGTGTGTGTGAGATGGGGGAAGGGGGCATGAAGGAGGCTGCTTCATACTAATAGGCACGTGCAGCCCGGACATCTGCCCACCTCCCCATACACCACCCCCATCAGCTACCCATCTAAACGAACCACACACACACACACACACACACACAGGGAGAGAGAGAGAGAGAGAGGTAGAGCGGCATGGAGAGAGAGAGAGCGATGTGCTCCCCTTGACGTTTCATCATTTCAATCCCCGATAGGATCAAAGAGGCCTCTCAGGGTGTGATGAAGCTGGTGCAGGACGCCCACGCTCCTTATTGCCTTGGGGATACGGGGAAACCCAGAGCCATCGCAGACACATGTGCAATTTTTTTTTGTGTTTGTTTGTCATGGCATTAGTGTGTGAGTGTTTGTCTTCAGCGAGGCGCTCATTTGAAAGCTGTCTATGTCGCTTAGCTATCACCTGAGTCCTATTAGGAGACCACAGCTGGGAATAGCACTCACTCGCTCTCCCTGTCCCCCCTCTCACTCACTCGCTCGCTCTCTCACTTTCTCTCCACCGTTTTCTTCTGCATTTTCATGCAGCTTCCCCCCTTCTACAGCTGATTGATGAGAAGCATCTGTGTACATTGTTGTGATGACTGAGCATGAAAAATAATTTCCACTGTAAAGGAAAAGTGTTGTGACCTGACCTAATGAAGCTTGGCAGCAGGCAACAACACAGCTATCAAAAAGTTGTTGAAAAAAACAAAGTGATAAGCCTGTCAGCTTTAGAATTTTGCCATTTCCTATGGCAATACAGACACACACACACACACACACACACACACACACATATATATATATATATATATATATATATATATATATATATATATATATATACACACATATATATATATATGGAACATGGAACATTCATTTAAGAATGTTAACACAATAAAAAAACAGTCCAGCATAAATTGTACCAGTGTGTGTGATGTTATTGCTTGGTTTGTGGTTTTGGTTACAGACGTTGATTTTACGATCAGACGGCTATAAAACGTCTGAGGCCACAGCCTGTGTGCTCCGAAATAACAAGTAATATTTCACTAGTTTACAAGCCCAAAACATCCCTGGTAGCACGAGGCAGCACCAAACTGATATGGATGCAGTTAATGGAAAGATGGAAAAATAGACGAGACGGGCTGTCAAGGTGCGTCGTTTCAAAGCTCTTAAGAGCATCTAAACACACTGGTGCTCCCCGCTACGTAGCCCCTACCGCACATGCCCGGCCGTGTCAGGGGCGACAAATTGATGTAATAAATGCAGGTGCTTTATGGCAACGTCGCATGTGCTGCACTGGAGGTGGCTCTCATTAAGCAGACGGGGAGACGAGTGGGGGAGAAGTCCACAGATCTGGATGAGAGGAAAGGGAGGATGGGATCTGAGAGAAGAGTCCAACTGGCAGTAGGGTCCTACAGCAGACGAAGTGCCAAAGGGGTGACTGTGACCTGTAACCTAAACACTGAAAATCACTCAGCCACTGCCTGAGGCACAGTGCACTCTCATTTAAACAAGAGAGTATAGTGAAAGAGAAAGAGAAAGAGAGAGTATTGTCTACTTTTATGAGGCTGTGAGTCTTGAACATACAAATCTGAGGTCTAATGAAAATGAAGTTACCTGTTCTTTTGTAGGAAATGGTTACATATTGTTACATTGTTTTGAAATACTATCCTATACAAAATAATATATACTATACAAAATATTATAGCTCCAGGGTCCGTGGTCTGGTTCTGAGCATGGGCTATTGTCTCCCCGTGTTTGCGTGGGTTTCTTCCCACTTTCTGAAAACATGTCTTGGCTACACTACATTGCTTCTAGGTGTAAATGAGTGTGTGTGTGGTGCCCTGCGATGGACTGGCATCCCGTTCAGGTTGGGTCCCCGCCATCCCAAGATACTATGACCCTGACCCTGATAAAGCGGTTACTGACAATAAATGAATGAATGATTTTGTAGTTTTTATTTAATAGTCAAAGAACAAATCAGAATTTGAATCAAAATGCTTTTGTGTTCAAAATACTTGTATGCTGTCATCAGGTAAACTGATGCTTATGCAATTCTGACATTTTTCAGTTTTGTGAACCGTTCATAAATAGCAAAGTGTTGACTCATTTCTAGCCACAATTTTGCGGAAAGCCTGACTGTTGTCATTGGATGTTAAATAAGCGCTTAAAAGGTTTCCATGGTAGGTATTATTCAGGATACCTTGTTAGATGTTAGCAGGTTAACATGCTAGCATCTATCAAGGTATCATGAATAATACCGTGGTAGATGCTTAGACGCTAAGAGACTAACATGGTGTTGTGTCCTATTCTAAAGTCTTACTAATATACAGACGAAAAATATAACAGCAGAAACCAAAGAGATAGTATAATGGACTGACCCTTCGTGTGCGTGTTTTTTTTTTTTTTTTGAAGAGAACCTAGCGTTAGCAATCATGCACCAGAACACTAACATCTGAGCTGTTTTTTTTATTATGCATGAAATTACAGTTTGATATATTTCTCGCCCAACTCCTGAATATGCACTTTTACTAGTACGTGTCAGCAAGGATTGCTTTGCTAAAGGTATTTCTTTGCTCAGTCTGTCTCCTAATCAGACAGGAGTTATATTTAAGTCACTTCAGTAGGAGGTGAAACACACATGCATGCACATGCACACATGCATGAACACACACACACCTCAAGCCTCTGCGCTGGGCCAGTAATCTGCTCATGTCTGGAGCTCAGCTCTCTGTGGAGTTAATCCTCACACCTTCTCTTGATTGCAAGTACAGAATGCCACACACTAGTGCTGGGTGATAACATCATCTCAATTTGTATAAAACTTTTCCTCTAGAGTGATAAGAAGCCTTGGGAATTCAAATTCAATAAACTTTATATTTTCCAGTCTAACTTTCAGCAAAATAGGCAAATGTATTAATGCACTGTCTAGCTCAATAGCCGGTCATGTGTTATTATATTACATTAGCTACCACTGTTATTAGTTTCATTAGCTACCACAGCCAACCAAAATATGGGGCAGCACATTAAAGATTTCAGTTGCTCTGTGGACTTGCTAATAAATCTATCATCTGTACACTCCTGAAGAGAGTGTCATACTGCAGTAAAGTGTTGCAGTGCAATGCATAAAATCATGCAGATATAGGTCAGGTCAAGAGCTTCAGTTAATGTTCACATCAGACAACTGAATGGGGGAAAAATTTCACTGAGATTTCTCTGACTTTGGCAAGTGCATGGTTGTAGTTGGGGCTGGGGCTGCTGATCTCCTGGGATTTTCTGTAGAGTTTACACAGAATGGTGCAAAAAACAAAAAACAATCAGTGAGCAGCAGTTCTGCAGATGGAAAGGCCTTGTTGATGTGAGAGGTCAGAGGAGAATGGCCAGACTTTTTTGACATGAAGGATACAGTAACTCGAATAATCGCTATAACCATGGTGAGAAGACCACATCAGGTTTCACACACACACACACACCAAATATGTTCCATCCAACACATATCTTGGCTACAAAACTCTGAAACATGCAAAAAAAAAACAACAACATAAAATTAGAGCATCTCACTCAATTCAAACGCCTGCTTAACTAAATTCGGCTCCCAGAATTCCTCTGGCATCCTGTGTCAGTTCAGCTCTGGTTACTGTGGCGACAAAACCAACCGTTTCCCTTGTCATGGAATTTGAATACTGACCCCAAAGGTAAAATGTCTGTCACACACAACAAACCTTTATCTCACAGGCTGCAGCAGATCATTAGAAATTCAAGCTGTCTGACAATAGTTACTTACTTTAGCTTAACTTGAGGGCCAAAAAGTTTTCTGCTTCTGCATAAATAATCTGAGTAAAAATATTCCCTCTAATCAATGATGACAAGCTTCACATTTTCTGGTCTTTGAAGAGGAGGTAGACACCTCGAAGAGAAAGTCTGCGAGTAAACTTTCCTTGCTCTATTTCCCTAGCTGTATTCTAAAGAGGCTCAAAGATCTTGAAGTCCCAGTACTACTTCACAAGACTGGTACAGGGAGATGAGGTCTGCTCTACAGGCGGTCAACTGTCTAGAGCAAACAAAGATACACACACACACACACACACACACACACACACAATACTGTACACTTCAGTTGTTTTTAGCCATGTGAGACCTGTGATTATCTGAACAATACTGGACAGAAGGCTGACCTGCTAACGGCTGAGTAAAGAACAAATGTGGCAATGATGAAGGGATGAGAAATGCAAAAGAGGAGGAGAGAAGAAAGGAAGCTGTTGTTTTTATGACCAGGAAATGGGAGCCCCTAAAACCCCCAAACGTGGCTCTTTTTGTATGCAGATACAGACAACAATACGTCTATTAGAGAAGTGGTCTAATCCAACATGTGTGGCGCACGTGGTGGGTGTAATGGAGATACCGCCTGTGAGGGACGGAGGATTATTTTAATCTAGTGATGGGGATGAGGCTAAATGTTGATGATGAGTGAACAGGATATGGTGCAGGCAACTGTCTACTGCCCAAATCCCCCGCCTTCACCCACAAATGTCCCACTTTAACCCTATTTACTGCCATGTGGCCATCTGGGTGGACCAAAACAACCGGAATTAACTGCTCTTCTACTGACAGAGAATATTGATATGCCCATCTGCACATTGGCACTGAGGTGGACTAGGGGTGTGTAATGAGATGACATAATGCGTATATCAATACGAAATTATATATGTATATTTAAGATCCATTCAACATACACTAAATAAGAATTTTGACATTATTGCTTTATGCATGGGAGGTCACGCCTCCTTCACTGGGACTAATAATGCTGCATTTAATTTACCTCAGAAGTGGGAAGTCAGAGCTCATTTTCCACATCCAAATACTTTCATATACAGAATAACTCAATTAAAGGGAAGAAGTGCTACTTTGTTTACTGCTGATGCTGTGCATAGCCATGCTGATTTAATGTCACTTGTGGTACTCAGAGGAACTCAGAGTGAAGAAGATCATCCCAAGTTCCTGAGGAGGAATTCTGAGTTGAGAGGGCATTTTTTTGGTTTTTCCTGTTCAGAGGTCAGGAATTACAAGTTACAATCCCTAGACAAATGCAGCGTAAGCACAGAGACCACACCTCCTTCACTTGACCTAACATTTACAGAGACCACTCCTCCTTCACTTGACCTAACATATACAGAGACCACGCCTCCTTCACTGGTTCTAACAAGCACAGAGACCACGCCTCCTTCACTTGGCCTAACAGATACATAGACCACACCTCTGTCAATGGGACTAACAAGCACAGAGACCACGCCTTCTTTACTGGGACTGACCAATACAGAGGCCACACCTCTGTCAATGGGATTAACAAGCATTAAGGCCACACCTCTTTCACTGGGACTGACAGGTACAGAGACCACGCCTCTTTCACTGAGGATAACATACTCAGAGGCCACACCTCTTTCAAAGTTTGAATGACAGGCACGGAGAACTATGGAATATGACACAGAAAGATTAAGAAAGAGGCGCAAAGCGTCAAAGAAACGTACTTTATAAAGTTTTCAAATAACATAGCAATAAAGACCAATGCACATATTTTATGAAACTTTATTGCTACAGAGTTGTGCCTTGTTTCTGTACCTGCTCCTTTAGCCTCGTATCGTTTGCCTGATACACAAAGTTTAGAGTCAGCGCAGCCCTATGGCAAATGTTCCAAAATACGACTGTATCATTATAATCATATAACTAATGTCTACTCATAAAATGTGTTTGCATTTTGTCATTGTGTCCCAATAAAGTGCCACTGGGTGTTTAAATGTGGCTATGAATAATTGAGAATTAGAAAACGTGTTGATTCCTGATGCATGGCTGAGTGGTCTATAAAAGACGTTTGGTTTATAAACACATAATCATAATGCACTGCTTCAAGAAACAAGCAATAAATGTCAGAGGGAGTAGAGATTAAGCCTTAAATGCATGCTAGTGATGTACGACCCCTTTTTACTCATTTTCTTCTAATCTTTCCAGGGGATGAACACTGTTCCTCGCTGTCTTCTTCAACACATGCCACTCAGACATCATGAGAAAAGACAGGGGTCAGACCCAGTAAGAGTGACAGACCCTGGAATGATGTGAATAATAATTCTGAGCACATCACAAGAGCGGCTCTCTGAATCTGTCCTGACATTATAGCAATTTGGTTGCTAAACCATCTGATCCTTCAGGTTTTTATGTATCTACTTCAAACAGCTTAATGACATCAGAGGCTTGACACAGACATCACTAATGTACACAGACAGAAAAGGAAAAGGCTCTTCAGGAAATGATACTTGATTATCGTGGCTCCTTCATTTCAGGACATATGATGGAGTATAGCTGTCTAATGGGACAGTATTGTCACCCATGGTTCTACTATGCTTCAGTGATTTGTCTGTTGGGGATGCCATTAAAAATTGTCCTGCCACAATTCTGCCATTAGAGCTACAGTCAGGAAAGATCTAAATACTGCCATGGCTGCGTAGAATGTTCACAGAGAAGTGTGTGTAGCACAAAAAACCTGCCATTTCACTTCCTCAGAAATCTTAAGGATTTGTAAGAGGCTAATTAGTAACTGGGATTCTTCCAAGCCTGTAGACGCTGAGAGAAAATGAGTGAATAGCCTTGCAGAAAAGTCACATGAGTTTTCAGACACTGCACGTGTTACGTTTCACACATTTTTCACATGCGGACTTTTCGAATTTAATGCATGTGCGTTTTAATGTGGTTTTTCCTGATTCATTTCTTTTCCTGTGTGATT
Organism: Pangasius sanitwongsei; assembly: GCA_037576675.1. Classification (NCBI taxonomy): domain Eukaryota; kingdom Metazoa; phylum Chordata; class Actinopteri; order Siluriformes; family Pangasiidae; genus Pangasius; species Pangasius sanitwongsei. The sequence goes on along the minus strand of CM075019.1, from coordinate 11,660,708 downwards.
TTTTACATGATTTACTTATTTTCAAATGTGATTTTTTTTAACATGATTCACATATTTTCATGGTTTTTTTAAATATATGATTAATTGATTTTCACATAACTTTTATTCATTTCTTTGCGTACGTGAGTCACTTATTTTCACGTGTTTTTTTTCACGCTTCATTAATTTTCACGTGTTTTTCTTCACAATTCGTTTAGTTTCAGTTGTAATTCTTTCATATGTTTAATTTATTTTAACATCATTTTTTTGCACACGATTCATTTACTTTCACATGTTATTTTGCACATGATTCATTGATTTTCACCTATGATTTTTTTTTACAGATATGATCACATTTTATTCACATCACATTATGGGTGTACTTCACATGTGCAATTTTATGCTAAAATGTACCTTCACATGTTTCTCACACATGATCAAATATCACACATAGTTGTATGTGAAAACCATGTGATCATATGTGTAAAATGTATGTAATTTAACGGCTGCTGGGTTATGCAGGTTTGTGAGTGTACCCACTAATCTCAGAGCTAGAACTTGGCTCTTTGCCTGCTCTCCCCTCCCTCACATGGCTGTTGGCACTGCCAATGAGAGAAAAGCAATCAATCATCCAATTCCAGGGCTACTGTCTGTGCAGCCTCTTGAAGCGTACACAAAATGAACTAAACTATCTAAGAGGTCTGATAGCTAAGTACCATAACAAAACAAACGCTAGTAAACCGATTGCGATTTCTCCGCTGTTTCTCGGCAATTCCAGCCAAGAGTTCTGCAGCATGTGTATCTCTGCAACTATCTTGAAGCTGTAGAAATTAAATAGGTTTATTTAGTATAGACTAATACCTGCATTTGAGCTCAAACCTTTACCCTGTGGGAGAAAATGAAATGCAATCGTCCTTAAAAGCCTCTTCTTCAAACTGACTGCTTATTTGGAGAATTGATTAAAAGAATAATTCCAGTCTTATTAACCTGGTCTGCACAATATCAATGAAACGATACTTTTGCACTTGTGTGAATAATAATGAAGAAAAAGCCTAATAAAAATCGCTACTACTGCAAGAATGTGCCAGGGCACAAACTACACTTTTTTAGCAGTGATAAACCACGCACAGCGTGAGATCACTTTAAGAACGCTACTCTTCAATGGCCACATGACAAAATGTTTGCTTTAATTATTGCAATTTTCTCGTTTGCTGATTTCTTGTCTCTATTCTAAAGCTGAGCGGCAAGAGAAAAGAGAAACCAATTAGTGACAGGGAGCTGAATCAAGTATGCAATCTGAACACGTGTGTTGCAAACTAAAGAGCTGCCGCATTTCCTTATTGGACTTTAATATTTTGAATACACACACAAATCTATAGCTGTGTGCCTCTGGAATAAAAAATGACTTTTGTCTTTATGTGTAGCTAGTCACCAGCTGAATCTCCTCCAAACCTGTAGAGAATATGATGTAGGCTTAATTCTTTGTCAATGTGTGTGTGTGTACTTAAGCTGTAACCAAAGACATGAGCCATCATGGTGCCTGAATCAGTGTGACATTATATTGTTGTCCATGTCCAGTATTCTCTACCCATAACCTCGACCCCACAGATGCACTCATATCGAACAGGGAGCTGTTAGTGCTCCGCCTCACACCACCTGTTAAAATCTCAGCTTAACTGCCTCCCTCGGTCTGAACCCTGCTCCTTTTGCCTCCCTCTATTTAGCAGTCAGCAGTGCCGGGTGGGCACTCTAGTCCCCGCTTTAATTAAGTACGAAGGCTATACAAGGGATGAGACTTCCTCTGTCCGTATGACCCCACCCTGTCAGCAGTCTCCCTGACCCCTGCGGCCCACCAGGCTAAGTGATCTCATTACTGCTGCTTGGACACACACAGAGGGTCAGAGAGTGTGCAAAACTGCCACGGACCACACCATACCAAAATAAGACAATGTCGAAGGACCAGAGTCCATGTGATCACAATATAATGATGCAGCATTATTTTGATTTCCACATTAACCTTACAAAGTATGCAGAAGTATTTTGATGTGTCATAGCTCAGTAAGACTTTTGCTGACCTAAACTGAACTTCCAGTCTCAAAGTAATGAACATTGCTCAGATCTTATTCATTTAGTTTTTATTGCTATATAAAATCTGGGTATGACAAACCATTAGGACTAACACACTTTGCACTGATGAAATTAAAATGCTTTGTAATATTCCCTTTGCCAGTAACACTTTATCACTGATTTACGCTGAAGACTTTTTTAACACCAGACCTTTTCAAAACAATCCTGTTTGCTGCACTCTCTGGGTTTAATAGCGTCGACGGCAGCCAGCCCTAGAGCAGAGTGCACGCCCTGATGCACATAAGTCACCATTTCTGTGGCTTCAGTCTGGCCTAGCTGACCTGAAAGCAGACAGTCTTATCTGTGTTGTCGCCCCTGCTTAATCCCCAAGAGACCAGCCCAAAACACCAGACCCCACAGAGCCTGGTTTAAACACTTTGTATTCCACACCTAAAAAAAACTCCTTAAAGCAAGGGTCATCAACTGGTAGACCAGGCAGTCCAGATGTGGACCCAACAAAGTACTTCAGTGGATCAAACTGAGTACTTGAAAAATACTACAGCGAAACTGATCGATATATGAAAAAACCGGCAGTCATCCAGTGACTCTAGTTTTGAAAGTTGAACCATTGTGGCTTCTGTAGCAGATCTTCTGTTTTGGCCAATCACATGCAGGCCTAGAGACATTAGCTTAAAAAGGGGAGAGTTTTCAAAGACTGTCATAGATTTATCATTTTATTTACCCACTTTTGTCGCATTGGCAAACCAGTGACATGCCTTGTTTAAAAATAATGTTGACAATGAAAACTGAACGAACAAAGTAGTATGTAGTTATTCTCTCTGTTGAGTCCATAGAGCTTCAAATTCTCTTATTTACAGCCATGAATTAATCACCTGATTTTATTACGTTAGTTGCTTATTTTTATGCAACTGGACCTTTACAAATTTTAGTTGAATAGCCCTGCCGTAAATTCTCAATCAAGCTGTGAAAACATAGAGTGTTTTTGAAACCTAACTGACGTTACACTGAATTTTTCAGGGTAAGCTCAGTTGCCTATAATGGCTACTCTACACAGCATGTACCACGCTTGAGATGGACGTGTCAGGTCATACATGGCAGCTATCTGCACTCACACTAGAACAGGGCTATTTGTGCTAAAAACTCAGTAAAAATACTTACACTAATATATTTATTACAGAGGGTTGGACTGAATTGACTTTGATTAATGGCAAAATAGATCCTACTTAATTTACAAAAAAAAAAAAAGAATGCTTGAAACTGATGTTTCTCTAAAATGATTGTTTATGGGAACATCTACTCAACGTTATGGTCATTGCTAGTGAAATTCCACAATGTGAGAAAATCCCCACTCTCAACCAATCAAAACAATGATTCTCAGGTTCTCCTTTCACATGTTCATTCCCAACATTTCTTGGGACAGCTGCCACTTTGCCCTCACCTGTTCCCATGGAAATCAGCCCTGACCTCCACATAACCTTCTTTCAGAAGATCACATGACTATGACTCACCCAAATGCCCTCAGCAAAACCGGGTATCAGAACATGGAGTCAGGGTCATGAATAGTGGAGGTGAGACATGGTATAATATTATTGGTTTATATGGTTGTCAACTATTTACTCCATTTGCAGGGAAATTATGGAAAAGCAAAATGTCAAAATCTCAGTGTGCTATGCTGCTCTTGTGTCTTGAGTTCACTGCTGCTTTTGTTTATGTTATGCCATGTCTTATTTTTTTTCAATCGTATTCCTGTATATTCCCCTGTCATGATTGGTCAATTACCCTAATGTGTTCACCTGTTCTGTGTCTCTGCTTGACTAGGTTGGTTATTTTATGCTAGTGGTTTTGTTTTCTGGCTTATGAATTATCCTTGTTTAATGTTGCCTATCTGTGCGCTACAGACTTTGACAATGATACTTGGCTTGCCCTAAATAAAACATATTGCATTTATGCACTTGCATTCTGCAATAACCGCACACTGCACAAGAAGATGCAGTTTCAATTTTTCAGCTTTCAAGTTTCAGATCCTTTGAGAGGGCACTAACATTGAAAATAGCAACATAATCCATAACAATCAACTGGTACTGCAAATATCTAGTGAAGTGATTCCAAAATGATTCTCCATCAGGTAAAAACACATCAATCAAATCTACAGCACAAGCCAAATTAACCATTTAAAATTGATAAAGAGAAATGCACCATCAAGAACAGTCACTTTCATCCCTCATTTACTGCAAAGCAGCTACTGTTTGCCGCTCCATATCATCTAAACTGCAGCTTGTTCATCTAAGCTTATAACAGAGTGTACATGAAAATACCCTCACTGCCATAAATATCATCTTACAAAAATGGCATGTAAAGGCTTAGCAGAGTAACTGAGTCTCTTCCTGTGTGCATTCATGCACTCCCACACACACACTGAGCCGCTGCCTGTCGCTGCTCTCCAGCACGCCTCTCATCAGTGCCCCCATAATGTACAACATGCTGCCTGCTGCTGCCAGATGGAGCCATTTGGCATTTGAGGTCCTCACTCCACTCCTCTCTCCATCTCTCTCTCTCTCGCTCTCAGTCTCTCCCACTTCTTCTTAGCCCTTATTCTCTGTGTACTTCACTCTTACTGGCTCCCACCTCCTTCTCCACCACATCCCCTCTCTTCATCTCCCCCCATGGGCTCCACCTCCTGTGCCCTACACCAGCAGTGTGGCAGGCCCGAGCAGCAGCTGAAGAGCCCTATGCCCCTCAGCTCCTGCCCGCCACCTGCCTTCTGGCTCCATGCCCTGCTGGAGCAAGGCTCACTGATGCCATGCCAGCGCTGGCAGTGGGAGTCCCCATGGTTCAACCCCCTCCCCTCCCACTGTCTCTCTCCAGAATGCTGCCACCAATCCAGAATGTGCCCATGGGCTTTACTCAATCACTCCACCATTAACCTGAGACGGCTTAACAATGAACATGAAGCACCTGCCATATGGGGCATTTCGTTTGATCATCACAACTGCCTCAGCCTGTAGATAGACTCGACTAAACTGACATTGTGCTTCAATATAAAAGCAAAATCATGGCTACACAGTATGAGGCTACACAGACTTTATGTTTGATAGCAGATTCGCTCATTGTGTCATATCCCTTCATTACATTATGCAGACAGAACCTTCGCCCGGTGTCTCCTTCTAGCTCTCTCTCATTCTGAAGTAGCAGAGGGAAGCTCAGACTAAGAACTCACTAGAGAATAAGCAGGATTCTTGTCTCTCAACTGAGAAAGATGACTAAAGTCCCACGAGGATCACTGACAGCAGCATAAAAAGGTTGGTATGGTCCTAAAAGTCTAAACCAGACAAGCCTCCTAAATCTAGAAAAATCAAATGGATAGATTTAGTTCCAAAATCTGACTGGCTGAGCCACATTCGAACCATTGTTAACTCCTCAATATACACACACCTTATCACAATATTTGACTTCTGTATTAATGTGCCAGATCCTAAACCAATAAATCTGTTACACCTAAGCCATTATTCTGTCCAAAGAATGCCCTAATCTTTGTCTGTTACATTATTTAGCAACCAAAGCTTACTATTAACAGACTATATTGTGTGGAGGAAGAATACATTAAATTAGTTATTAAACACTGATTTGTTAATATGGTTTTTGTCACCATTTTATAAAAGCAATAAGCAACTCAAGTGTGTGTGTTACAGTAATTTTCCCACAAGTTTTAGGCACTCTTTCATGTCATGCTTAGCTGCGATAAAATCAGTGTCTCACACACACACACACACACTCTCAGGGCTTATTGTGTTATTCTGTGATTACTGAAGTGACTCAGTGAATCTGACTCAGGTCTATATTCAGTGAGGGCACATCAGCATCAGGTAACTAGCTAGCTTAATTATTTTTTTCCCAACTAAATATCTTAATTCTCTTTTTTTGGTAAATTTAAGGGGCTGACTTGATACCTTGCTGCCTATGACATCTCATAAGTCAGTGGCTTAGATGGCACTGCTTTGATATGTACGAAGGTTAGAGACAGGCTCTGAAGACAGCTTATGTCACAACATTGTCAATATGCGCTAAAAAAGGCGCTAACCCTAAAATGAATACGCTGTGACTAGACAGCGCAAAATAAAAATCTTAAATCAAAACAATTTCAGATTCCAACTCATATTTATACACAACCTGCTCTGTCTCAGGGTTTTCCAACATCAACCTTTTTTATAAACATTATGTAGGACAGCAAAGATTCTATGCAATCATTCGATATGGACATGGTGTTATCATAAATCAGATACTTACAGATTATTATTTCTGAAAGTAATTTTGTAAGGAAACCACTGATTACGAAAGCCCCTTTCTGTAAACTCAGCCCTCTGATTAGCAGTACTCATAATGCAACTCGGCAAACATCACCATGAACTCAAAATGAACCCGCAAATGAGCCTGGGAAGTGATATGTGGCAAAGCACTTTCACTGAACTCTGCAAACATAGATTCATATTTTCTGTAATATCATTACGCAAGCCTCAGATTTATTGTTGTGTTGCATAAAAAAAGGTGAAGAGTTCACTTATAAATAAAGGGCCAATTTGTGTATGCAATAAACCCTATAAAACACTAGAAGATGAGAAAGCAGCTATTGAATGTTTTTCTTTAATCACTTTTATCACACAAGCCATGAAGGTCATATAAATCAGCAGAGAGAAAAATAGATTTCTTGGATTCAAGGTAAAGTCAATCTGCCAAGTACATGCAGCAAAAAAAAATGAGAAGACTGTAATTTTCTGAATTCTTAACTATCCAGAAACACTATTTTAGTTTGGCAGACCACCCGTCTCTCTCCCGGGAGTGGGAGTAAGCGAGGCATATTAACCCTCATCTACCACGCTCAGCAGATGGTAAAGCATTTAAACAGTCTGTCTTGAGGGCAACCAACACCAGATCAGGGCTACAGCATGTCTCTAAAGACAGTAAGTAAACAAAGACAGAGATGTCCAAACAGAAGACTGTCAGTCTCTTTAAGTAAAACTAAGTCTAGCTCAACACTCTGTTTTCTGTGAATCTCAGGCATAACACACTGCTTTTTTTAAATAAAGGGAAAAGACGCAATGTTATAAACATATGATCTGGTTACCCGATAATCGAATGATGGTAATCGAATCGTGCCATCTATATTTGATTATACCACACTGGATATAAGAAGTCCTTCTGTTAGAGCCTGGAGATGTTCCCTGAGAACTAAGATGTGGCTTGAATAAACATCTGTTACCTGGAAGCAGCCAGCATCACAAATCTCTCATTCTTTTTACTGTATGGCTCTTTCACATATTCTACTGCCATCTATCTATTCTGATTCTACAAATCAGATCCTACAGGCTTGCGTGATATTTAGTTTTCCCTGCTTGCAAATTACCATCTAAAATAATTATGATAAATGATTGAATCGTCCAAATTTGTGAACTGTTAGATTTTACACTGCAATAAACACTGTATAGTTAACTGATATTTAAATACTGTATACTTGTCTAATATCAGCTAAATTTAACATACTGATAGATTTTAATTCACATTAATGAACTCAAGCCATGGACAGAAAGCAAGGCAGCCTACGAGTCCAGATGAGAGCATGTGAGATGAGGGAAGGGGACAGGGCTTCCAGACAGTTTTAGTTAATATTCGAGAGTTCAAACCACCTACGCAATTTATTATAGATTCATTTTTTATTGGGGAGACAAAGGCTGTTCTTTTTGTGTACTTTTGAGTGATTATGTTAAGCTCCTATGCAAAAGTATATAATATAATATAATATAATATAATATAATATAATATAATATAATATAATATAATATAATATAATATAATATAATATAACCAGAGTAAACGTCAGTGGATATTGTGGCAGTGTAATACCGTGCAGAGACGAATAAATCATTATACCGCACAAGCCTACATCGTCTAAGACCAGCAGTTACTCTCACACTAGGATGTGATAAACCTAAAGGTAAATGATTAGCTAAAAAAGAAAGCTGTGTAATGTCACAGAGGCAGAGGAGGAGAAAAAGAAAGAGAATACCAGAAGGAAAAAGAGGGAAAGAGACAGCAGATGAAGCCCCTAGGATGAGTGCCAAAATATCTTCCTGACTACAACACACTATTACTTACAGCAACTACACAGTTCATCGACCTGAATAACTGGAAAACTTCTGACAGAAAGTGTAACTAAAAAAGGGAGAAAAATACAAAGTATCAAACATGCCAGCTTACTTGCAACTTCCAAAGACGCATTGCGACTGACGGCTTCTCCCAGGTAGTTCCTGGCTACACACACGTAGACACCTTCATCTGGCTTGCTCCGGCGTCCGTGCACAATCCTGAGGAAGAAGAGTGAACCTGTAGGGAGCAGCATGCGGTGCGAGCGAGGGTCCTCGCGGTCTGTCTCCACCCTCTCTCCATCTTTATACCACTCTACCATGGGTGTCGGCCGGCCCTCAGCCTTACAGTTCAGCGTTGCCGGCTCTCCCTTCGAAACAATCAGGTCTGAAGGATGCTCCACGATTCGTGGCGGCGCGTCCTCCAACCTTGGCCGAGATCCTGCGATAAGAGGGGATTCATGAATAAGAGTGGACAAGAGCTTAGAACAAACAGATTTATTACGCTGTATCAAGAATTATCCAATGTGATTCATTAAAGTGGGGTGTTAAATAATTAGTGGAGGGCAGTCTAGAAAAAACAGACATAATTAAAATTAGAACATATAAAAAAAAACTCAATCAGAAATGAAACTCAGCTCATAAGTCTGCACTTGGCATGCCGGCTCTGCAGGTCATTTATGCAAGCTGCGATTGGCACGAATTAAAAAAAAAAACTATTTCTGGCAGGACTTGGCTGAGTAAAATGAAGACACATTATATATGCATGGCTCCGATGTATAGCGTTTAAATTGGGTGGCACAAAATGACACGCTCCACATTCAACAGTTGCCACAGAAAAGCGTTTCCGTGGGAGGAAAGTGGAATAGGATCACGGGAGTAATTTTGTCTTGTGTTTCAAGTCACATTTGTATTCATCCTGATTGCCAGTGTATTTTCGTACGAGCTTGTAAAAGGGGGGGGGGGGGGGGGGGGGGGGTTTAATTTTTGGTTGGTAAAATTTTTTTTTTTTTTTTTTTTTGCGGTTTTGAAAATGTTGGGGTGTTTAAAATTAAGA
>CM075019.1:11608969-11643915 GCA_037576675.1 Pangasius sanitwongsei | reverse complement strand
TCATCAGTCCAAAGAATCTTATTCCAGAACATGGGAGGCTTTTTTAGATGTTTTCTGGCAAAGTCTAATCTGGCTTTACTGTTCTTGAATGTTACCAGTGGTGTGCACCTTGCTGTAAACCCTCTGTATTTAAATTCATGAAGGCATCTCTTGTTTATAGATTTTGACAATGATATGCCTACCTTCTCCAGAGTATTCTTGACTTCTGTTGACGTTGTGAAGGGGTTTTTCCTTCACCAAGGAAAGGATTCTGCGATCATCCACTTTAGTTGTCTCTCGTTTTCTTCCAGGCCTTTAGATGTTGTTGAGCTCACCAGTGCTTTCCTTCTTTTTAAGAATGTACCCAACTGTTGATTTGGCCACAGATCTTGATTTATGATCTAGATTTATGTTGTTTTTTCAGCCTAATGATGGCCTCCTTCACTTGCACTGAGATCTCCTTGGACTTCATATTGGTAGCTCCAGTTGAACAGCTGCCAAATGCCAACTCAATACCTGATATCAACTCCAGACCTTTTATCTGCTTCATTTGTCTTGAAGTAACAAGGGAATGGATGGCACCTGGTCAATTAACTTCTTGTCAGTCAATTGTCCAATAAGACAATGTCACTGAGCCCCTGAAAATGGAACTCCTTTGCTGAAAATGGCTGTAATTCCTAAATGGTAAATGCCTTTTATTTAATAAAGCTGAAAGTCTACACTTCGATCACATCTTGATTGTTTTTATTTCAAATCCATTGTGGGTGTATAAAGGCAAAATCACAATAACTCTGTCATTGTCCAAATACTTCTGGACCTGACTGTAATTCAAATAAAGAGCAACGTGTCAAGAAGATCACCATCATGTATATTGTTTGTTATTATCTGGGGCTTTAGTTACTGAGTCTGATGTCTGATTGTTTTTATGTGTTCTATATAGCTAGTAATGTAGCTATATGTTCCATGTAGCTAGTAATGTTTCACACTTTATTTATTTTACTCTCTGTAAACAAGAACATTTCCAGACAAATGAGGTGAAGGGTGGGCTGGTAAATAGTATGATATTGATATTGCGATAAATACCATCACAATGGACTTCTCTGAGAATATCATGGGTATCATTGTTACTCACAGAAACAACCATTGGATTTTTTTTTTAGCAATTTGATTGTCTTCCCTTTTGTTCCTTGTTAAATACCTTTATACCACAACAAGGTTGAATTCTCGAATCTAACTGATCAGAAGGTGCAAATCTGAGGTTCATATAAATATACTTTCTTATTGTATTTTATATTATCATTTCTAGAGTAACAACTCATTCACAGGGATTTGTATGATGGACATTTCAGGTAATCTGAGGTGAGTTAAAAATATGCCATTTAACAAAGAAAAACGTTTCATTGCTGATATAGTGAAGGTTTCTTTAAGGAGACATTTATTTAACATTTTCGGAAGGAGTCTCCAGTGTTAGCACTTTGCAACATTCAGAAGTGAAGCATCTTCAGGATGAAAGTCTTCAGGATGAAAGACGTTGTGCTTTCCAGTTTCTCACTAATAAGCTGCATATTTTTTTCCTGTCTTCTTAATTAAAAAGAAAAAAGTACTGTTATAACATAAGTGATAACATAAGGAACATATACTGAGAACATTCCACAACATTAAATGTAACAGTAAACGTCTGGGTGGCATCAGACCACCCCATCATTGATTATTTTCCAAAAACATTATGCCCTGTCATGTTTTACTCCTTGCTTGTGACACATACTTAATGTGGCATTACAAAACTAATTATCATGATGCATACTGTGTGCTAAGAAATTGTCTTCAAGTATGTAGATAAGATGTTCCTTACATCGCCCACCATAAAAATACTGTTTCCATTTGTCAGATTATATCAGAAACAGGCAGATATGAGTTTATTTTACTATTAAAGTCAGAGTTTGTCCTTGGGGCACTACAAGGCTCCACTTAGTACAAAACAGACCTAAATTACAGAAAACACACACAGATTTTTACACTGAACCTTATCAACTCTTACCAAGTGCTGGCCTTGCTGCCAATAAAGGCACAATACCACTGTGCCTTTTTCTTTAAGCCACCCACAAACTCTAAATGTCAACACCTTAATAAGGAGCGATGTACACTAAGCTGAAAATCGTCCAACTCTACTCTAACCATTAACTTCACAGTTGTGTTGATAGGTCGAGGATTTGTCCCTTAGTCTCTATCCTTGGGGTCACTACAACAACAACTGGAACTAATGTGCAGTGGCCATTAAGCTGTCCTAAACTGCCAGCCAGGGCCGCAGGAGCGACAGATTGATGCTGACGCTTTGTTTTGTGGCCCTATTCAACCCTTCAGCACCACAGCAGGCCGAGCGAGATTTTTACAAGGATCAACACAGACGTCTTCTCGCTAACCTAATGTGATTTCCTTTCCAAAGGCCGTAGACCATACGTTAAATAATATAAAGCCTTTTTTTTTCAAAGGAGGTGCTCTTACACTCCTTATTTATGAATACAATACTGAATCAATAAGATACAGATGTCTAAATACATTTTTGTATTCTTTTAATAACAGTGAAGCCTGTCTGAAGTGGTGCTGACATGGAAGAATGCTTTATCAGTGGACTTGTTGAAAAGAGTAGGATGGTCTGAAGCTTCTATTGTGCCCTGCAGAGGATCAGATAGCCAGTACGAGTGTGCAGAGGCTGCAAACAGAGACATCAGAGCACACACGGCTGGAGATGCTATTTTTTTATCTGGCGAGACCGTGTTGTGTATATACGTATAGTGTGGCTGTGAGCAAGACAACCCTTTGGGCCAATCCTCTGACAAACACACACAATGCTCCCTACTCATCAGGACATCAGTAAATATTAACAAACAGGTTATGGGAGGTATTAAATCCCTACAAATGCTCATTTAGATTACAGGAAAGAGACTGCTCATTTGCGGCACTTCAAGTGAACCAGTGTAGTTTTCACTCAAATGAAAGACAAAACACGGTGTGTATTTTGTACAGCTATTTTCTCACGTACACTATTAAGGTCCGTCTGCCCCTTACTGTATCATTATTCACGGTCAAAGAGCTTCTCCATGCCTCACTCCCATTTAGAGCGAGTTTGAGGACAATCAAGAGAGAAGTGACAGCTGTTTCAGGGCTATTCCAAAACCCTTCAAAAGAAACTGCACTAACTCCTCTAGTTACACACGCTCACACACATACACCAAACTGCCCTGGAGTAGAGCAGACGACTATGACAAAGTTGAGCCCTTTAGGTGTAACTCTAGCCTCTTTTTCTCCGCACGTTTATCAGGTGAGAAAGGGTGAGTAGATAGCCAGCAGCCACTCCACGCATACCACCGGTAGATTAAAACAGCTTCCAGAGACCATCAGTGGACTGCAGGGTTTCACTGCCAAACTCAGCCAAGTTTCTCAGCCGAATGATTCAAATAGGCACAGAAGTTCAGCCTGGACTGATTCGGTGTGTGTTCAAATCAAGCTTTTGGAAAGTCAACAGAGAGTAAAATGTCACAACTGAGACCACAGGACCACAGATTTTTATTTCACAGCAGTTAGGTATTGGTGTGAATATCATTTCCCTGCTTGGTCCCTGTGTAGCCTCCTGATTCACTGTACAACTGTGTTGGCTGGTAGATCAGGCACAAATCTCACAATGTTTACTACCTCATAAAAACAAGCTATTGCCAAGCAGCAAAGCCAGTTAAACTGGAAAATAATAAAAGCAAAGAGCCAACATTATTCAGGAGAAAGCATATAATATAGATTATTAGTGGAAATAGCTACGTAATGATTTGATTTAGTAATTTTTTTTTTTTTTTAGTAAAAGGGCAATGTAGTCTTTTACTGTCTACGATTAAATAACCTAAAATCATCTGTTCAGATATACATCTATTTTAAATATTCATATACGCTTATGAAATCATAAAGTGCAATAAAAGTTGTTTAAGGCTTTAAAAACCTCACTTAGAGCAGAGAAATGTAAAGCCGGGTATCACATTGTGCTTCACTTTGGGATGGGGGAAAAAAAAAAGACCTAGATTGAAACCATAATTTAAAGACTGCAATTAAAAAAAGAAAAAGAAAAAGGTGAACAGGCTGGTGAAAGCCTTTTGTTTTGAGGAGGGATAACGAGCTTTCTGTCATTAATTCCACTTTGCCTTGCATGGTGTGTATAATATCCTATAAAGCGCTTATAACCTTCATACACATAGAAACTTCATCTTCTCTCTCAGATCAGTGTGCATTAAGCACAGCATCCAACCGGAGCGCACGCAGAACTGCAGGAGCAGCATTTGTTTTGTGTGTCGTTTAAAACGACTATGAAAGAAGCAGTCAGTGCGAACCCCAAGCCGGAACCGTTTGTAACTTTTTGATACGAGTTTGCCTATAAACTCGTACGATTTTGATTCCGTAAATCCATTCGGACACTAAAGTCTTAGTTTTTTAACTGGAACTTACCATGTACACAGCAGATGAGCATGCATATAACCGATAAAGCATGTAAAGGCCAGGGAAACTCCATCACCCCCTGCAGCACCGCGGGTTAGACCAGCATCCACAGGATCCACAGCAGTGGGAGAGAGCGTTCTGATCACTTCCAAACCCTCAAGAAGATAAGCATCTCCATCCAACACACATATAAGAGTTTTTTTCTTTCTTTCTTTTTCACAGTTCACACCGCAGTATCAGCCTGACTCTCCCGGACATCCTTCAACCATCTGGCCATTTAACTCCACTCAAGCACAGACCTCCAGTCCTGTGTGTTTCAGCGGCGCGAGCAACTACACATTCATAACCACAACACCCAGCTTCTTTTGTTGTTTTGTTTTGTTTTTGTAAACAAAATTAAACGACTCTTGGTTGAGTTGTTAATTCACGTGGGTAGTTCGCATGTCTCGCGCTCCGTCCTCGCGCAGTCTCTCTGAGTGTGGATGAATGAATGAACGCCGCTCCACACAGCGCGCGCCTACGGCTTACAGCCTCGCGCCCCCTTCAGTGCTCGTGTCGCTGGAGCGCGTCTTAAAGAGACAGGAGCACCATAAACCCTACACACCGGATTCACCATGGACCTCACTAATTCCGGTCATTATTATGATTCATCCATCCATCCATTTTCTGTACCGCTTGTCCTACACAGGGGGAGACCGGAGCCTATCCCAGGGGACTCAGTGCACAAGGCAGGGGACACCCTAGACGGGGTGCCAACTCATCGCAGGGCACAATCACACACACACACACACACACACACTCCGGACAACTTGGAAATGCCAGTCAGCCAACAATGCATGGCTTTGGACTTGGAGAGCAAACCAGAGTACCCAGAGGAAACCCCTGAGGCACAGGGAGAACATGCAAGCTCCATGCACACAGGGCAGAGGCAGCAATCGAACCCCCAACCCTGGAAGTGCGAGGCAAACATACTAACCACTAAGCCACCGTGCCCCTATTACAATTCATCTTAGTGATTACATTTTTTTAAATCCAACTTTTAATCAAAGTTTTAATTTGGTTGATTCACCAGAAACACATTCTAAAACACTGTGCAGGCTACACTGTTGACCAGGCTAACAAATGTTCATGAATTCGTGCTACCAGTGTTGCCAGTTTGCTTCAGGGGAAAGTAGCTAATGCGCAAAAAGTTGCTAGAAGTTGCCAGAAAACGTCACAGACATCATCTGCATTCATTTCAAGCAACGATCATCATGATCATTTGCTTATTAAAGCGTGTTATATATGAGAAATGTGGGTCCCTGGAGGACTAGTGGTTAGGCCTTGGTGCTCTCTCTGCCCAAGTTCGATTGCCGACCAAGGAACCAACCATAGCCACTGGGGTTGCACACGACAGTGCACTCCCAGTGCTGGTCCCAAGCCCGGATAAAATTGGGGAGGGTTGCGTCAGGAAGGGCATCCGGCATAAAAACTGTGCCAAATCAAATATGCGGACTAATGATCCGCTGTGGCGACCCCTAACGGGAGCAGCCGAAAGAGGAACAACAACATATATCAAGAATGTGAGAATAGTTTTAGAAGAATTGAAAAGAATAGATTAAAGCTTGTTTCTTATAGAAGGAAGAAATCTTTGATCATGGTGCCACAAACTATCTATGTACATCTTTACAAAATATAGGGTCGTTCTCAATCAGCTCCCTAGTTCAGTAGTCAGTGTGATGATCAGGGAGTCGGCCATTTTAAGGGCTGTCTCAATCGCAAAATCCTTCCAGTGCACTGGAACTTTTGCTCCCTAAAAAAATCCCACAATGCACCGCAAAAACCAGGGAGCATCGATGCTCACTATGCTCCCTTACTGGAAATGATGTCATATTTTCTGAAGCCTCTTGGCTTGAAAGAAAAAAATGGAGGACAAACACTCAGCTGTCTCACGCTCACCTCGTCTATAAATGTAAGTAGCTTGTTATCGTTGTTTTAGCTCTCAAAGGATTACTTACGTTAGTGATACAAAACTTTATTTGACATTCTATATACGGTTTGTCTGAGTCACTTTTAAGTGTTTATTAGTTACATATAAGGTCAGAAAGATATCGGTCCTGCCTGTTGTTGATAAATGCCAGTGGTGATGTTTTACAACGCAAGTACATAGTCATGTATCTGGAAATTGAGTCATCAGTGTCCCAATGTGTAGTGAGCCAGGGTCCTTACCAGCACCAGAACCCGTGTACACAATATACCGACCTAGGGATCTAGGGAGCTTATTGAGACACACCCACAGTCAAACCAATAATTTATGTATTTACAAAGTACTATAATTTCTATCAAGAACACTGTGAACAAAAGCATTAGTAGTGAATAGTCTGTAAATAGACATGAAGGAAATGGTTATGCATGCAGTAACTCACTTTTAGCATTTGTAAATATAGCCAAGAAGACAGTTTAAAACAAAGAACAAAGAAGTGTGGCTGAGACAAACAATAGTGATCAGTGATTGGTCTTTGGGAACAGTGGTGATCAGTGATTGGTGGTTGGAAACATAGGCTCGAGTCAATCATACCTGCTCTCTCAACTCGTATACCCAGCAGCTGTGATGTGAGCTTGAGAACCATTATTGAGTCCAGGACAGTCCCTAACATTGTCTCACAAAGTCTCTAAATTTGTAAACAGACTCTTTTTTGAAAAAGGGGTCTAAAGATTTACCAAATATATTGATATGTCGGCAAGTAATATATGATCTTGTCTGTATGACACAATAATATTTTGCCTAATAAGTAACTTTTTGACTATTTAGTGTACGACACTATCAAAGATGGACTAGCCAAAGATCTTAATTATCCTCTAGCTCAAAATGAATGGCTATATAATGAGATTCGTATATTATCTTCATAGATGCTCTAGCATTCAAAATACATACATGCTACAATAATAATTTACATCAGCACTTTCGAAATAGAAAACATTATGTATCTACAAATTCCATAAGAGTAATTGACCTCTCAGTGTGTGATTTGAGGTCAGAGTTGGCTACCTTGTGCCATGCACTTGCTTACTAGATAAAGTATGTTTAAAATTGGATTGCGTTTGACAGTCAGCCCTCAACAGGTCATGCTCGACAATATAAAAAAAAAAGATGCAAAAAATGGCAACATTACCCTTTACACCGCATTTAGTCACAGCATGTTAAAATATCTTTTTTTTAAATGTTCACAAAACAGCATCTTGACCAATTCTACCCCAGTGTACATGTGAGCATTACACATAAAAAAAGAAAGGAAAAAAAAAAACAGTACACAGCTACTACATCTATTACCAGATTGAGTTATTACCTTCCCACTAGGTTGCTTTGAATTGGAATAATACTGAGGAGGCTCTGTGTTCAGGAAAATGTTCAGATTTGTAAAAATGACTGCTAGACCTTGGCAGTACATAGAGTATATTTTATTAACTTCCCAGGTAAAACCAAGCAAGCTCACAAATGGCTTAAATAACACAGCTAATAATGATGCAGACCATATTTACAATTGTCAAAACATCTGAATTAAAACCATTTTAATCAGTTTCAAGTCACAGTCAGTAAGCAAAAAGTCATGCTCCATAAGATAGTGAAAAATGCAATAACAAACAAAAAATAGCGAGGAAAATGAACAGGTTCATGTTATATGTTAGATGAAAATGTTGGAAGTCACATTTTGACATACACATGGAACACTTTATTAGGAATATCTGTACACCTACTCATTCATGCAGTTATCTAGTCAGCCACTCGTGTGGCAGCACTGCAGTGCGTAAAATATGCACATACGGGCCAGCAGCTTTGGGTAATATTCACATCAACCATCAGAATGGGGGGAAAAAATGTGATCTCAGTGATTTTGACCGTGGCATGATGGTGTTGGTGCCAGATGGACTGGTTTGAATATTTCTATTTCTATAACTGCTGATCTCCTGGGATTTTCACCCACAACAGTCTCTAGAATTTACTCAGAGTGGTGCAATAAAGAAATTACATCCAGTGAGCTGCAGATCTATCATTGGAAATGCCTTGTTGACGAGAGATCTCATTGGAGAATGGCCAGACCGGTTCAAGCTGACAGAAAGGCTACAGTAACTCAGATAACTACTCTGTACAATTGTAGTGAGCGGAAAAGCTGCTCAATGCACAACATGGCAAACCTTGAGGCAGATGGGCTACTACAGCAGAAGACCACGTTGGGTTCAAATTCTGACAGCCAGGAACAGAAAGCTGAGGCTGCAGTGGGCACAGGCTCACCAAAACTGGACAGTTAAAGACTGGATAAACGTAGCCTGGTCTGATGAATCTCGATTTCTGCTGAGTCGCACAGATGGTAGAGTCAGAATTTGGCACCAACTGCATTAATCCATGGCCTCAACCTGCCTTGTGTCAACAGTCCAGGCTGGTGGAGGTAGTGTAATGGTGTGGGGAATGTTTTCTTGGCTCACTCTGGGCCTGTTAATACCAATCAATCATCGCTTGAATGCCACAGCCTATTTGAGTATTGTTGGTGACCATGTGCATCCCTTCATGACCACAATTTACCCATCTTCTAATGGCTACTTCCAGCATGATAATGCACCATGTCACAAAGCAAAAGTCGTTTCAAACTAGTTTCATGAATATGACAATGAGTTCAATGTGTTCGGTGAGTGTTTACAGGCTAAATAGCCTATACAACACACATAAACCTAAATAAAAACAAATACAGCTTAGCAAGTGTTTATCTGTAGAGGGAGTTTATGTGTAGAGGGGGGAAAAAAACGACCCTTGATTTATTCATATTTGTGAAAACAGCAAATAATTCACCTGATTTACCTAAAGGAGTTATAATAATTACAAACTGCCCACACTGCCAGACTGTCTAAATGATTAAATTATTACACTTTTTGTAATAATTTGACTATTTGTGCTTCTATTCTATGAAAAAATGAGAAAATAAACTAGCAAGACTTCACTGTAAGATCCAAAAATTAGCATATACTGTATTAATACTTAATTAAAGCTTTTGTAATGATTAATTAATACAGGCACTATTCCTTAGTGGATCAGGAAATAATGAAGCGTATACAGTACATTAACAGCCAACTGAGACATATATAAATAGCCATTAATAATGGCAAAAATTAAGTACTGACATCTTGGCTCATGGCTATATTTAATAGCATGACTGGCAGTAAATAAAAATCATTTGCATTATGTAGTGTTTGTTGTACACATTGTACACAAGTTAACCCAAGCCTATGATGTAGGTTCAAGCAATCTGAGACTTTTCCAATCTTAAATGTAACCCTAATGCATGAGATATCAGAAAAGACAAATGAAATATCTCTAGATTTTTAAGAAAAAACGTATGTGGTATGAAACATAAGTTTACAACACATCTGTGTGCTAAAATCACCTCTACACAACTCTAAGTTAGGTCATAACAAATAATTTTATTATCATATGCCATAGACTTTACCAGGTGCTTGAATGGAGCAACTGCTGCCGCTATCACCACCACCACCACACCCATTTCTATAACATCCCTCCAGTAAATCTGTTTGATTTTGATCATGTTGTCTCACAACAACTTATTCGTGGTCTTAAATCACCAGAAATAACCTTACAGTAGAGTATTTGTTAAGGCTTAACTTTCTGTGTGTATTGGCGAGCTCAATTATCTGATTTATTATTATCCAAATGCTGTGCTGAATAAAATAATATTCTTTCCCAAATTACCAAGTGCCATCCAAAACCTACACTAGAATACATTTCCATTTTTCCTGATGTGATATAGATTAGTGCAAGTATTAATTCATCATTACGAACCTTATATCAAAGAGTGGTTATGGTAAAAAATAAATAAATAAATAAATACAATTTTACAAATGAAATAAAATTAAAAAGTGGCTTTTAATTAACTTTTGACCTCTCACAATTTTAGACACACTGAGTAAGACAAGAATACAAAGTTGAATGTTTTGATAACACTTCAGGCCTTAAGCAAATCAGCATTCGTGGCCAAGACATTGATTTCAGTCCAAGCTGCTGTGTGCTTCTCTGATGTGATTGAAAGAGAAAAGTAATACCAGCAGTGCCTCATGATGGTGAGAGACACACACACACACACACATGCACACACATCTGTGTGTCTGCTGCAAGTAATAAGACTTGGCGGTAGCAGCCTGTATGCAATTCTGAAAAACAGCAGCAATAAATCCCAAAACAGGTATACAGAGTATTATGCATTCATCACATCACACTGCCTCATTTAGTGCTGTTTCCCGCAATCCAGCTGAAGCCAGGAGTCATACAATTTTCGTTGTCAGGTTTTATTGTCCGCTAATGGAATAATTACCATTAGCTATTTATTATGTTTCCCAAAAAGCTAGACCAACCTCCATTAATATAGCCGCAATATTTATCTTCATTCTTTCCACAAAACACAATTTATTCCATTATATTCACATTAGAATGCAATCAGGCTCTCTTAAGGTCCCATGTACAACCAGTAGTCTCTGCAGCCAGCCCCCTTTGTATTGTCCTCATGTTTCATGCATGTGCCTGTTTAACTTAATTGCAAAAGTTGATGAATTGAGCTTTCGTGTGTAATTGAATAAAACATGATGTCGTTTCCCCCTAAATACATTTCATCTCTCTTATGACGGATGCAGCTTACTCTGGAACCCATTAAAAATTTGCTGGACTCGTCTAAGACAAGTGTGCAGTCAATGAATTTAGCCGTATAATCGTGTTATAATGGAGAGCTGTGGCAGTGTCACATCGGCAAGTGCAAATGACGCCATTAGGCCACAGGCACACTCGGCCAGAAGGGCACATGGAGATGATTTCTTTTGCCTTTGCACGACTGGAATTTTAAAGACTAAAGAAATATAACATATTACCCATTATACTTACCATTATAAATTTATATACTGATCAGATAATGTGATGTATGTACTCCAAAAAAGTTTTTGTTGTATTATTATGAGTTAAAATTAGCAAAACATTCAAACAATGTATATTTAGAAATAGGACACAACCAACTGATTATGAAAAGCACTTTTCAAATTAAAGTTGGATAGTGAATTCAGTGTATGGTGATCTTTTTCATTCTATTATCTATTTATAGATACATTTAATTTTGTGGAATATCCATGAAACAAGTTAGTTCCTGTTATCACTTATATTACAACTGCTATAAACAGTCGTTCCTTCAAGAGCCTATTTTTTCTCTCTCTCTGTTGAAGTTAATAAGAAAAAAAAAGCAGTTATGCCGAAACTACATTACCCATCAGCCCCAGCATGTCACATGATCATGTCACATGTTTTCAATCACTCACACCTTTTCAATCAACTCGCACTCCTTTCACCCTGATTAGCACCATTATATACTGTATGTTCCTGTGTTTTAGCATCTCATTGTCAAGCTTCTGTTGTTGTCATGTTCGTGTGTCGTTGTGTGTTCCACAGTCTCGTTTACTGCCTAGATGTTTTTGCCTAGTATTCTCTGTTCTAGTTCTAGTTCTTGTTTTCACAGTTTTGGATATCTGGCTGCACTTTCTAGAGAGGAACCGCCTGCTGTGGGGGCAACAAGAGAAGGGATGTTGGGTCACAGCCACTCAGGAGTGGCTCAAAGCTATGCGCCCCCTCAAAACATTTTTTGAGGAGGGGGCCACCGACCCAACAAAAACCATCTCCCACCCTCCCCCACTTTGGATGTTGCTCTGCCTCCCTGCTCGGCTGAGGACGCCCCTCTGCCCCCCTGCTCAGCAGAGGACGTTGCTCTGCCTCCCTGTTTCCCCTGCCTCTCTGCCCTACAGAGGTTGCTCCCGTGCCCCTCTGCCCCACAGAGGATGCCATTACAGATCTCGGCCTCTCCATGTGTGTGACTCCTTCTCCCTACTCCACTTCGGACGTCACTACGCTACCCAGCTCCACTTCAGACGTTAGTCCGCATCCTTGCTCTGCTGAGGACATCGCCCTGCCTTCCTGCTCCACTGATGACGTCACTCCTCCCCGTCATGGAGAACGTTGCTCCTTCCTCTGGCTCCCACCCCCAACGGCTTCACGGTGGCCGTCACTCCATGCTCGTGCTCCACCTTGGATGTCGTACCACCAAAATAGGCATTGAACTACATTACCCATCAGCCCCAGCATGTCACACGACCATGTCACATGTTTTGAATCACTCGCACCTGTGTCTCGTTTCACCCTGATTAGCACCATTATATAAGTTCCTGTGTTTTAGCATCTCATTGTCAAGCTTCTGTTGTTGTTATGTTTGTGTGTCTTTGTGTGTTCCACAGTCTTGTTTATTGCCTAGTATTCTCTGTTCTGGTTCTTGTTTTCATGGTTTTGGTTATCTGGCTGCATTTTGTTTAAATAAAATCTGCACTTGCTTCCGCCTTTGTCTCCCAATCAGGACACTTGGCATGTTACTCCATCGAGCAGCAATCCTGTGGCCAAAAACCTCTAACTATTACAAATCACTGACACTGACATGTTTTTTTTTAACCCAATCACATGTTAGAACGAGTGCACTGATATAAACCTTGTAGCCAAAACTACAGTCTGAGCCCTGCTGTTATAGGAAATTAATCAACACCTTTTGACCAATTGTTTATCTAATATTGTGATGAATTAATATTCTTACTGAACTAATATTGGTAATTGTGTTCCAATCAAACAAAAATGTTTTGCTTGATATCACAGTATGTGATAGTAAATCTCAAGTTTTCAGTACAACTACAGAATTTGTTTTACACTCCTAAATACACAAGGCTGGGAATAAAATTGAGATTAAGACTACAAAATATTTGCAGAATATCAGTGTGAATGGATTAATAGTGACAGTGTTGACAGAACAATTCTGCACCTTCATATAATTGATCGATTGAATGTAGGTGTACAAGATGATTTATCATGATTAAACATGATTTATCATCCTGTCCACTGCCACCATAACAACCTGACTGACTGACTGACATACTTGCCACTATTATCACTTTACATATTGCTTAATTAATTCATTTTTTTCTTTTTTTCTTTTTTATTTATGTACTTGCTTTACTTACCATTCGATGATCTGTGTTCTTGTAGTGTTGTGTCAAAATAATTTCCCTCTGGGATCAATAAAAAAATACTACCTATCTATCTATCTATCTATCTATCTATCTATCTATCTATCTATCTATCTATCTATCTATCTGTCTGTCTGTCACAATGAACTCACTCAGAAAATACAGTAAATGTGGTAATATTACAGTGTAAGAAAATAGCAAGACAACATAGTATTTACAAGACAATCATGGAAATCTGTCAAAAGTGTAATTTCCACTGCCACAGAAAAACAACCAGATGTGAGGATGTGCTGTTTTGTGATGACTAGCAATTCAGCTGATTTTACAATGCAATCAGCCGTGGGCATCAAGAAAATCAAAGGCTTGCAAATAACAGCAAATCAGAAAGTATGCCAGTGTGATCAAACATTAGATAAAAATATAAATCAGTGTCTTTAATATAATAAGTGAACTTTATGCTCAATAAGATTGTGCTGCAGTCACAAACACTGAAAAAGGCATCACTATTACCCAAGGCCTTTGGGGACATGAAGGATTATGTTATAGATTAATTGATTATGAGGGTGCTGGTGGAAAATAGCAATATATCTCTTCATTGATTTGCCTCTGAATGTGATTGGCAGCTGCCATCATCTCAAGAGACAGAGGCTCACGTTTAGATGCTCCATTTCCTGATGCTTTCCATTGTATTGATACTGCTATGCCCTCTCTCTCTCTCACACACACACATACACACACAGTCTTTGTTCTGAATCTCACTGTTTGAATTCTTCTTAATTGTCACTGTGTGGAACGAGAAGGTCTCACTGTTCACCTGCTTCATTCTGAAAGGATTTGAAATTGGTGTGTAATAGAGGGCCATGTCCCATGTGTCCCAGCCTGCAGACCTGGCTGGAAATCCAGCATTAACCTCTTACATGTTAGATCTCACATCTCAAGCAGACAACTGACCCCAAAGCCTAATTATCTAATGAAGTGTTTTTCACATTTGGTGCAGTGTCAGGTCTTCCCTACACAGAAATAGTTGCTAATTGGATAGCTGTGGGGTGCTTGTGCCAAGGTGTAGCCGGAAAATCATAGACCTTCTGCCTATTAGTGACAGGCAGCAGCTCTGGTGTGCTAGCTTCCCTCTAATGTCCAAAGTCTCAGCTCTCTGTCTTGGAGTAAAGATTTGCAGAAGTTGTAATTTAGCCCTGAGATGGTGTGACGAGCTCACTAACAACACACCCTGCTTCTGACTCTTTTCTTCAATTGGAAATTGGAGCCCCCATCATTTTGTTTCCCTCGAGAGGAAATGACTCTTTCAATTCCCACAGTCTGCTTCAGGATTCAAGAGAGAGAAGACAGCAATTATAGCTTTTACTGGCCAGTGGCTCCCAGGAAATCTGCTCTGGTGCACATGCTTGAGCTTCGAGCTTCAGTCTGGTTCTTGGAAGCCTGACACTGGCTATCATGCTAAACTAGCCAATTTTCTTTTTCAATCTCTGCAGCATCTCTTTATAATATATTCGTATTTGCCTATAAATTAGCTATTTATTTGCTGATATAAAGGTTTTGAACAAAAAATGGAATATCTCCAGGTTTTCCTATAGCTCCTCATTTTCCCGAAAGCCCTATTGTTAGTTCTGAACAAAGCAGCATAACAAATGTACGTATCAGACAATGCAGCTCTAAGTGTACTATATAACTGCTCTTGAATATGGAAAATGAAAGCCATTAAACAGCACTGCACATTAGATAAATGCAAAATGCCACAGCACATCATGGCTTCTGGGTTCATTGGCTATAGGAAGCGAGTGAGGCAAGAGAAGGAATCAATGTTATCAGGTCTTCAGCTCAGTGCACTAAAGCAGGGCAGAATTAATTTCTGATCTAAGGATGGAAATTAAAAACCAGGCTGCTCCATGATTAAATGTCAATGAGATTCAAACTTCAAAATCAACATTTAGACACCGTACTTCTGCAAATTTAAATTCAGGCAGAAGTTAATCATCTTCAGTTATAGTGAATGCAGTGGAGGATATTTTAATTTAAGGGTCTTTAATAACACAGACACATCTGCCCACACACAATCAGAAACAAACACACGCAAACACTGGAGCAGAAGCTATAAGATATCCGTATTGAAGACTTTTCAGGAATCACAGAACATTCTTCCTTCATGCCATCCTCTGAAGGTGAGAGGTGATTCTTTCGCACCTTTTCCCATGCCCGGCGGCATGGTAGACAAGGAATGCCGAGTCTGGCTGAAAACGACACTAGTGGTTCATCTCACATATCTATCACACTGTCAGCGAGGGCACTGGAATGCTGTAGGGAAAAACTCAAGATAGAAAACTCAAAGCAGAGTTAGAAAGACTCCAGAGGGAGAAAGGAATTTTCCTGAAGCATGTTTACAACATGGATATCTTTACTAGGGGGCCTCAAGCAGTGGAACACCAAACAGGAGCCGATAAAATAAACCTGCTTTGACAGACTAGATAAACAACAGTGGGCAGAGAGAGAGAAAGAGATGCTATATTTAAATGGTGTAAGAGTGTACTGCATTAATACAGCACTAAGGGAATGAACATTGCTGTAATGCCAATTGAGTGTGTCCATTATGCCTGCACATTGTGTACTGATGCATGAGGTTTGTGCAATGAGTATTGGAGCAAAAGGACTAGAACCAACTCTCTGAGATGCAGAACTCTCCAAATATTGGTCAACAGCATTGGAAGAGTGACGCACTTCTTCTCATACAGTATGTTCCTACTAATCATCTCACAGGAATGTACGCCAGCTATTTATATACTTAAAGTCATGTGAGCAGGATCAAGAACATTTTCACTGGCCAAGGTGGGACACAAAGCTAGTGAAAATGAGACTTAATCCTAGACAGGGATTAGAAACCATGCACCAAATACTGCATTCAACCAGAAATTTTCAGTGCAACACTTTGCAGTGCGACCTCTTGTTTGCAGAATCATAAGAATTTTGCTGTGGCCACATCTTCGAGAACCTGACCTTATACCTTCCTGTAGCTAGGCGTACAGGAAGTGACGAATGCTGGACAAGAATTTGGGTCTATTGGAAAAAATTATTGGGTTTAGGCTATACTTTCCTGAAATCACACTGGAACAAAAATGTTAGTAAACAGTTAAGCACTTTTTAAAATAGAGTTAAATAAATAATACAACATAAAATTATGTTCATGATTTTGTTCATGTTTTTGATTATGTTCAATGAAAAACATTTGTTTTCAGACCCTGTAGCATTTGTAATCCCTGATCCTAGCTAACCTTAATGTGCAAATATTATAGGTTGATGTATGACATTAAATAGACACAAATGTCATGGTTTTAGTTTAAGTTTAAAATTATATTATATAGTATTAGGGTTTTTTTTTTTTAATTAATATGTTTTGCCAGGATCACATTGGAATGCAAAGTAATTTTTGAAATTCATATCACTCTGGAACAATAAAGTGGTTACAGAAATATTGTAAAATAATAAATTACTGAATGAATTGACTTTTTTTTTTTTTAGATATAATAATCACTGGGAATATATTTAAGCAATATAGCACAAGCAAGAGTGCTTTTGTACTGAATATAAGCACGGCTGCGATTCGGCTGTAGGTATTCATAGCCATGCTGATATTCAGTACAAAAGCACGATTCAGAGTGTGATTTTGTTTTATACAACATATCTATAAACAAAAAATTAATACTGAGTAACTCTTATACTGACAACCTGCTCTGGCCAACTCGCACTGCAAAGTTGAGTTAAATCAGCCAGAAAAGCTAATCTGATCAAACAGCTATCAAAGGATCACATGCAGGCCTACTCTACATATCCCCTCAAAAACCAACCAATCAAACAACTGGCTACAATAACCAGCTTAAACAGGTAGCTGATTATTTATTTATTTATTTATTTATTTATTTATTTATTGAGAATGGTTGATGAGAATGGATTATTGCTTCCACTTTGGGATTTTGGATTAGATTGACTGTTGATTAGAAAAATCAAGTACTTAAAATACAAGCCAGTATAGCCATAACTCATATGAAACAGTTACCTTCCTAATGTAATAACATAATTAATTCCATGTGGCATTATTAAAAATTTTAATCTGCTCCTAACACCTTTCTCTGCATAGCTGTGGTTATTCTACCTGCTTTTTTTTTTGTATATGTGTTTTCTGTACTTCTCTTAAACACTGAGATTCCAATGAAAAGTGTTTGTTTCCAGTCGAGTGTTGATCTCACAGGATATCTCACAGGAAGGATCACTGCTATCATACAACAGTTACCAACCAGGGAGGGTGGAGAAAGAACACTTTCTTCCCCTGAGACTTGTGAAGACATTTTTTTCATGCTGCTTCACAGGGCAGCTTAACACACTCAGAGGAAAGGGCTATCTGCCCTCTTCCACATACATGAGCTCATAGACATCCATAGTTGGTTAATGTCACTGTGATTGAGAGGGGAGAGAGACGCAGAGAGTATGGACAATTTTGCTCCCTATGCTCCCAGCCACAGATGGCTGTGGAAATGTTGGGATTTGAACTCCCAACAATAGGGCGAATGTTTTGTGTTGCACCACACAAGGACCTGGGAGGCTATTTTTAATCCAGTTGACCTGGAAACAAATACACTATATGGCCAAAAGTTTGTGGACACCTGACCATCAGATCTGTATGTGGGCCATCCCCAAACTGTTGCCACAAGGTTGGAAGCATACAGTTGTATATGATGTCTTTGTAAACTGTAGCATTACAATTTCCCTTCAGTGGAACCAAACCTGTTCCAGCATGACAATGCTCCTGAGCACAAAACGAGGTCCATGAACGTGACATGGTTTGCCAAGGTTGGAGTGGCTGCACAGAGCCGTGACCTCAACCCCACTGAACACCTTTGGGGTGAATTGGAACGCAACTCCAGGCCTCCTCACCCGATACTCAGCATCACTAATACTTTTCAGGCAGAATTGGCAAATCCCCACAGCCACACTCCAAATTCTAGCGGAAAGACTTCCTAGAAGTGTGGAAGTCATTATGACAGCAACAGGGGGGACTAAGTCTGGAATGGCATGTTCAGAAAGCACATACAGTATAAGTGTTATGGTCAGGTGTCCACATACTTTTGACCATATAATGTATCATTGTGCTGAAATATTATTTAGTTAGATTTGTTTTAGGTTTAGATGGGATGAATTAGAATAGATTTGATTGTCTTTTTTTCAGGGATTCTCACGGATTCTCCCTCAACTTAAGCCCTGTTTTCTAATTTCTATGGACACATGAAAATAAAAGGACATGCTCATTTATGACCAAGCTGTCAGAAATAGCTTTATTTTTGAAATTTTTGTCACTACTGAATATCTTGTTTCTCAAAATCCACAGCAACAACATCAGTTGTGGCGTATCCAATGATACGCCAATGACAGCAACCTTGAGCCACCCTTTAGCTCTGCCCCTGCCTATGAAAGAGATTAATGTCAGTGCAGTAATTCCTCCCCATAACTTTCATACAATTTTGGAAAATGCATACATCTATACTGTACATCTTGTCTCTTTTTGCATGCATGTACTATACATTCTCTTCTCTTTACCTCTGCTCTTTTAATCCTATACGGGCACTGTATATGTTCCAGCTATTATTTTGTCTAGAATTTTCCTCCCCTGCTTCCTCCTCTCTCTCTCTCATACACAGCTAGCTCTTGATTTACAATACTCCACTGCCTATTGTAGAGCTGTGCCTTGGGGAGGGTATCCAGGCATAAACCTCTCTTCCAGCTCTTTATTTATGTCACCTTCATCCATAGCAAGGATGCACCGTGCCTTAGGGAGCTCCCCCCAGTCTCCCCTGGGCCACCAGAGGCCAACTTCATGGCTACTGTTGTTTGGGAGACAATGGCTTCTGTCTATCATCAAACGAGAGTCAGATGTCTAAAGTCGGGCCTCGGGTACGCCCAGATACGCCTGCCTTTGTGCTTTTTCGTTTTTCTAAAATTATGGAAATGGCCGTGGAGCTTCACTTTTAACCTGTAGACTGCACACAGCAGCCCTCGCTGTGACCTTCACCCTGGGAGCTTTAACTAAGTTTCATTTATAAATAAATTTAGCCATTGTTTTTGTGCTTTCAGACACAAAGGGTGTTGTTAGCATGGGTTACAAGAAAAGATACAACACACCCTGATTAGCACAATGTGAAAAACATATAGACAGATAATCAAATAGATTTGCTATTTCTTTACTATTAGCCGAGTTGCCATATGGACAGATAAAAGGCTTGTAAGGCTGTCTTAAATGCATGGCTCTGTGTTTCATTGATCACACCTGTTTTGTTGGTCATGGTAGCAGGTGTACCCTGCAATTAAGGGTTCAAAGTTCAAAGATGAGCAGCCCAAGGCTGTGTCAAGCATGATTCACTGCAAAAAAAAAAAAGTCTCTGCCAATGGTCCGGTTGCCTCCAGCAGCATTTTAGTTGCTGTGTTTATTCAATCCTGCAATCAGCAGGTTTTAGACAGAGAGCTGGAAATTGCGGTTGCATAGAGAACTAAATACTTAGTGCTATATAGAGTGTGACATGAGGGGAAATGTGCAAAACTGTTTCTGGGAAGCCTGACCATCCAATCATGACAGTGAAACAGAAAATATTCAGGCAAGTAGCTAGTAGCGTAAAGTTACACACCATGTTACAAACAACATACACACACAGGCACACACACAAACTCACTTGTGCAGAAACTATTTGCAGGCTCTTGGGTGCAGTCCAGCTTAGGGTAAGTGTAATTCTCTCTTTCATATGACGAGCGTGTCCTGAAAGGGATATATTTTTTTAGGAGTGGCAAGCTGGAAGGCTCACTTGCTGAATCTGTTTTGCAGTCGAAAATCAGTTTTTGGCAACTTTTTTCTTCCCATTTCCCATTTCATAAAAGAGAGTGTATTTCAGAAGAAGTCACAGAATATAAGTAAAAAAAAAATGTAGAGGAGAGAGGAGAAAAGACAGAGTGAGATAGTGGTAGCGATATTTTAGGAGCTAAAAGTACAATAAGGTCATCAGCTTTTCTTGTATAATGAGCTCTGTCTGCATATCCACACAGCTTGTAGTTTGGCTGTCAGAGCCTGTGCGTGGTGAAGAGTTTATTATAAGACCTACTTGAGGAAGCTTCATTTTCATAATCAGGCAGAAAAAACAGGCCGTGTTCCTCCAAAAACTCCTCATCAAAATCGCTCAGCATCAAGTAATACTGTATCAGACAAAGGAATGCCATCAACAGCACAAGTAATAACAGCATTTTCTGACACTGTGTCTAATGTGATGTGTGAGGAACAAAAACACAGGTACAGCCAAATTTAGAACAAAATCCAATGAGAACTTTTATCGCGACATAACCTAGCAAATATAGCAAAAAATGTAATGTATTACAGCCTCTTTGCACACAGCAGGGATCTGCTAATAACTGAAATGGCCTCTCAGCACTGTAGGAGGTCACTGATTCATGCACATGCAAATACAGTTCTCCACAACTTGTTGAAAAGTAAAAAAAAGTGAGAAGCTGGTGGCAGGTAACAAGCAATATGACCTGGGGTGAGATTCTAAAAGGAGTGAAGCACCACTCACAGTAATTTGCACTGGACAGGCAGCCAGACACACCGCTACATGCAGAGAGGCCGGGGTGTGTGCTTAGACTGTCTATAACATAAGCACTGTAATGGAAATTAATATACACATACATACCCTCTCTCAGACAAGCCATTTCATAAGAATGTTAATGGACCAGAGTGCGTGCACACACACAAACACACACACACACACACTGTAGCTATCATCCTATTAACTTAGCTAGTCATTAAATACTTGAAAAAAAACAAAAAACATTCTGCAATACTAAAAGACCTTGGTGTGTAACCTGAAATTTATTTTGTTAAACATCATTTCTTTGAGCCAAATACAAACTTTTTTTTCCCCTCACAACCATTAAAGAAAATACTTTCAAGTCAGTAAACAAGTCATTAATTGGAGCCTGGCTAAAAGGGCAAGTTGTTTGAGAGTTAATAAATGGAGTGGTTCAGCATGAACTCTCATGCCATCTGAGAGAGAGATAAAAAGACAACCAGGAATAGATAAATTAGACACTGAATCGAGTGAGAGAGCAAGGGTGAAAACAGACAAAAGTGAAGTGAAGTGCAGAGGCCAGTGAGAGTACTGTGACAGTGCTTTGCTGTGTTTGTCAGTGTTACAGAAGGCTCTAGATGCTCAGCTGTCTTCTCGTCTTCTCACTTTCTCAGGACAGCTGTCCACGTACTATTACTGTTACTTTCTCACAATCTCGCTCTTTCTCTATTGTAAAACACAACCTTTTTGTCACCGACTAATAACAGACTATACAACTTCCTCTGTTACTGCATCACCCACCAATGCAAACGATATGAGTAGAAAAAAGTGAAAATTGAATAGTGAGTCAAAAACTATCAATTTTTAACTGTGACAATTGTATGCAAAATTCTACGTAACTTTTTTCTTTATAACATAATTCTTCAAAATTCTCCATAACTTTTCTCACAAATCCAACTTTGTGTATAAAAGACTGTTCCACAGCCACAGCATGCAGAAAACCTCAGAAATCTTCAGTTCTGATCGTTTTATGATATCACAGTCCTGGACTGATTTGCAATAGGAAGACCTGTGTGTTGTTGACAGAGAGCATTTGGCCCATATATCACCCTCAGCTCTCTCACACACAGAGTGAACAGACCAGCAGCTGTGGCTCTGGCTCCTGACTCAGCTCAGGTTAGCAAACCCTGCAAACCCTGACCTTGTTCGTGCTTTAAGTGCTTACAGAGCACACAGTGTGTGGTAGAACTGAGAAAACTGGAGCTCTTCAATCATCTGTTTATTATCAGGAGTTAGAGAACAATTGTTCTAATCTCATTATGTATTTTATTTGAATAATGGCTAATTTTAATCTTCTGTCAAAATGGTCTTTACTGCAGGGGCAAAGTGGCTTAGTGGTTAGCACATTTGTCTCACACCTCCGGGGTTGGGGGTTTGAATCCCAATTCCACCCTGTGTGTGGAGTTTGGATGTTCTCCCTGTGCTTTGGGGGTTTCCTCTGGGTCCTTCCCCAGCCCAAAGCCATGCCTGTAGGCTGACTAGCATTTCCAAATTGTGCATAGGTGTTTGAATGTGTGTGCGATTGTGACCTGCGATTGGTTGGCACCCTGTCCAGGGTGTCCCCTGAGTTCCCTGGGATAGGCTCCAGGATCCCCCACGACCCTGTGTAGGATAAGCAGTGTGGAAAATGGATGGATAGTTCTTTAATCCTGGTCAGACATAGTGATTGTAAAAAAAAAAAAAAAAAAAAACTCAATTCTTAACTGTTGGGGAGAAAACACCACTGATTTAATACCATTTGGACATGTGGATGTTGTAGCATCATTTGTTGTGCCTCACACATGGTCTTATTTACATTTCCCATGTGTTCCTGCTAAGCCTGCACACCCCACAACCCCCGCTTTCTCTTTGTCAGGATTTAGGTGATCTGCCATTGCATGTGCTAAGTGCTTAATGATGGCACACTCACACCAGGGGTAATATCTGGCTTTAAAAGATGGCAACGATCAGTCCGCGTTGCCATTTTGGAGAAAAAAGGTTGGATGCTGGCCCAGATGCAGGGGCCAAGCAAAAATCTGGCACCCTCCCTACAGCTCACTTTATACCAGAGTTAATTCACAGGCAGACTAAAAGCCATCTACAGCTCCGGAGTCAATTACAGAAAGCAGGGCCAATTATGAAGCACTGTGCTTTTACAATGAGCTACTATTCTATGTATTCAATATTGCTCTTATGTGAGAATTCAGGAGCTGTAGTTTAGTTCTGTTTCGTTGCAGAGGTGCTAGAAATACTGAAATTCTTTACTCGAGTAAAAGTACAATTAATCTTATCTAAATAAATAAACTGAATTAGAAAGTAGAAAAGTGTCAACTCTTAAATTTACCAAAACTCTGGAATTTACAAAAAAAAAAGTACAAAAAAGATTAACAAAAGAAAAAAGATGTCTGCCTCAAGTCACACACTGATTTTAGTTATAGATGGTAAACCAAGGACCCAAGAGATATGGGGAACATTAGCTAAGGCTAACTATCAACAGCTTTATTGCTAATCTCTCAAAAGTTAGCTAGCATGATAATAACAACTGTGTTATAAACTAGCAGCAAGCTAATAGCTAGCTGTCAGGATAGAAACTGCCTTGATAAATACAATGCGTATGTACTCTACATTAGTTCTCCTTCTTGCTGTCAGATCTGATGTGTTTGGAATTTAAATATCAAGCCGCCTGATGCTAAAAAAGCCACTTTATAACTTTGAAAATATATGATTTTAGAGAAGCAGTGTAGAAAGCAGAGGTTTTTCAAAGCAAACATGTTAGGTATAAGAAAAATTCAAGCAAAGCACATGTACTTAGTTGTGAGCCACAAAGGAAAGATTTGTGAGATGCTGGGATTCTTGGGTGCACTTTATGGGTTCAGCTGGACTACTTTAGCCGTATCTACCATTTTTATCTACCAATCTACCAAACAAAAACAGGAGGGTTAACCTGAGACCAGTTTCTCACCTTTTGTTGTAATAAAAAGCAATGCAATTAAAAGCAATTCTAAAATGGGTTTATCATCCTAGTAGTTATACTGAGGTGTGTATAAATATAAACCCTGATCACACCATTGACATAGTGACATAAACACTAATTTACTAACGTATACTAAATACAATGGTTAATTCGTCAATGGTTAATTCACTAAAGCAGCATGAAAATAAAGTGATCAATAAAACCAGTGAGCTTACACAGAATTGGAAAAAATCTATTTTATATATACAACATTTCACATTTGCTATGGTTAAAGGAGAAAAGCTCGACAAAAGTCATGGCATCATATATAAAATGCTTATAGAAGCCAATGAATTGGAATCTGCTAGCAGGGAAGTGGCACATGCAAAAGAATCTCATTCAAATTTTTATCAGACAATTGAACTATTGTTCTTAAACTTGAACGATAAAAATACTAAGGAAAAATTAACTCCTAAATAACAACAATATGCGAAATGTATTTAACATGTATTCGTTTTATATACATGTATAAGAAAAGACCATTTTAATGTATTTTGAAAATAAAGAGATAAAAAGAAAGACGTGAGAACGGCTGTTTATAGTTCCTTTAAGGTAAATGTAACAGCAACTAACTTGTTTTACACACTTTTCACAATATTAAATATGACAGACTAACCATAAGGTGTGCCATTCTTTAATACGTATAAAAAAAAAAAAAAAACTGTTAGCATTGGCAAGTTGTTTTAACATTAGAGGAAAAAAACACTAAAGGATATTCTGTTATAAGAAAATAATACATTTCAGGGTTGATTCTTTAGCTATAACAACACAGCCCATTATGTTTATTCTGTGCTTAGTATGTGGGCATTATATTCAGAAATACATTTTAGTGGAATGCATTTTGGAATGAAACACTTGAAATTTGAACTATGAAATGTATTTAAAATGAACTTAGATTAATTTTAACAAATGTCAAATATATATGCTCTTATATTTTTTCCACCTGGTCTGGCTCATTGTATTAACACCAGTTAATTAAAATCTGCACTCTTTATATGCTATATGCTGTGAATATACAGCTAATTTGCTCAACTCTGGTCATGCATGCTTAATGCTATTAAACCTAACCTGTTAATATATTAAATGAAACTTTACCCTACACACATGCACACACACACAGAGGATAGTGCATTAATAAGGATTAAAGCTCACGCTATGGATACACACATTGACTACGACATACCAAACAAGTTTCAGTAAAGAATTATGCAACCTGTTTTTCCTTCAAGACTCATAGGTTCTTAATTACAGAAATCAGCTAATGGATTCGGGGGAGAGGTGTTATAGTGAAAATACCCTCCATCCTACTCTCTACGTATGATTTACTAATTGCGCTCGAGTTATATTTAGAGGCTGCCAATTCCCTGAATGCTTAATGAGGCAGTTGGGGCCAGCTCTCTGGAGCCTGGAAAAAGAAAGTGGAGCTGTCTGCTCCTGGGCTTCTGCACCAGCGGCCATAAAATGCATACTTACTATTTATTTGCATACCTGGCACTAATCAGAGAAGCTGAGCAATGGGTGTTTTTTGCTCTTTTCATCTCACTCTGCCTCTCTCTCTAATTTGCTGCTGGACCAAGTTTCTATAGCATCAGCAGCCATTGCTTCTCATTAAAGCCACAGAAAAACAGTGTATCGAGGGGGGTTGTGTTGGACCTTGGGGTGGAGACAGTAGGCCAAACCAAAATGAGCAGAGAATTCAGCAAAATCCCACAGACAATGCAGCACTACTTATTTGGACTATTTTCTTAACTGGATCAGTAACACTTTGAATAGTCCACATGACTGTCAAAAATGGCAGTAATTTATGGCTATTTATGGATGTTTAGTATTTAATCTATACGCTTTCTATCGACTATCAATTTGTCCCTTTTTCCACGTTATTTGGTCCAGTTTATAGTTGATATTTTGTAGCTCATTGATAGACTATAAACTTAGCCATAACCCTATTACAATTTCAAATTCAGTACACTTTATGTGTTGAAAGGTGGTTAAACATCATTTCATATGTTGCTGAGAATCAGTTGAAGCTGCTTCATACCATTTTATATATGGTTTGTAGAGTGTTTTATTGGACTGCACAAATAGTGTCACCACTGCGCAAATAGTGTCTATTGACAAGGCTGCTGTCATGTTACTGAAATCATTGTCTCTGTGGGTGAGTGTGTATATGAAGGTCATATAGTCATGTTATATATAGAGTAGGCAAGATGACTCACACACATACACATGCAACACACACTCTGTTCCTGTTCCTATTCTCTCTCCTAGAGAAGGAGATCTATTGATCAGGCAGCCATCTCCCTAATTAAGTCTGAGACCAGGAAAAAGAGGAGAGAACAGGAGAGGAGGGCAGACAAAGGATAGAAGGACTGAGAGGAACACATATGAGAAACAGACCCACGGATACATAATAAATTGTGAGGCCAGGTTCACTGGTTGCTTGGAATGGAAAGCATACTGATTTGAAGCTGGATTGCTGGCTATGTGGAGGTCTGTGAACTAGAATCTGAAACTCATGTAAATGCCAGCCCACTTTAACAGTCACAATACACAGCGATTCATTTAAACCCAGTACAAGTCACCCTAACAGAATAAAACAATTAATTCCATGGCACAACAACAGCCTGATCTAACCCAACAAATGCCAGCCTACATTTACCCAACTCACATCACCCCACCCTGACCCAAGTCACTTCACCCCAACACACACCAACACACTTAAAGCTAGCAATGACCAACCTATCTCAACCCAACATGTACCAACCCATTTAAAGCCAGCACTCACTAACTCACCAATCTTATCTTAACCCAACACACCAACCCACCTCATACAAAGTAAGCATACACCATCCTACCACAACCCAACACTCCAACTCACCTCACCCCATCACAACAAGCCACCTCAACCTAATGCACATCAACCAGGCTAAAGCTAACACAAACAAACCCATCTAAACTCAACACAACAATCTACCTTCCAACCCATGTAACTACACGCACCAAACTACATACTTTGAGCTCACACCAATCTGTCTCAACCCAACATACCAGCTCACTTCATCCCAGCACACCAAACCACCTCAACCTGATGCACACCAACCATGCTAAAGACAACACACACCAACCCACCTTGACCCAACCCACCTCAACCCAGCACATTAACCCACCTCAACCCAAAATATACCACTAACATACCAATACACTTCAACCCAACACCCCCTTGACTGACCTAAAGCCAGTCCACTCAATCCAACACACACCAATTTACCTAAATCCAGTATAATCCACCCTGACCTAACACACACACACACTCCTACCTAGCCCATCCCAAGGCACACCAACCCATCCCAGAACACAATTTCCTGCTCCATTCAAAAACCCCAAACCACCCTGCAACCCAATTCCCAACCAAACATACAGCAACCTGCTCCATAACCTCCAACCTTTCACCCAACATACTGCACATCAACCCAAACACTTGCTAACCCACCTCAATAACCCTCAGTCATCTTAAAGCAGTGTTTCTTAATCTTGGTTCTGGAGTATCCCTGCTCTTCACATTTTGGTGGTTCCCCCTCTAACACGTAGTTCACTCTATTTCAGGCTTATCAATTAGCTGATAAGTTGAATCAGGGGAACTCCAGCACCAGGATTGATAAACACTCCCTTATGGGCTTCAAAATCATATGAGACTTAACTAAGAGATGCTATTATGCCATTCAAGCTTTTGCATCCTTTTTCTCTCACTCTCTTGCTCACTCTTATTCTCTCTTTGATAAATGTGTTTTCCTTTTACTAATGGAAAGACATCAATATAGCTCATTCCATATTAATGTATAAATTACACAAACCAGTAACCACTGGAGAGATTCACAGTTGATGTAGCCTCCTGTGGCTGTCCCACTGGAGCCTAACTGCTTCAGAAATTGATAGGAAAGAGACCAAAAGGGCTCAAACTGCTATCAAAACACCATTATACAACAGTTAGTTCTGGTCCACTAATTTAATTGGAAGAGCAGCGTTCCAAGAGCGCTTATGTTTAGTATAACCACACTGGGAAGTTTCAGTGCTTGTATCACTCCACTGGTCTGTGTTTGTCACATAAAATTCCACTTCCTACTTCAAAAAGGTTACTACAGTAGTGTTAGCGGCATCATCAGCGTACATGGCAAACGATACTTTTCAGGAATCTAACTTTTGACTTAAAATATGAAAGCTCGTCAGATGAAGAAAAGGAGGAAAAGACACCAATTTCACTGGAAGCACCTTTAACGGGAATGCACAAATCAATGTGAGCTAGGTAGCCAGCTAGCCGACATGCTATAAAGTGAGTGTGGCTTCTTCAGGATCTCTTTCTGCTAGTGGAGCAAATATAAACAGAATATCTGCTGCCATATTACCATATTGTGTCCGAAATGTCAGTTACTTGATAATAATTTCTTGTCTATAGAACAGTTGTATAAAAGCAATATCACACTCGAAATTAGGTTATACTGAATATTGGCACAATATTCAGTATAACCGCACTCTGGCTTGTTTGATATTGCTTATTTATTATATATACAAATGTCAACTACTTTATACATCATATAAGATTGAATTGAAATGTCACTGTGAGATGCTGGTTGCCAGTGTGTGTGTTCATTCTGAGTTAATCCAAAGAGCACGGAAAGGATTTTTCTGTGCTGACTATTTTAAAAAATGGTCTTTTGTGTGCATATGTGTAATATCTGTTTGTTTGTGTAGGTGTGTGAGCATGTGCATAAAACTATTTTTGTAAAAAGCAGGAAGAAAGAAAAAGAAATTGAAAAATAGATGTAAAATTCATCCATGTGTAAGAAAAAGTATGTGGGAGATTTGCAAAAACAGCATGATATTAAAGTTGTGTTTGTATATACTGCAACTAATTTCGTCCACTCTGAAGGTGTGTGGATATTCCATGGTGAGATTAACAGGTATGTGTCAGCGCACTCTGTCTTCCTTGTCTAATATGTCCTGATTTTAATTTGCAGTGTCTCAGCTCATCACTGTGTGTTACTTCACTTACATGCCCCCTGCAAAACAAATCACAAGGTGACTAAGAGAGAGGCACATTCTCACTCCAGCATTCAGCCCCATGCCAACCCTGCCACCCGGGAACCCTGGCCCTTATTTTAACTGCCAGATGATAGCATTGCTCCATCTGCTAATTACTGCACAGCTAGAGAGTTGGAGGCTTACACAATGGTCTTCAGGGGGAAGGGAAAGAAATAAGTACTAGGGAGGGTACAAGAGGGTCGGTGAAATAGATAGATTAGATAGATAGATTCAAATTAATATCTAATAATAAGAGATAATAGTCACATAAATTAAATTTACATACAGTATATAAATATATTTTTATCTCAATCTTGTATAGATCTCTACCAGTGTAAAGGGGCATCCTTGAGTTCACCTAAACTCAGTTTTGAGTGCATACCTGCCTTTATTAAATATACTTCAAATTGACATTAAAAATACAAACCTAGCAAATAAACTCCAACTGCTAGCGCTATACAATCTATACACTATCCCGCTTACACAAAGTACAGCAATCCACCCAACACAGACCAATCTTGAACCAGCACGCACCAAGCTACCACAACATAACTAATACTGACCCTACAAATAGCAACTCATGTCAACCCAGCAAACACCACTTCATACTGATGTAGAACACACCAGACAACCTAACCCAACACACACTAATCCACCTTAACCAGCACACACCAATTCAAGTCAGTCTAGCACATGAAAGTCCACCTCAGCTCAGCAGACAGACCAGCCAACCTAAACCAAAATACATCATCCCATTTGAACCCAACGTACCAATCCACACAACACAGACCGATCTTGACCCAACGCACACAAAGCTACCACGACCTAACTAATACTGTCCCTACACATAGCAACTCATGTTAACCCAGCAAACACCAAGTAACACACACTAGCCGACTGGACCCAACACATACCAATCCATGTCAAATTAGCACAGACCAATCTTCCTCAACCCAACATGCATCAATCCATACTAACATCATACTGAGTATAGTTGTCAGAACTGACAAGAAAAACACTAAGTACGCATGAGAGCAGAGTAACATGTTCCACACTCTGTGTGTTAACATTCAATTACATTCAACGAGTAATGAGTAATAAATATGTTTGGATGATTACATTATAGAAATGCAATTCTGCACTAGTCATATAGCGCTGTTAAAATTATGATCTTCCACTCCAGTTAAGAAGTGTAGTAAAAATAGAAATTCGGTGGTGTCCGAGTGGGTTTGCTGAATTGGCAGAATTCGCCAGAACCTCCCTTAGAAACATCTACTGTTTTTCTGCAGCTCTAATGAGTAGCAGTGGACACTTATGTTATGGGAACCTGATCCAAAAGCAAATTAAAAAAGAAGAAAGAAAAACAGATGAAAAAGAGAGGAGGTACATATAGTGTTTAAATGTGTGATTATATCTAACTGAGACTATTATAATGTCTGTTCTTCCAATTAAACTGCTTGCCATCTGTCTCAAACTTCTGCTTTCTTTTACAAACTTTGATAAAACACAGGAAACCAATGGGGAGCTGTTATCCTCCTCGAACAGGTGCAGAAAATGGGTTGCAGGAAAAAGAATAATTCATTGTATTTCAGAAGACCATTCGATTTCTCAAATGCCGTGTTCAGTTTTTGAATATAAACCACAAAACCACTGCTCCCTGTTTGAGCCACATGAAAACATGAAACAGGGCAAAGAATAGAGAGAATATGTAAAAACTGTTGTTGTTTTTTTTCCTGTCAAAGTACTATGCTACGTATATGCAGTCATGACATCATGACTATGTATCTGAAAGCTGTTTGAAATTGTTATGACAACTCCTGCTGTTAACAGTTTAGGGTCAGCTTTCAATATACAGGCCATGTGTATGAAGGAAAAAGGAAAAGAGGGAGAGAGAGAAACAAAGGGAGAAAGAAAGAGAGGGGAGGGGGCAAAGAGAGAGTGAAAGTTCTGCAGTTCATTGGTTCAAATGCAGTGCCTTGAGAGACCAGCAAGTACCCACACACTCCTGAAAAATTAATAACGTGTCTATTGAATTACTAAGGTAATAGCCTTTGAATAGATGCCTGAATCTGTGTTTTTTTTTTTCATTTTAGAGATGGAATAAGCATCAGTTTATCCAGATGTTCATTATTTAGTTAACGTCTAAACAAACATCAGTCAATACCAATGTTAATTAATGTGTTAATGCTCCTTATGGTGTATTAATGCTGATTAACTAATGCAAATGCTGTTAGTAAACAGAAGCCAAATTCCTTGAATTAACCACCAAGAACATATTGCTTTAATTGTTACTTTATAATGGTTATGATTTGTTAATGTTGATTAATGCCATAAATTATGGTATATAAGGGAACCTTAATGTAAATTGTTACTTATATATATTTTTTAATCTGCTGTTCGACAAAGGGGAAGATTAGCTGATATAGATTAGCACACCTGGCCCAAATTAAACATCTGGCTTCCTCCACCCCCCACTCCCTCTCTCTATCTATCTTTCTCTCTATTTACCTTCCTTTTTTTCCCTCCTGTGTTATACTGCATGTCTGTTATTTGACCGCACAATAATAAGAGGGAAAGGCTTCAGCGTCCATTACATTCACTCTCTTCCTATTTTCCAGAACACAGCACAACAATGCCGCGCCACAAGGTCACAGACACTGAAAGCATTAATAAGTCATTCTTTACAGTCTGCAACCCTTTGCCTTCCTTTGTTTTCAACCTCCTTCCTTCTCTCTTCACATTTCTTAGTTATGTGTAGCTGGCTAAAATTTGGAGCTTCTATTATGTATTAGATCTTTGTTTTTACCATAGATTTTGTTGTCTTGTGGTCATACACAAATGTAGCATCAATTTCACATTTTAATGTATACATTTTAAACAGTTAAACAGTTTCAGGTCGTAGCATTTGAAATGCTTCCAGAGTAAGAATAAGGACAATTAATGTGTAGATGGCCCACAGGGAACAATCAGCCCTTGCCACAAACACGTTAAAGTCATGTCAAAAATGACCTTTGGGAAATATTTCTCCCCAAGGCAGCATTATGCATTTTCATATCCAGACGCAAACGACCTCCATTTGATTTCAGCTGGTTAATTGGACTCATCTGGTGGGCACCGATATACATAAATCTGCTCACAAATCAGAACACTAAACGTCAACTGATCTGGAGAATCCTGTTCCACAGAAAAGAACGACTGTCAAAGCTGTCACGCCTAGCAGCTGACACGTTGTCCAATTATCTGGCTGCCATAGCAAACATGCCAGTCTTGTGTTCATTTGCCTGTTTGTAAAATGCCTCATTCAGTCCGCCTATTTAGCTTTTTCAACCGGGTGCCAGCGGAGAGAGAGATTCTTGTTGTTGTAATTTATTTCAGAGGAAAACTAGACAGACAAGAGAGGGTTATTGAGTGATTTAGGAAAAATGGATTATGAAGGTTAGTATGTAAGGTTGGGCCAAATGTGAATGCTGGGGCAGGAAAAAGGGTTCTACAGTCAAACACACACACACACACACACACACACGTGCCAGTGTCAGCTTAATGGAGACAAAAGACAACATTGCTTTCCATTTTGAGAGCTCAGCAGGTTGTATTTTATCTACGTGCTCTGACTGTGCTACAGATGTTGCCCCTCCACC
The DNA here is from genome assembly GCA_037576675.1 of Pangasius sanitwongsei. Taxonomy (NCBI): domain Eukaryota; kingdom Metazoa; phylum Chordata; class Actinopteri; order Siluriformes; family Pangasiidae; genus Pangasius; species Pangasius sanitwongsei. The sequence goes on along the minus strand of CM075019.1, from coordinate 11,611,006 downwards.
CCACACACCCCCCACACACTCCTGCACACATACACATGTCATTACCATAGTAATGCCTGTAAATATGATGAGCATGCTGAGTGAGCTGAGCCAGTAACCACAATGTATGGAGCTCGAAGCTCCAGTCCTGCCGATTTCACTCCTGAGTGGAGTGAAGAATAAGAGCCAGAAAGAGACGGCGCTGTCTCTGGAAATCTGCTCTCACACACTAGTCCTGAGCACACTCACATATGTGAACACATAACCAGACAGGCTTGCATTTGCTTGTCATTATTTACCTCCAGCTGCTCACATAATGTGTGCAATTCATTTCACTTCAGGAAGAGACCTCCTGGAGGAGCATGGAACACACACACACGCACACACACACACACACACACACACACACACACACACACACACAGTGAGAGACCACAGCAAACAATATAGACAAAGGCAATTTCAGCAAATCAAGGCCCCTTTTTCCCCTTCTGATGTCTAATGGTAACCCTTAACAACATCTGTGCATTTTTACCCCAGTGGAGCCCACTTGTTGTCTGTCTTCCCTTGTTTTCTGTGCATTAACCTTTTCTTGTGAAGACACTAACCAGGCAACAAAGAGCCCAGGAATAAGATTTGGATCATTTTTTCATTCACTGAGGAGAGAGCAATCACTCACACAGTAATTTCAGCCATAATTTTACCACACAAAAAAAAAAAAAAGAAAAAAAGATATTGTTGGAATTCTCTTAGATTTAATGTTTACAATGGAAGGAAAAAGGGGATATATCATGCATTATGTAGTGCCAAGGTGTGTACTGTTCTCTGTTTATATCTCAGCATAAAATGCCTGGTGCACTTAAGTAGCTTTTTCTGCGTTATCATTTGTAGCATTGTATTGTTTCTTTAATTAATCGGGTAACATTTTACTATAAGGTCCACAAATAAGCAAATATTAATATATGTATTAATGCTTTCATAATGAAGAATGAATACAGGAATTCAGGAAATAATGAAACACATGCATTAACAGACTCTGAGTCGTACACTGCATTTAAATAGTCATAAATAATGGAAATAGTTAAGTAATAAATTATCTCATTCTGTTAATTAAAACCATGACTTGCAGTATTAATAAAGATCATTTGCATGTTGCTTTGAGACAACATGATCAAAATCAAGCCACTTTATTGTTGTGATCTTATAAAAATGGCAGACGATCTCACAGGAAGTTGATCCATTCAAGCACATAGTAAACACTGGTGCATTATAAACTGGTGCATTAAAAAAAATGAACAATGTTTACATTTCATTTGTATTTATATTGTATTGTATTGTATTTATATTGTATATCGTATATTGAAGTGGATCTCAAATTGCCTGAAGTGACATTATATCCTATATCTTGGGTTAACCTGCATTATTCCAAACACACTCTTCATTATGTAAAATATCTTTATTAATACTGCAAGTCATGGTATTAATTAACAAAATGAGTTAACAAGATGTGAATACTATTACCATTATTAATGGCTATTCATATATGATTTAGGGGTTGTTAATGTATACAGTATGCTTCATTATTTCCTGATATGATAAGTGCAGGTACATTCATCATTATGAGAGCATTATTACATACAGTATATTAATATATGTTTATTTGTGGACTTTATAGTAAAGTGTTACCATTAATTGTAACTGGTTATGTGTTGCAGCATAATTTGCCCTGGCATTGTTATATGCTTTCCTCTCAGCGTTTTTAGATACATTTTGAGGTCATTTATGGTATATCTGGTCATTTAATTTGTAGTGTATCTAATTTATCCTCCTAAGACTATAACCATGCTCATTTACACATCTGGTCAAATTTGTGTGTCTTTAGGTAAGTCAACATTTAATTGACGTATCACAGATTACACTATATAACGATTTTTTTCCCCTGGGTAGTAAATGTTATTTCCTAAATGTTTATTCCACAAAAGTACAGACAATTCCTAGGGGGGGGGGGGGGGGGGGGGGGGGGGGGGGGGGGGGGGGGGGGGGGGGGGGGGGGGGGGG
>CM075019.1:11597190-11608959 GCA_037576675.1 Pangasius sanitwongsei | reverse complement strand
ATTTAACTTTTTTTTCCCCCCGGGTTATTAATTTTTTTTTTATAATTTTTTTTTCAAAAAATTTAAAAAAAATTAAATAACCCCCCCCCCCCCCCCAAAAAAAATAAAAATTTCGCTCTTGTGACCAGAACAACTTGTATTTTTTAAATTTACCTATTTTCATTAAGAAAACTGACAAATTTGTGTCTTTTCATTTATGTAAAGTCAGTAAAAAAAAAACAGGTACATTTTAAAATATGTTGTCTTTTTCTTTCTTTATGTGAATGATGCAAATTCTGGAAAAGATGCAAGCTCACTGCAAAGTTCTAGAACGTTTTAGAAGTTTGGAAATGTTCTGGAAAAAGGGTAAATTAAAAAAAAATAATCGAGAACAAGTCACAGGTCATAGGAAGTGTCACCAAGCTTTTCTTCACCCATCAAGATGAGCTCTGCTTCTGCCACATTGTGACCAGTCTGTTTGATCAGAATCACTTGTAGCCTGAATGAGTGGCGCCTCTTCTTTGACAGCTCATCCAGGATCCTAAAAGCCATGCTGCTCTTCCCCTGGCTCACTCGGTGTACCTCAAAGAGGATTACAACAGCGTCAACACATTGCTGGACAACTTGAAGTATGATGAATATGGCAGGGAGGTCATCGGAGGTCATCACCAAGCTGAAAACTATGTGGAGCTCATTGAGACTCTGGTGAAGAACTACAGCACAATGGACTGCAGGATGTCTCTCAAAGTCCATATCCTTGATGCTCATCTTGATAAATTCAAGGAGAACATGGGAGTGTACACAGAGCACTTCCACTAGGATATACTGGACTTTGAACACCGCTACCAAGGCCAATATGACAAGAACATGATGGGAGACTATACTGTAAATCACTTTCACAAAGCAGCCCCCAAATGTACATTTATGACATTTGGCAGACACCCTTATCTAGTGCGACTTACATTCATCTCATTTTATACAACTGAGCAGTTAAGGGGATTGCTCAAGCAGTGGCAGCTTGGCAGCGCTGGGATTTAAACTCACAATCTTCCAATCAGCAGTCCAACAGCTTAACCACTGAGCTACCTCTTTAAATGTGATCATAAATCTCCAAAAACTACCTATATCTAAAACTTTCATTGTCATTTTTGCATAAATACTCATTTCTAAATCTTTAGTGGTCATTTTTGTATAACTTTAGTATAAACACGTTAATTTTTTCAGATGTTGTTTCTTTCGGACTTTATGTGAACGAGACGCACAAAAGCAAAGTTTGAAGGGATCGATAGCAATTTTCTATACTTATGAGGCATAAACAATTAGAAAATAACACTTACTACCCAGGAACAAAATTATGTTACATAGTGTAATATCAAGTTCAGCTGTATTGTGTCTTGTTTCCTGGTGCTTTAAGTTGTGGTATCAAAAATTGTGTTGCTGAATGTTTATTAAAGTGACCTCTTTGGCAATAATGGACTGCATGCTTTATGATGTAATATATTAAAAAAGATCTGAGAGAAGTTATGTACTTCCACTTGTATAATTTCTGGGTAGAATGAATCTTAGATCTCGCGATGTGTTTAGGGATTGAATTATGGTTTTAAATGTGCATTTAGACCTGCAATATTATCAAAAATATAATACTATTGATGTAATATTATATCATAGTCTGGATATAATCCGGATGCGTCAAGATGCATAAATGCACTCAAGATGTATAAAATGACCAAGTATCTCTGTCATAATTAAGTTTGTGTGTGTGTGTGTGTGTGTTTTGCATCCATTCAAGAATTTGGCCACAAATATGTGTAGCACATAACAAATTTAAGAGTACATTTCCAAATCAGTCTCTAAGCTTCTACAAAATCGTCTTTATTATTTTCTAACCAATATAAGCTTCAAGAATGTTGAAATATTATTAAAATGGCATAGTGATGCACATTGAGCCAAGAACAGCTAATATGGGTTTGTTCTATTTCTTCAGTGGATTCTGATTTAGTGCAGCTGCAGGAAACCCAGAGCCCAGACCAAAGGCAAGGGTGTGCTGCTAATTCAGCGTGGCTTTTTACATCCCTGCTGAGTTAATGGTTTGCAAAGCAACGTCAGAGTGCAACAGAAAATACGTCCTCATTAGCTATCCCTGATTAACTGTCAACACCTAGAGAAAGGAAGAGAGAAAGAGAGACATGGAGAGAGAGATGACCTCCACCTCACAGGTACCGGAGACTTTAACCTCCTTCACCTTCCTTCCCTCTATCTCACGCTTCTTCTCCTTCCTGTCTCTCTGACTGTAATTTATCAGCTATGTGTGGGGTCTCAGTGTGGCTCACCTGTAGGTCAGTGCAATTCACAGAATAGATAAGCAACAGATGATAGGAATACAGAGAGACTGCTCACAGAGGCACAAACACCTTGTTGTCCTTTCTCCTCACACAAACGGACACAGCATCTTTTTTTTTTTTAAACCCCTCTGTACTGACCTGTATGTATAGGCTGTGGGTGACACATCTGATGCTTCCTCCAAAAATATTCTTTCTCTGTCTCTCTCAGAAACAAGGCTCTATATTTCATTACAAAAATTACTAGCATGTCTTTTGTCTTAGCATTATATTCATGTTCCATGAACTAAAAAGATATAAAAAAAAAAAAATATTAAATATGTAACAACAATGGCTGTTGCACATCTTGCACAACCTATTGTGCATCATCAGACACACATAATCTTTAAAGCCAACCTCTCCTAAATATAATGAAAGAGAAAGAAAGAGAGAAAGACAATGTTGGTTCTCTCTAAATAGCAATGGCCGATACATGTGCTTTCTTCAAAGCCAGAGGTGACCTTGCAGAGATGAAGGCATTCTGTGCGTCTTAATTAATGAGAGGCCAACTGACACAGGGCCTGCACCAGGGTCGAGAGGAATAGAGAGAGAGAGAAGAAAAAAATTAGAGAGAGAGAGAGGTGATTTGATTGATTCAGAAAGGAAAAGAGAAAAGAAGGTTGATTTGGGTCTGCAGACAAAGGGGCGACATTGTAACTCCTATGATCAATCTCTATTATCAGCCCCTGGATAATACAACTCGTGACATAATAAGCATGATGAGCTATTGCAGAGTACCAAAGTGTGTTATACAGATGTAGCTAAACAGATACAAATTACACATGAATAGGAGGCACCCTATTTCATTTCAGCTTTTCATTCGGATCACAGGGCATCTGGTGAGACTAAAGGTGTGTATCAGGAACAAAAAAGTCACGCGAGTTACAGGTTTTTATTTTCATGCAGGCGTGAGTGAATGGTCAGCTACAAAGCTTTCAGGACAAAGACCATGTTCATTCATTCATTCGTTCATTCATTCATTCATCCTTAGTAACGAGGTCTTAGTAAGAGCCAGAATTCACAAACAATGCTGAAAGAGCTGGTGATTTAGTAGTACTGAGTACTGCTATAATACATGTTCCCACAAATATAATCTGTGATACAGCTGGTTCACACACACATAAACATGAGCATTGGCCTCTCAAAACCCTGTAGTATTTTCTGTTGGCTTTCCTTGACAAACAGTTTCTGTAAGCTCTTGCCAGCATCGTCTTTTCCTATTATTCTTACATAGTCTGACTTCAAACCTGCTGTGAATGCTTACAACAGCTCTGACTCTAGGCTTGGCACCGGTGTACTGGCTGCAGCAGTCTTCCTTTAGATCCTTTTATGTACCATGTCAAAGAGTCAGAGTGTACAGAATCTCATTAAGCTTTGTGCAACATTGAGTCTCAATGCATTTCAGCCTGGCAGGAAAGCAAATAGAAGGTTTGCTATCAAACAAACAACTCACACACTATTTAAAAAGTCCAGCAGGAAGCAGGAAGTGGAAAAGCCTAATAGCAGAAGGATTGAAGGTTAGGGGAGAGAAGATTTGTTCCACAGGAAGGAGGTACAGAAGGAGTCAGTTACCTGACCTGAACACTGGGTTAACATTCGAAGCATGACCACACAGAACAACACTTAAATACAGCTGGTAGTTCTCATCAGAAATGTTAAGGTGTGTAGGATTATGGGTTTTTGTGTGATTTTAATTAATGATAATAATGTTGATAATAATGATAATAATGTTGTTTTATGAGGTTTTTTATGTGACTGTGAAGCATTATGAGCTGCATTTGAATAAAGAATGCTTCTATCATATAATCAAAAAGAGCCAATTAGACAATTAAATCAAAAAGAGATATTAGATATTAAAAGTTCTATTTTTTTTTTCCCAGAAATGCTAATGTTATTTTGTGAATATGACTATTTTATAAATGTATGATTATTTTCTCCCTTCAGTCTCCTCTTCAGGAGGTGAAATGCACGCTCAATCGGGTTAAGGTCTGATGATTGACCTGAAGCCTAAAAGCTTCCACATTTTTTCCCTTGATGAAATCCTTTGTTGTGTTGGCAGTGTGTTTTGGGTCATTGCCTTGCTGCATGATGAAGTTCCTCCCAATTAGATTGGATGCATTTCTCTGTAAATTGGCTGACAGAATGTTTCTGTAGACTTCTTAACTCATTCTGCTGCTACCATCATGAGTTACAGCATCAATAAAGATTAGTGAGCCTGTTCCAGAAGCAGCCATGCAAGCCCAAGCCATGTCCATGGTGCTTGAGCAATGAGTTTGCATTTTGTGGTATGGCCTCTATATTTCTGCTCTCAAAGTCTTCTTCAAATGGTGGATAGTGACACCTTCACCCCTGGTCTGTGGAGATTGTTGGTGATGTCACTGACTTGTTTTGGGATTTTTCTCCACAGCTCTCACAATGTATCTGTCATCAACTACTGTTGTTTTCCTTGGCCAACCTGTTCAATGTCTGGTTGTTAGTACACCAGTGGTTTCTTTCTTTTTTAGGACAATCCAGACTGTTGTATTGGTTCTGACCAATGCTTGTGCAGTGGCTCTGATCGATTTTCCCTCATTTCTTGGCTTCAAAATGGCTCGATTTTCTTACATAGACAGCTTTCTGGTCTTCATGCTGGTTTATACTTTTTAACAAATGCAGTCTTTACACACAAAACCCAGGGCTCAAACCAAGAGCAGACATTCAGAGCTATTAATTGTTGAAACAATCAATCTCACACCTGTCAGTCACATATTCAATATTTTTGAATACTTGAAAAATGGATGGGCTCAAAGAAAAGGTGCCATGTTCTAAGTTATTTAGCACATCTAGATTTAAATATCAGGAAATCAGGCTGAAAAGCTGAAATTCTAATTGATCATCTCATGTTCATCTTTTGATCTTAAACCCAAATGTCTTCAGTGTATAGCAAAAAAAAAGAAAAGAAAAAAGAAAAGAACTGGTCTTACAGTTCTTACAGAGGGGACAGTAAATTGATTCATTTGTATGAAATCAAACAAAATCCAACTACGTCACCCTTGCTTACTCGAATTTGTATGAATTTCTCATGAGATCATGCTGGAGAAACTAATACAATTCTGTCAAACTATATTTCTCAAATATAATTTGACAGAATTGCATTAGCAGTGCTTATTGAGTCAGTGTCAGATTATAGCTAAGACATGAAAACAATTAACACTGTACATAGAACATACTGTCTGAATAAATATGAGAGTGAAAATGAGGTTGAGGCATACAGAGGAATTCTAGAACAGCTGATTTATTGCCTTGGTTTGCTTTTGATAACTAATTACATTTTTTTTAAAAAGTGTGTGGTAGTAGACTCAGACTTTTGGACCCTACTGAATATTCCCTTCTCTCTCTCTCTCTCTCTCTCTCTCTCTCTCTCTCTCTGAAAGCCCCATGCTGGCAGGTGATAGTGATGCTCTAGATCAGTTCCAGTAAAGAACCAATGTAGCCCAGGGCTCTGCTCCAGCTTACAGTGGATCTTTTTATTTGAGTTCCCTCACTGTGGGCAGCAAAGTGCTGAACCTAAGCTTCTGTGTTCTGACTGAGTCAGTCTTTCTCTTACTTTCTGTCTCTAATTTGCTCCACCTACCTCCCTTTCTCTTGTTTCTATCTCTGGCACTACACTAAGAGAGGTTCTGCCAAAGCAGCAGTCTTTTTCAAAGGCACTGTTTGTGCCACTAAAACAAGACTTTGATTTATTACATTACCATTCTGTATTGTGGAATAGTAACTGCAAACAGCCACTGTGACTCTGTAATTTCCCGTCGGTTTGCAGAATTACTAAAACAGCTTCTATATCTTATCCTTCAATCAATTAAACAGGAAAATAGAGCCATTCAATCAGCACATATACAGGTGGTATAGCTACTGACTAAGTTCAAATGGCTGGGTACGACAGTGGTGATTTCATGAATATTTCAGAATGGTCATAACCACTGTGCGAGCTCAGGTGAGCCCTGTGTGTGTGAGGGAAAAGATTTCCTTTGCTACTCTTTATGGCCTTTGGGGACCAGGAGGGAAATCAGGCTGGAGATTAAGGCTGTATTGGCTTTGAGGTAGAACCTTTACTCTGCCTACCTGAATTATGCTACCTTAACATTTCACTTCACAAACTCGCCTTTTCTCTAACTATCAGTGGTAGCTCACCTCTAGAGGCCTCACCATATATATCACCCATTCAATAAATGTTAATCTTTATAAAGTCCTCATTCATCTCATCTCCAAACATTTTAAATTCAGCTGGAATAGTATTTGCTTCATTTAAGTGACCAACGATTTTAATATATGTTGCTGTTTGACAGATGTAAGCCATTGTTTTGGTCGCCTTGCTGGATGTTGCACAGTCATGGGGCAGAAAAACCCAGTACCCCATTTAGTTATCGAATATCCAATTAATTATTAGTGCACCTAGTGGTCAAAAATATGAACTTCAACAAGCACTATATAGAGGCCCTTTGGTGCAGGATTCGTACTTTCCCATGTTCAGGGAGGAGCAGTAGAAAGCAGACAGGATGGTTAATGACAGGGTTGCCAGGGTCATGTTTGCCATCTATGCCAAAGTGGACTAGTTGGAGGCTGCCAATATCTTGTTTAAGCACAAGCAATCGGGATTAAATCTAATAAAAATCCACAAGCAAAGACAAAGTCTAAGTGCAGACCTTGTGTCTATGATGTACACAACCATTTCTCATGTACAATATGCTGCAAAGAGAGAAAAGAGGGGTAAAGAAATGGGAATTATGGTGTGGATGATGTTTGTACATCAAAAATGCATGTGCACTATGGTGACACTGTTCTCCATGCAAAGGCTTAGAAAAAGAAGGGATATGTGTCTCCCATTTCCAATGCCCAACTTTTCTGGGCTAGTTTCATGTCTTTTTTGTGGTTTTTGAGATGTATACTCCTGGGGGGAAAAAAATGGAGCAAGAGGAGTGCATTTGTTTAATTCTTGCTAATTTTCTGACAAGTGATTTGTTGTTAAGCCCATTAAAAGCTTAATATTTACCATTTTGGACTTGACCCTTTTTTCCCAGGAGTGTAGTTTGACTGGAAATTTTGTTGAAACCTGGCAACGCTGGTTAATAATATTAGTTTTTCTGTGTGCATGATTGGAAGCACACCTGCTGTATGTTTCAAAAACAGTTGAACAAAGGTATGTCTAAAACTGTTCAAAGCAAGCTGCTAGACTGTATGTTGTCAATACATACAGTCTTATTTTGGGTTTACTATACAAATTCACTAGATAGTAGCCTATAGCATAAGTCCAGGGTGAGAGCCTCTCAACTTCATTTTGTTTGAGGCTATGCTGTTATTAATGTCATCCTGCCCCACCAAAATCTATGGTCATGAGGCACTGCTGCGAACTGTCCAAATTTCTCACAGTGAATTCTCCTTTACACACAGCAGCAATCAGAAAGCTGTTTTCTATGATGTATTCCTGCAGATCAGAATGTATTATGAGAGACAGACAGAGAGAGGGAGAGAAAAGATGAGTACGAAATAAGCAATCATCACAGAGCTTACTCCGCAATCTCATGCTGGTTCTGTTTTCTCCTTTGCCTTCACTCGCAGTGCACCCTATTGATTCTACAGCTTCTTAGTTCCTATAGTGAATCTTCCATACCAGTCCCGCTGCACCCTACTCTCCTTCCCAATTCAATTCCCCACACAACTGCAGAGAGTATCTGTACCATAATGGATTATTTTCCAAATAAGTTTCGGCTTGAGCTGTATTATCGCTTGTTTAATATTTCAGTGCTGTGTCCAAACCCCCCACCCCCACCCCCCCATCACCACCACCACCACTGCTGTTTTCTGTATTGATTTATTTGGCATACCTGTACAATCCCCCATAGAGGGAGACAATATATTATAGAATTTAATACCTTTCAAGCTCCTTATTTCACTTGAGACTTTCATTTTGCAAGACTAGTGGATCCATCATGAGCCAGCTTTCCATATGGGAGATTCTTGAGATAGCATTGCTATCAAGAGACAGAAGGGGCGTGGAGGGGGATGAGACTCTGCCAATGAAGCAGGAGGGAGAGATAAGGGCAGAAACAAAAAAAAAAGAAGAATGGAGAAGAGAATAGGGAGGAGAAAGAACCATGCACAGGAAATTATGTCATTTATCTTCTACTGTAAACATGCCAACAAACAAGCAAACAGCTTCAGGAAGTCAGAGGCATCACTTCCTATTCCTACTCCATCAACACATATAAACCTGGGCTTGTAAAAGTCACACCCTCACACAGTATAGCATCCTGTCCCGGACTGAGATGTGCCATCTGGGTGCTGATAATGGAGCCTGAAGGCCACCGGTCACCCAGAACTGCACTGTCCATCCTGCATCCTGTTTCCGCACACATGTAAGGCTCATCACAGCTCAACAAGACAGATGCTTCAGAGTAGCAAAAAGAACCACTGGATATAATCAATGATGAGGTGGGGTGATGCAACTCTTAATTATTAACTAACTACTGTAAATTGTTTAATAACTACTGGGAAACTAATAGGAAATTTATTTAGTGATGAAAGTATACTTGTGTAAATTCTTACCACTGATTTAGCTTACTAATCCTAAAGCTGGTTGTGTGACACTGTATCTTTAAATATCTTTACACACATTTTGCAGAAAAAAATACGTTTGTGATTACTTGTATCACACAACCATATCATCTCAATCAACATGTTATGAAAAGCAATTCTCAGCACACCAATAGAAATATTTGCATATTGCACATTAATATTGAGTTAGACATACATGCAAATCCCACAGCTGTAAAATTGTTAATGCTGAGAATCTGATAAACACAATTTGTGGGCATGTTCACACTCCATCTTCTGCCCTTCACAGAGATTTAAGCTTTCTGATGATTGATTTGTGCAATAAACTGTCAGCAAGTAATCCAGTTTGGAAAAGATATAAATGCTCAATACCATCTTCAAATTGTGCTGCTTGATATTCAATCTAAGGTTGTATTTGTGATAATGAGGAAATGATGTGTTTGTTTTTCAATGTTAAATCCACTTCCCTGTTAAACTGAATCCTAATGGCTCCTTATTCTTTATATCAGTTAGTCTACAGGGTCCAAAATAATGTTTTTTCAATTCTATGTTTAGCACTATAATACAAGTGACATTTCAGTCCCTGTCACTGACAGTTTTGTTAAAAATTGAGTCAATGTTAAATATAAATCCTCAGTTTACTGTTTCTGTGCCAGCTTCAGCTGTCCTGAGTACACAGTATCATATCGAACCGAGAAACTAAATAATTCACAATAGTTCTTTCAATTTTAATAGATTTAAAATATTCAAAAATCCATGTTATTCTGAATAATAAAATCTGTTCATAAAAGCACTCATAAAACAAAAAGCCCTGAGCAAATACGTACAAGGCAAGACCTTGTTGGTTATTAAAGATCTTGCAGTCAGCATAATAACAGTGGAAGACAAATGCAATTAAAGTAGTTTTGTCTTACACTAATTATATTTCCTTTTGCAGTGCTAAGTCATGCAGTGTTACACCATTGCGAAAGTGAAAATGCAACCATTTTATATGCAAGGAAGAAAGGTGTTAGGCCAGCAACAACTAAATTCTCCAATGACTCATAGCTCATATTATTTGAGAAAAAAAAACAACATGTATGACTGTCTGGAAGTCTTTTAAATAAAAAGGAAGTGAACACACTGAAAAACAGGCTAGACGTCTAAGAGTTAATCAGAATTATCTTTAAGGCCGTTTTCCAGAGATAATAAAGAAAGAGTGGCAGAAGCTTCTAATCTGTTTGTCTAGTTGGAGGATTAAGCATTTTAATAACTGGGATTTGCTAGTCAGGTTATGCTAATTAGGAATTTAAGCCTCAACTAATCTGCTCACGCACTCACGCATACTGTACATACACATACTGTAGATGCACAAGAGATCAGTGAATGTTAATACACGTCTAAGGGTAATTGTATGGACAATAATGCATCAGTTCCTCCACTGCTTCCTCTCCTGTGCTTCCGATATCCTGCAGACAGGTTAAGCTTTGAGTCCTCTGAGCCATGTGCATGAGTGAAGTATAGAGTAAATTGCAGTCATCTCTGCCCCTGCTGAACCCCTGAACTGCTCCACTCACTAAGACACAACGCATGCTTGGAAATGGATCTATAACATGGCTGCTAACCAGGGCAAACTAAAAAAAATAGCTTTAAATGTGGATTTCTTAATAATGAACCCTGAATCCAATGCAGATTCTGATTTGTCAACTTAAATTGGGTGCAAATCACGCACCAGTAGAGAGAGAGGAAAAGTTATTCATGTTCAGACCAGTGTGAAGTGATTGCTTCACCACTTATATTCTCAAGATCTCTTACTCTCAAACTTACATATGTTTCCTATTTATTTCACGCTAGTTAATGAATAATTCAAAGTGGAAGATGGAACTTGATTTTCTTGGTTTTCTCATTTTGGTTGAAAAAAAAATTAAACCACCACATTTGCCATCTCTGAAAATGTGGCACTTTTCAGCAATCATTAATTGGCCACCTTATAAAATAGCACTTATTACCACAGTAGTGTGCATTCATTCATCTTCAGTAAGTGCTTTATCCTGGTCAGGGTTGTGGTGGATCCAGAGCATATCCCGGGGAACACTTGAATGACACGCCAGTCCATCTCAGGACATCATGCACACACATATTCACACACTCATCCACACCTAGGGGCTATTTAGAGTCCCCAGCCCACCAGCAATGTTTTAGGGTGGCGGGCGGAACCCGTAGAAGCCAGCCACCGTGGTAGTGTTCGGTAGAGCCTAATAATAACAGAGAATCAGGCCAAATGTGACTTTGCTCAAAACATGAATTGCAGGGTGAAACATTGAGGTTATAACAAACCATCAGAAAGTAGCATACAGCACAGCAAACGCTCTGAATGTTTGAATAACAGATAACCGGGACTTGCCTCTGTTTTGGAAACCTTCTTTCTAAGAGTCAAGCAGTGCTTAGTCATAGATAATTCCGAGGTGTGAATACCAATGTGAGCAATTTTGACATTAACTTCTCACAATGCTGCATGCTTAACTCTAAATATGGCCCTCACTCTGCAAGAGTGACCTTCATTAAGGTTATAAGTGGAGGCTGGTTTAGCAGCTTTAGTTTCCCTTACAAAATGATTAATGAGGAACTAAACTGCTTATGAATATTACAAATCTGCTCTAACATTATTTTGGTACAAACAGCTTCATGTTACTGCACTGAATACCAAAAGTGAAAAATGTGTCTGGTTTATTCTTCGTAATATATATACACTATATAAAACAAAGGTTTTGGGACGTCTGCCTTTACATGCACATGAACTTTAATGACATCCCGTTCTTAATCCGTAGGGTTTAATATGGAG
>CM075019.1:11579777-11597090 GCA_037576675.1 Pangasius sanitwongsei | reverse complement strand
AAAATAAAGCTGAAAGTCTACACTTCGCTCACATCTTGATTGTTTTATTTCAAATCCATTGTGGTGGTGTATAAAGGGAAAATCACAAAAACGCCATTATTGTCCAAATACTTCCGGACCTGACTGTATATACTGTATATACTCCTCAGCAAAATAAAAATGGGCCAAAAAATGGCAAAATATTAAGCTTTTAATGTCTTAATGGTCTTAAGAACAAATCATTGGTCAGAAAATTAGCAGGGATTAAGTAAATGCACTCCTGAGAGCTCCTGTGCCACCATTTGCTCATTTACTTTTGCTGCAGTGAACTGTTTGAAACGCTAGAAACAGGGAAATTCACTTATATAGTCTTCTTGTATGCAAAGGTTAAATCATGATAATGATTAAAATCTTTGATGTAAAATTCAAAATAAAAAAATGTCTGGGTGTACTAAATTTTCCAAAAATATCTTCTGGGATGTTTTTTTTCTTAAATATTTAGTCATTATTTGGTTATCTGCCACACCTGGGCCACAAGGCTCCCTTTAAAGAAATCAAAGGGAAAAGCTATCCCATAGTAAGTTCCTTTATCTATCTGTTTAATTCTTGCTAACTTCCTGACCATTGATTTGTTGTTAAGACAATTATTAGCTTAATATTTTGCCATTTTGGGCACGGCCCATTTTTTTTATCCAGAAGTATATGCATTTTTTGCTCTTTAACAATTTCTAAACACATGCTTTCAAAGAAAAAACGAGGAGCTACTCAGTGTTCCAGGGCATAATCGTAGTGTCCCACATGCTCCCCAAACATATAATCATATAATCCAGTCTTTACAAACATAGTTTGGTCATGCACCATGTACCACAGCTACTGACCTTTTGATTTAATATACTTGTACTTTGTATTGAACTGCAGCAAGCACAGAATGGTGTGTGTATGTGTGGGAATGCTGTGTCTGGTAGGAAGTCAGTCGAGAAATAGTGCATACCACAAATTAGCATGTTTTGCAAAAGTAAAACAGAAAAGGAGCTGCTGAGGAAGGGGAGAAACAGGAAGGAGATTCCGATAGTGTTTGGAGTGAAGTTGTGTGTAACAGCATTTTTCCTGTCTATGAAACAGACTCTGCAAGAGCCCTAGACCATGAAAATTAAGCAGTTAGCAAGAAAATTTAACAACTTGTTATCCAGAGTGTTTAAAAGTTATGCAAATTGGTTTCTATGTGTGTTAAAGGTTGGGGTTTGCTATGTATGCACAAACACACACTCACATCACACATACATACACACACTCACACATGTGGATACCCAGGGGAAACCTGAACCCAGGATCAATAACTGTTGGGGGGGAGAAATCAATAGGATCCAATGAGGGTATGAAGGAAAAAACACTGTGCTAATAGAGAATTCAGTAGGTCATAGACTCATTAGCAAACATAGGAAAGAAAAAGAAATAGTCTGGCTCAGAATAAGAAATAGCATAGGCACTAGCAGACTGTTAATGACCATTACACTTATGCTTTAACAATTAGGAGACCTCAGAGCTGAAAGCCCATAGATGTTAAACCAAGAACGAAATACATCCTTTTGTGCTTATATATCCTAAATAAAGATTTTAGTGTTTTATCTTTGTGTCTTAACCATTTTATTAGCCTTGGTAACTTCAGCATCAGAACACTGCATGACTGCTTTAAGGAAGGGGGATCTAGCCTTATGCTACTTTACTGCCTAAGCTGTTAAAGCATAATAGTGTTGGACAAAAAAAGTAATGCAATCTTTGTTGTTGGATATGTAAAAGGACAAGACAGAAAGATAACTAACATTAATGCATTCATGTTATGTTTGCTTTCACAGCCAAATTACTATAAGGACTTTTTTCTAGTATGTCGTAAATGAAGTCTGTGTTTATTAATGTGTGTGACAGAAGTGATGGTAAAGACCATTAATCATTATATTATAATATTAATCAATTGAAATAGTCATACAGTTATAGTTTCTAATAATAATAAAAAATAACACCCAAATATTTCCCACTTCATGGCCCATCTGTACAGATCTGTAGACACAAAGATACAATGATACACACTCACACAAAGATACAATGCAAATCAATCACAATTTAGCTGGCACAGTGGCAGTCCACTGAGGATTTGACTGGAATAGGGAATATCTGCATACCGTGTGTGTGTGTGTGTTTGTGTGTGTGTGTGTGTGTTTGTGAGTTCATGTGGACATGTGTGTGCCAGCATATTATTAGAGGCTGTATCCCTGGACAAGACAGATTCGAAAAACACAGGGGACCGAACCAGAACCGCCCTCTCACCTGTCAACCAAAATACATGAGCATACATAGACAGAGACGGAGACAGACACGCACACACACACACACACGCAGACTGAAACCCCCTTTCACCCAACAAAACCCCAAACCACATCCATCAGAATGTATAATAGTGTGTTGACTGGCTCCTAATTGCTCCAGTGTGCTCCTTCTGCCTTCCTTTATACCACAGTCATCTCTCACAAATTCATTCATTAGATTTGAAGATTAATGTTCTAAAGCATTTGGGACTTGTATGGCACACCATCTGAGCTTGTTCCATTCTGTTAATCTTTAGTTGGACGCAGTTCTCTTTGTGGTTTTACATTTTGGGCTTGCTCACTATTGCATTAGTCTAAGAATTAGCTGCTGCTGTTCAGAAGGATGTTCCATTTCATCTGATATGCAATCTAGTAATTTAACCTTTTCACACTGAGATTACAGAATCTTGCCTTTTTTAAAAGTACCTTCATGTATTATCCATCACCACATTAACTCAACTTCAGTGACTGAGGTGTGTCACGCAATAAACACTAATACATATTAAAATAGGAGAAGGGCAACCTACCCAAACTAAAAGCTTCTAAAATGCTTGTAAAATCCTCACTCCTTATGGCACAGAGAAATATGGAGGATGAAGACTGAGCTATGAACAGAAAGAAATCCTTTTTTATTTACTTAAAGAACTGAAAAGCAGCAATGCTCTAATGACTTTCACTGCATCAGCAGCCTGGCCAGATCTGACAGGTTTAATCTGAATTTATTTCTCAAATAAATCCTAAAATGGTGTCAAGGGGTCATGACATGAGCAAATGCAAGTCATAAGCAGGCATTAAAAAAGAGCCAAAAATGGGAGCCATGAGGAAGAGCTTAAGACAGTAAAGCAGCCTGCAGTACAGACACATTACTTAGCAAGTAAAGCTGAATACCAAGCTTAATGTAAGCTGTACATACAGGCCTACAGTATGAATTGGATGAGAGGATTACTCCATACTGACATTTGCCTGTGACTGTCACCAAGGATGTGCTGAAGCCTAATCAATCATCCTCGTGCACAATAACCCGAGTGACAAAGAAATGCACAATTGTCCTACTTATCACGCATAAGCCAGAACCACTAATTGAGTTGAGCCTAACATAAGCTCAGTTACTGTGTTCACATTGTACAACTGTGAAACTGAGAGGAAAACATGTTCATGACATTTACCCTTTTAATTAGCACGCAGATCATTATTGATGATAAATAAAACTATAAATAGTATTGATCTATGTTTAAAAATATGTTGCTTATTGATTAAACAGTAAAATACGTAGCTGTTGTAAAACCTCACATATGGACACCAATACTTAAAACATTCATTTCTTGGTGTGGTGGTAATGCCACCTTATGGTTACAAGCTGTAAATGCAATCAGTTAATATGTGCTTTAATTAAAAACGTTTTTAATGATAATATAATATAATATAATATAATATAATATAATATAATATAATATAATATAATAAAGGGGGACAGAAGAAACAGGAAATTTGTTTGTGTTTGAGCGCCATCTGGTGGTCGTGTTATGAATGACGGATTAGGGTTTGTGCATTTTCCTTTAGTACTGAACAGAGGCAGCGACTAACACGTTTTCTATCCGCCATCTAGTGGCGGGACACTGAAATTGCAACTGAATGAAATTAATTCTCTGGGGAATTCGACACCACCTCTCTCTCTCTCTCCCTCTCTCTCTCTCTCTCTCTCTCTCTCTCTCTCTATATATATATATATATATATATATATACACTGTTTCTAGATATACACAGTATAAGCAGTTGCTTATAAGTAATATTGCCCCAGTAATATATATATATATATATATATATATATATATATATATATATATATATATTACTTATATATTACATTACTTATGGACTGTGGAGGGTCGGAGGGGCTAAGTAGGATGTCGCTTTATGACCCAAAAGGTAATAAACAGTACTGCAAGGCTGACTGATTAATGGTTCGTTTGTTCTGTATTAATGGCTTTTCCAAGATAATATATATAAAATTTTCCTTTTAGATATTTCATTGACTGATCCAGTTTATCTTAAGGGTATTTTGCACAGAATTTCTCCTCTTAAATCTCAGAGGTTTTCAAAGTCAAAGGTTATTATTATGAATAGTACACAGCAATCAATTAATTGTGCACACTTAATAATAAAAAGACACGTAGGTACATCAAGAACTTGCAAACACAAGAGGAAAAACCTAAACAAAATAGGGAAAATAACTAAATACCAAAAATACCCCAAATACCAACACTTAAAAGGACCACCTTTGTTTGTTGTGCAAAATTAGTGCTCACATTAATCACTTGCCAACATTTTCCATACTGGCTACATTTACATTTACTGGCAAACATTTTGTGGATAGTCTGAAACTATCAATCAGTCATAGGTTGTTGCTACCTAACATATAATTACTGAGTTATAACATGTAATTACGTAGTTACAACATGAAGTAATTGAATGATAACTTGTAGTTATAGAGCGATAATAACCACTAACACATAACATATAGCTACTAAATAGCTATATAAAGATATCAGGTAGTCATTCAGAACAAACATCATAAAAAGACCAACAATAAAAACTGCTGCTACCGCTTTTTACCACAAGGTGGAGCCACAACAACAGAGTCTGTTCTGAGATTCAAAGCTTCACTTCCAATAAAGAATCAAGTCCTACAGAAACGTTCATTCGAACCCGGCCGAGGAAACATTAACTGTCACTAAGTTGAGCTCATTGAGATGTGTTTTGCACTTTTTTTGCAGATTGGCATCGACTGATCTCTAACACCTCATATCTCAGGAGGCCGTTTGGGGGTTAATGCTCATCACGTCTCCACTTGTCTGTGTCTGGGCAAACAGTCCTAAATGTCAGCCACCATCACCTGCTGTGAAGTGCTCCTATCTGAGCTGAGCTCTGACCCTGATATTTCCTTTCATGTGGGGGGATGTAAAGAGTGGTGAGAGACTGAATTCCCCTCCAAATCAGTTTCGTGAAATATTCTCTCTCTCTCTCTCTCTCAAAATCCTTTGTCTCTTTTGTCCATCTCTGTCTGCTTCCATCCTAATTAAATTTGACTGCCATTACTGCAAGTAGTTCATTAGTGGTTTATAGTTTCATGTGTTGGTATTGCTGAATAGTAATAAAACCAGCATTAACAGTAATACTGATAAAGAGTAACAGTGCTAACAGTAATGGTATTAATAGTAGCTAATAATGACAACACGTTTTAACATGGTCTATACCAAGGCGCTGTTGAATTCCTGAATCTGATTGGTCAGAAGGTTTTGATTCAATTTCTATAGCCACAGATCTGACAGCTATTGTTTCTAGCTATCATCTAACTCAAATGGACTTAAGGTCTAACAATGCATTTAATTAAATGCATTAAAAACATTATTTAACACTGTAAACCGTATAAGCATTGCTGTGATGAAGCTTTCTGTAAGAACGTCCACATCAGTGCTTTGATATTAAGCTGTTCCTTTAAATCTGCTGCCAGAGGAAAGCCTTGCGTTTTGCGGTTTGTCAGTAACATGACAAGTTGCACTTTTTTTTGTCTTATTTACTTCAAGAAGACAAGAAAAAAGAGGCTGGTGAGGAACTAACCTGTTTTGTAGACGTTCCACAAATTAAATGTAACTGTACATGAATAAAATGTATGGCATGTCACTGTTTAATAAATAAAAATATAACCATTGTTGTTGAATGGTTCCCCCAAAGGGACAACCAAAGAACTCTTAACAGTTCAAAATTTTCTAATCCTGTGCAGTCATGTGCAAAAATCCATTATCATACAGTGGATTTAAAAAGTCTACCTACTCCTGTTAAAATGGCAGGTTTTTCTGATGTAAAAAAGATATGAAACCAAGATAAATCATGTCAGAACTTTGTCCACCTTCAGTGTGAAATTACAAGATATTAAAATAATTGAAAAACAATCAGAAACATTTTAGGTAAAAATAGGAAAAATAAAAAACTTGTAATAACCTAGTTGCATAAGTGTGCACACCCCTAAACTAATACACCTTTTGATTATATTACACCACTCAGTTTTTTTGGCTAAGAGTCTATCAGCATGGCACATCTTGACTTGGCTTTCTTGCAAAAACATTCTATATTCATCAAAGTAAGGGCATCTCCTCGTAAGGGCATCTCCTGTGCACAGCCCGCTTCAGGTCACCCCACAGATTTTTAGTTGGATTCAGGTCTGGGCTCTGGCTAGACCACTCAAAAACAGTGATCTTCTTTTGATTAAGCCATTCCTTTGTTGATTTGGAAATATGCTTTGGGTCACTGTGGTGCTGAAAGGTGAAATTCCTTTTCATCTTCAGCTTACTAGCAGACACCTGAAGGTTTTGCACTAAAATCAACTGGTATTTGTAGCTATTCATGGTTCCCTCCACCTTGATAAAGAGTGTGAGAGCCAAAGTTCTAGCTGAAGAAAAGCAGCTCTAAAGCATGATGCTGCCACCACCATGCTTCACCTTGGGTATGGTGATCTTTTGGTGATGTGCTTTTTTGTTTCTCCAAACATATCTCTTGGAATTATGGAATGATTATACCTTTTGGAATTGTTCACATCAGACCATAACACATTTTGCCACATAGTCTGGGGTGATTTAGTTGAGCTTGGATGTTTTTTGTGAGGAAGGGCTTACATCTAGCCACCCTACCCCATAGCCCGGACATGTGAAGAATACGAGAGATTGTCGTCACATGCAGAGAGTAATCAGTACTTGTCAGATATTCCTGCAGCTCCTTTAATGTTGCTGTAGGTCTCTTGGCAGCATACCTGTTAATTTTTTTGTCTTGTCATTTTGTAAATTTTGGGGGGTGTCCTGTTCTTGGTGATGTCACTGTGGTGCTCTATTTTCTCCACTTGTTGATGATGGCCTTCACAGTGTTCCATGGTACATCTAATGTTTTGGAAAATTTTTTGTACCTCTCCCCTGATCCATACCTTTTGACAGTGGGACCCTGCACAGGCTTTGTAAGCTCTTTGCAGACCATGGCTTCAGCAGTCAGATGAAACCAAGAATATGTCAAGAAAATCCTACAGAAAAAGCTGGTTTTTATTTGGGGTTAATCAGAATATTTTCATTTATGACAGCTGCACGATAACTACTTATGAACATGAGATTGAATGTGATTGGTTCATTCTGAACACAGCCATATCCCCAATTATAAAAGGGTGTGCACACTTTTGCATCCAGGTTGTTGTAAGTTTTTATTTGTAACATTTTCCCTAAAATTTTTCTGATTTTTTTCACTTAATTTTTATACTTTGTAATTTCACCTTAAGAGTGGAAAAGGTTCTGACATGATTTATCTTGGTTTAATTCATTAACAAAAATAATGAATAAAAAATTCTAAATCAGCGGTTCTTAAAGAGGGGTTCTGAAGCATAGACAACCAATTCTAGTGGTCACATGAATTAAATGTGATTATCCAAACCTCACTAGCTCAAAAACAAGTTGGCCTATATATAACATCACAATAGATATAATATGTTCAGTGAAAATTCAGAAATGCAAAGCTCTATGGCTCTAATGAATAGCCAGAGTAATATTCTTCACATTTAAGTAGTTGGATTATATTCATCAAATGAATCTTTACTGAGGGGGTCTGTAGAACTTATTTTACAGTTAAAGAGATCACTGCTACAGAAACTTGTTTTGACATCTTGTATTTCTATATTTTCTTCAGTGTTTTGCACTGACGATTGTAGATAAGTAGGGAGTGGCAGGAATGGAGAGTTTTTCACACAGGAATAGCACATGGCTACTGTGTGGTAAGGGCTGCTGCTTATCCCTATCCATGAAATATTTATCATATTTCTGCTTCTTCCATTTTATTAGAATTTGGTATTATCTTTTCCATTTCATATAGTTGAAAGTGGATAGAATGTATTTCAGACCCCGTGAGTACAGATTTATTTAATGAATATAACCTTTCACAATAAAAGTGAAAAAGCATTTCTCTTTACTTCACCTGTAAGTGTGAGTGACCGCATATCATTTTCTCAGGTGTTAACTAGATCTTATTATGCCTGCCCTTTTCAGTGGTGATGACAGACTTGGAACTTGGTTAGAATTTGTCTCTGCTCTCTCCTTGGTAAATGCTTTAGTATGTCAGGTAATTAGGAATGATCTCATTTTGCACTGCATGTTTAAAAAACAAGAACTGTCCAAAATGGAAGTTCTAGCTCTAAGTCCACGTTCATGGTGTGTTTATGCTATGGTTTCAATCCAACATGGAAAACTTTCTTGGATTAAAGGAATACTCCGGGACAACATAATCTCGCTCGAACGTCTGTGATTATGCCACATTTCTCTGAAAAAAAAAATCTTTTTATTCTAAACATACTTTTAATAGAATCCTTAGGGCAGTTGTTTAACTCCATCAATAAAAGTGTCACGTCAAATCAGCATGAAGCACTTAAGATAAGACAGTCTTACTAAACCTGTTCTTGTGTACTTCTATATCCGCCTTTCCAACACTGGAGCAATACAGTAAAATGTAACTCAGTTTATATATGTCTTTTATTAGATTTTGATATTCACTTGGATTGGACCCACACAAATATATTAGGAGCGCAAAACCACAAATTCTTCCCTCTAAAAAATTAGTGTCACCTCTAAAAGAACAGACTTGACGGATGTAGAGTACTGAAAGTGTTCTAAAAAATTCCATTATGACTTAGTTTTAAGTAAACAGCTACACGGGGAAAAAATAATGAAATTCTTATCCATTATCCATCGTATATCATACAGATGCTACAGACACTTTTCTGTCCAATTGCATTGGAGGTCTTGATTTGTGATTTTCTCATCATTTCCTGGCTCAGATTCGTAGTTAAAAAAAAAAAAGTCTTCAGAAACATTATTTAAAATACAGCAGTTCAGTGTTGTCTGTGTGTATGATGTTGTATACTGTGTGTGCCATGTACATGACCAATCAGCAACAAACAGTACCGCTTTCTCTGCCCTGTAACACCATACCTTATATCAGGAAATGTTTATACTGAACTAACAACCAATGCGAAAAGCTCAGTTTTCTGGCAACAAACGTTTAAAGTAGCAAACAGCAAAATAAAGGTATACTAAGGTTTATATGAAGTACAGTAAATTGCTTTGGTCCCTTGCCATAAATGTCAAACTTCATTTGAATAGTGTGAGATGACAAGCTCTTACAGTGGTGCAGGGTCAAAATCCAGCAGGCCAAAGCATAATGTCGCTTTAACATTTGCGTAGGACTGGCATCCTGAATCGAGATAATTGACACACGTTCTTAGAATACATTTAAAAACTGAAAAATATAAATGTTAATTGGTCCATTAACCTTATCCAGTAACCCTATACCATGCATAAATGAATAAATTATAATGTATACAATACGACCATAGCATAGTAAGGCAATGGAAATGCATGGAAGCATGTTCTGCAATGCTTATGAGTGTGAGTGAGGAAGAAGAAGATGAAGTAGAAGAAGAAATCTGTGTGCTGTGTATCCTTCTTGGACACTCTGCACTTTTAGGTGGCTGACCTGGAAATCAGACTGTCACTCCGCACCATGATACAAATTAGAGAGTGATATTTGGACCAACCACAGACAGGAAGAGATCGTAGAATAAATGTGACAGTTCTGTTTGGAAGCTCATGCACTGAATCCATTTGCCTAAAAGGCAACATTTGGGATCGTAATATCCTTTTAGTTTGAAGTATCTTGCCAGTTTAAGTCCTTTCCTTTTGCACTGACCTCTTGTGGCTAAACTCAGAATAGCAAAAAAGAAAAAAAAGACACTGGAAAGCCGTATGAATCTAATTCTTACTTGAACATCAAATAAAAAATAGCATACTAAAGTAATCAGCTTTCAGTAATCAGTTTTAGAGACACAGCCTTTCTCTTTAAGATTAGTGCAGTATGCTGTTAGTGCAGTGAGGTGGAGAAAGGAGAAAAAACTATGTATCAGGTTCTAGTGTACTGGTGCCAATCGATTGGTTTCTAGGCATTCAGAGAGAAAGAAAAGTTTTATGCACTGAGTGTGTGTTGTGTGTATTAAGTGTGTGTGGTGGGGGCATACATTGCTGTCTCTATGTAAAGGTCAGTTGTCATCGCCATTATCTACTTAAGCAAATAAGTCATGAAGTCGAGCGAGAGAGAGAAAGAGAGAGAGAGAGAGAGAGAGAGAGAAATGGCAGCTTGCAACTCACTTTTAATTCTAATAATTAGCAAATACATGTACACACACAAAGCCTTGGAACAGTGTGATAGCATAATGTTAAAATCACAGTAGTGATTCTTAAAATCAATATTTTATCCTATCATTATGTTTCTTTTTTTCTGTGGGAAACTGTTCAGTTAATTAGAGCTCATGCTGTATATTAATGCTTGCATCATTATTACAACTCATGCTAATGCAATTACTTTGCTAAGCCTCTTATTGGCTGATCTGTCTCACTGACTAAAGCAGTTTTTAGAACCGCAAGCTACCTTAAATGCTCCACTGCATACTATCCATCACACCCTGACAGTCTCATTTTACACATCTGTGAATCACTATAATAATATTTACGCCTCAGTATCGCTGAGACATTATAAAAATATAAAAATATAAGAATTCTAATATACTGAAAAAAACTAATGTAAGATATAAAAAGGTATAAGCCTCAGCACAAAGATGAGGGGAAAAAATGCTTTCTTCCCATGATGGTTTTGCCATGAAAAATCTCCTGATCATTTTGAAACTTTCATCATTAAACTTTTAGAGATAGTGCTGAGTGGCTGTGGGGATTAATGGCATGAAGTGAAGTGTGACTGAGAATTAGGTAAGAGCTAATTCATGAAAACCTGAGTTCTTTTGCAATTCTCATGCACACACACGCACACACACGTGCACAAACACACACACACACACACAGAGTGTGTTTAAAAAAGATCTCCGGTCTTGATTTCAGTTATTACATTTTATGTGTAGAATAATGATGAGCTCTGAGCTGTCGCAACCCATTAGAAACGTATGAGTCTGGGAGAGCAAGGTGCTTGCTACGGCAGCACATTGGAACGATACAGAGAAGATTAGCGTGGCCCTGCACAAGGATGACTCCCAAAATCATGAAGCACATCTCTCTAATCTCTATAGACTCCAGAATGAGGTGAGGCAAAAACAGAGGACAAGAACGTGATTTAACTTGGAGATCATCCACTACAGAAGGTACAGCGGTGCAGCAAGTAGCATTCCCGCCTCACAGCTCCTGGATCCACTGGTTTGATCCTGACTTCTGGTTACTTTCGGTGTGAATTTTCACATGTTCTCATTGTATCCATGTGCTTTTCATCTGGGTTCCTACCACTTTCCAAAAAACACGCCAGTAGATAGTATGGCTACGATAAATTGCCGAGATGTGAATGTGAATGTGTGTCTCATCCAGGGGATATTCCCACCTCGAACCCAGTGTTCCCAAAATAGTCAGAATGAATGAAGGAATGAATGAACAATCCCGATAGTAGCCGATGGCCCTAATGAGAAGTGGAATAGAATTCTGGGCAATAAATGTGGTGATTTTGCAACACTGTAATGGATGCCATTAGGAGATGCAGGCCTGGAGTTCATACTGCTGTAGCAGCCTACTAACATACCTACTAAACTTTTGCTGTAGACGCTACTACTATTCTTACTGGTAATAATAATAATAATAATAATAATAATAATAATAATAATAATAATAATAATAATAATAATAATAATATAGGAAAAATCTGCATAATTCTGTGCAAATACGTGATGTATAGTATGATACATGCTATACAAATGAAGATATTTGTTTCTGTCTACTCATCTAGCTATTCTGTATTTACAAGAGTATACAGTATGTAATAATACAAGACAACTCATATTCATACAACTGGTTAATTACATTTTGTAGGGAAAGATCAGTTTTCCACTCCACACAAAGCACATTTACATGAACACCAATAATCCAATCATTACCTGATTTTGGTAGTTATCACATTATTTAAGTGTTTATTTAAACAGTATACTGTGATATATTAAATGGGATTAAGACTATTATCAGATTTTAAGAAATCTGGAAAAACACAGATTTTAGCCCATATCATTGGGTGTAAAGTGTATGCGCAGTATATGTGGGATTTTTCTACATCTATGTAAACAGAACCAAAAAAGAAAAAGAAAAAGAAAACACTCCTTACATCATCTTTGTCAACTCATTAAAAACATCATAAGCTCGAGTCAGTGGTGGTTCCAATCAGCTGACATTAAGTGATTGATTAAAAACATGTATGTTGTTTTTCTACTTGGCTGATGAATTATAAGCAATCTGACTGAAAAAAAAATCTAAATTATTGAAAAAAAACTACAACCAAACAACTGAAAATTAAGCTAATAGTTTATAACTTGTGTCAGTGAAAGAAATTTGATTATTGACTAACGTAGACTTACTTTAGATTACTTTAAGTGAATGCAAACTCACTCACTCATTACTTTAAGTAAATGCATTCACAAACACACCCATGAGCAACCTGTCAACACTCTCTGTGATCTGCTGAGCACCTACTTTGAGCTACAGGAGGCAAAAGAGATCCAAAAGACATAGAGACAGGAAAATCTGTGAAGTCTTTCATGGCATGACTGCCTCGTTTCAAAAAATTGTGTGAACTGCTGATAGTGCATTAACCCTAAAGAGATTAACAGTTCCAGCTTTGTTTATCAACTCTATATGCTGGAGGTGGCAGGTCTGAAAAATCAGACCTTTTTCATGTTTCTCTTTTTTATTCAACATCTTCCTAACAGTCATTTTGCACCTGCCAAATGATCACAGGAGATTCAGCATCACGCTCTTCTCCTTGCACTTATGGCCCCCTGTCCAACTGTAGCTATGGCAACGCATGCCCCCTGCATACGCCTGGCCCGGGTGGCACTCAGCCTGGGAAATCAAGCTAATAAATAGCTTTATGCTAATGCGCAGGCAGGCGGCAAGTGGAGCTGCCAATCCTAATACACTTATTAATTTTCCATCACTTGCAGGGACAGAGTGGCCACTCGGTGGCCCCCTGCACTCTGCCTCTCACGCCTTCATTTCCACTGTGCTCCCTCTATCTCCATCGCTACTTCTCGCACTCTCCACACCCAATTGGCAACCTGTGGTGCTATGTGCAGAGTCTGACAAGAGCAGAGCCTACTCATGTAGGCCTTGCTGCCACATGCATAATTTGCACTTGGCATTGCAGATAGCATGCCATGGCCTCCCTTAGCCCTTCCAGGAACCTCTGTATAAATAGTGAGGTCTACTGAGACACTCGCTCACATCTGTTGTAGCTCAGTGTTCAACAGGTACTCTGCTGGATCACAGACGCTGCATATTAACTAGCCACTGTGCACAGAGGAAGAGACGCCAGTCATCATCTCAGGTCCAGCAGGGCATCTTCTCTCTCTGTCTCAGAGACACT
Organism: Pangasius sanitwongsei; assembly: GCA_037576675.1. Taxonomy (NCBI): domain Eukaryota; kingdom Metazoa; phylum Chordata; class Actinopteri; order Siluriformes; family Pangasiidae; genus Pangasius; species Pangasius sanitwongsei. The sequence goes on along the minus strand of CM075019.1, from coordinate 11,583,270 downwards.
GCCTGTTCCAACAAGCTGCTACACAAGCTAATGATCTCCTTAGACGACACAGTCATCATTATAAGCTCCCGCCTGCACTATAAAGTAGAAATAAAATGAGATATTCCTTCTCCTTGTACACAATACATCCACCACTGCACCAACAACTGAACTATAAAACTGAGGGATAAAATGTGTCTGGTGCCATCTCAGTTCTTAGGTAGTCCCTGACACAGCCAACCGACTGTTGGACTTTGGATGCTGCTGAGCTTTTTCCAGCATCCATTCAACCTATTGAGCATGTTGATTCAGTGTCGGGGACATGTGGGAGAAAGAGGAGAAAAAGAAAAGGTAAAATTAAAAAAAATGAAAGAGTATACACATACTCAAGAGAGCATACACCCACATTATCTATTTTTGTTTTTCTAAGATTCCTTTAGCTGCTCTAGATATCTTTTTTCAAAAAAAAAAAAAAAAAAAGGTGAGCAAAGTCTCTAAATTCTGAGCTGATTGCTCAAATTCCATGCTGTAAGTTAAAATTCTGATTTTTTCATATCCTGAGCAGAATGTTTAAATTCCAAACTGTTTGCTTAAATTCTGAGCTGATTGTTCAAATTCAGAGCCGGTGTCAAACTTTTTACTTTTTTGAGTACAAACACAGACTACTGCCACCTCCTGACATGGAATGTGAGTTCCTGTCATGCTTGTGCCCACTGTTTTTACTTATCACTGAAGACCTGGCACAATGGTCAAGTCATCTATCTGCGTTGACTTGGTGTTTTTTGCTGTATCCTTTGCTTATAAGACTTAATGAAAGGGTACATATTTATCTGAAAGTTTTAATAATGTTTTGATGCCAAAACATTTTTTTAAATAACTAATTAATTTGCATCCATTAGAGCATTTCATTTAATTGGACATTGACTTATATTAATTGCTCATTTCTTTTGCTGCATGATGTTACAAAACATCCTTTTTTGTTTTTAATTGATAAAATATTAAATAATTATTTTTTAAATTAATGTTTATGTTATACAGTTATGGGTTTATGTGTAAATGGGCATGAGAGTATTAGTAGATTAATATGTAAGAGCTATAGCTGTCTCTGTTTGTGGTATTTTGTCCTAATATAGTGCTTTAAATTGCTTTCCTGCTCCATTCACTCTCCTGTCCCAAGGGAAAAGTGTGTGTGTGTGTTGACACTGCTGGCCCCATAACAACTTAATTAGTGTTAAAGTGTGAAATACTCATTGATTGGCAAAGCGGCATTTCACTGCAGGACTCTATACAATGACAGAAAGAGCAAATCATTACCCCTCACCACTCTCTGAACATCCAGGCATTTAAAGTCAGGATTAATTAATCATTGTTGCTCCGAGGTCACATTCTAAAACAATGGCACTGCTTGAAAATGTGTGAGAGAAAACAATAATAATAATAATAATAATAATAATAATAAAAAAACAATAATAATACTAATCATAATGTCATGTATTACACATGCTGCAAATCATTCTCTATATGGGATAACACATAGCTGAAAGATGAAATGCATTGGATAATTTGATTCGGGCAAGGGAGAATAACTAAAGGAGTTGTAATTATAGTACAGTAAGGAGATAGATGCATATCCATAGAAAGTTTTCACACTGAAATGTGAATGAAGACATGAATTTAAAAGGTCAGTAAAAAATTCAAGTCTTGAGATACAACATATTATTCGCTATTTCATAACAATAGATTTCAAATAGCTTCCATCGATGCTACACTACTAGTGTTGGATGTTCTCCAACCTGGTTTTCGGCGTGGGTAAAGACTTTGTGTCTCCAGTAGGTGGCACACTTCCAGTGGTCTAGGTCTATATTAGAGACCATCCGTGCGTCCGAAATCGCATACTGAGACAGCACCTACTGTATTCGATTCAGTACCTACTGCTCGGCTGTTGATACAGTACGTGCTGATCAGTATATGTGTGTAGTATGAATACAATCCGGACATACTACATCCGCCATGTTGGCATTGTCATGTGACCTACGACGTCATAATAACCCCAAAAACTTAAACGCTGTGGCAACTGGTTTAAACTGTTTTCTTGTTTAAATCTTCAACAAGTTAACAATTTACTCAGGTGTTATTAAACAAGTAACAAGTTAAACAAACAAGTACAGTTTAACCACAAGGAACAACGTTTAATACCTATTAGCACTTACACTTAAAAAGAGCCGACGCGCTGCCTTCCGCCATTTTTGGTTCTGACAGCTCTTCCGCACCAGTCTCGTTGCTATATGGAATAGCGCAGTGTACACTGGTTCCATACTGCAGAATCTTGGTGGGAGCAATAGGTCATCCGGGTATGTCTCACCTACTGTTTTATGAATACTGAGAATTCAGACATACTACTCCTTTGGCGTACTGCTTTTCGCCTACTGTATAGTAAGGTAGTAGGGATATTTGGATGCAGCACATAAAACCATAAAAACTACCTTTTGTGTGAGACATAAGACCTGAGGGACATGGTCCTGTGGGTATTATGTGGTAAGTTTTGTTGATGTGTTGATTCTGCCACATTCACATTATCCATGTGGTGATAAGATCCATTGAACTGAAGCTCGACTTTAAAAATGTGTTCCATTTCAAATAACCATATTGAAATTTCTTATTCTTTCATTACGCTTTTTTGTAACCACCTTTATTCTGGTTTGGGTTGCAGTGGATCTGGAGCACTGGGTGCGAGGTGGTCCCGAATGGGATGCCAGTCCATCGCAAGGCACCATTCACACAAACATCACACCCAGGGGCAATTTAGCAAACCCAGAGGAAAGCCATGTGGGAACAGGGAGCACAGGCACTCTACACCAACACTGGAGATGTGAGGCACCATTAAAAAGCATTTACAAACATATAATGACACGCAAGTTGGATTTATGTTTTGTTTCATCTTGTGCCTGCTGTTAAAGTTACATCATGGGTTGATTTATAATCCTACCATTAATCACCTTTTTACCAACTGTATCTAAAATAGAAAGGTTTTAGAAAACAGCTGTGTGTAGTAGTAATTAATTCTCACTAATCTGGCCAAACAGAACGTTTAATAATAATGTGCTACGTGCAAATGAGAGTGCACAGCTGAATATTCATACCTGAAGTGTCTGTACAGTTACCAGTAATACAGGCACTGAATACATTAGTCACATTTTCTACCTCTAATTATATTTGCTCTATTCAAATGTGTTTATCTCAAGATTTATTGGTGTTTATTTTTAGTTTTTAAAAATAGTTTTTAGTTAGTGTGTTTGCATGGGTGTGCAGATTTATGTAATAATGTAACTTATGATTTGAATTCACTTATTATGCTTTGCGCAGTGAGACATCTACTTTGTCATTTTTTTAGAGAGATGCATTTAGGGAGAAATAAACAAAAGTAAGATATTCATTTATGTACAAGACAGTGGTGAGAGCGGCCATGCTGTATGGTTTAGAGACAGTGTCACTGAGGAAGAGACAGGAGTCAGAG
>CM075019.1:11512415-11579677 GCA_037576675.1 Pangasius sanitwongsei | reverse complement strand
TTAGGGAGGCCAGATTAAGATGGTTTGGACATGTTCAGAGGAGGGAGAGTGAGTATATTGGTAGGAGAATGTTGGACGTGGAGCTGCCAGGCAGGAGGCGAAGAGGAAGGCCAAAGAGGAGGTATATGGAGGTAATAAATGAGGATATGAAGGTAGTGGGTGCAAGTGTTGAGGATGCAGAAGATAGGGATAGGTGGAGAGTGATGATTCTCTGTGGCGACCCCTGAAGGGAAAAGCCGAAAGAAGAAGAAAGAAGAAGATATTCATTTATGTATTACAGATGTATAGCAATTTATTTGCATTATGCATATGACATCACATGAACAGTATTTTAAGATGCTACACATTGTCAACAAACACTTTACATTTTTAAAGACATTTATTTGATATATATTTGACTTGGACAAAAATGGTTGAAAAAAAAAAGAATAAAAATCAATATACCTACAAAAGGAAAATACATTTTGAAGATTAATCTGTTCTTGTCTATGTTAGGATGAATGCTAGTGGTCGATTTTTTTCATATTGTGGTGATTATATATGAATGCCTACTCCAATTACTGTCACTGATGTATAGATGAAATAATGCCAGCAAAATATAAAGAACTGAAAAAAAAAAAAAAAAACTCGTCATAAGTATAGAAATATCAACAAAACTAGTTCAGAGAGATGGGTGCTACTAGCTGAATGTTTCGTGAAGCAGAGAGAATTGTTGCATTTATTTATTTATTTATTTTTTACTGCTGATAAACAGAACAAATAATGATTCAGTCACTAATTACACTCCAGGACTTTTGATGTGGATGGCACATTGCTAAATTTCAGGTAGCATTTAGCTAGTTAGATTGGTCACAAATATAATTTCGACCTATAGCAACTTTTGCAAACTGTCAAACATGATAATTAAAGGCTGTCTTGTAAATTATGTCTTGCTAGTCTTCTCATATAGATAAATAATTTCTGTTATTTATTTTTTATTAACAGAGAGGAAGACTGATAGACTACACCAGTCAACATAAGTTCTGCCAATCTGTTGGCAGTTCTAACCAAATAATCTGCTTTTCTATGTGGAAATATGGATAAAGTATAGTAATAATAACTTTAACTTTCTTACCTTAGTTTATCCCCTTGTTGTTTTCTTTGGTGAGGAAAAAATGAATCTTTTCCTGACTGTCTCATCCAGTGCAGTGAGGAAAGTAAGAGGGTTTTTTTTCATGCCACAAATGCTTTGACCAATATTATCCTATCATGATAGGATTAAAAATGAAAGAATTTAAAAATAAAATCACAGATTACATAGACAAAGCAGTAAAAAAAAAAAAAAAAATCAGTGGAAACTATTTTGTAAAGAAGCAAAGGGTTAACGAGTCCCATTTGGGGAAGTTTATCAGAGTAAAAGTAACAACTGGCAAACTGGCTTCTTTTCTCATTCACCATTTTCCAGCAACATTCACCATCATATTAATGAGAAATAACTGAAATAGTGGAGACAGCAAACTGGCTCAAAGCACCAGAATGCAATGCAGCTATACGACACAGCTGTGCTGAGATTTGGCTCTGCTAGTTAGCACTCTATAAGATGACAAGCGCAGTGGCATTGACAGCAGTATTAACATGAAAGTTAAAGCGTTGGAAGCTGATCTGTTTGAGCAGAGCGTACAGATGAGGAGGTGAGAGAGCTGGACAGAGTAAAGGAATAAAGCACTGCTGCATCACTTTCTTTAGGTAGAAATGAAGTAAGGGATAATTTCCACTGGCAAGACTATCAGTGAGTAGTCAAACAGCATTGTGGGTAATGTATGAAGTTGTTACATGTGGATATTAACAGTTCTAAGAAGTCAACTCTAAAGAAAAATATACAAGAAAAAAATACAAAGTCAACTGAGAATTTCATTAGAAAATGGACACCACTGAAGACCACATGTTAATGATACCGATTAATATGCAAGCGATTCAGTGTTTGTTGTTCCTTAAAGTAAATATAAAGGACAAAATGTTTTATACCTGAGTAATGCAGAAAGACTTCCAGCACATACTTAAGTACAGTAGCTACTATTAATATACACCTCATTTCTATTCACATGTGCTGGCTTGTCTAATGTTTCTGTGCACATATGCATGTCTGAGAAGGCTTCCTTTTCCACATTTGTGCTGTGTGTGTTCTTTGTGGTTGTGTGCTATTTTTTCTTAAGCTTAAATTTTTTTTTTCTTTTCTTTAGATTTGTTTTTGCTTTTATTTACCCATAAAATTGCTTTTGAGACTAATTTTTTAGCTTTGTTTCTTATGCTAACTGTTTCAGTGCAATTAGTCTGTATCTCAGATGGCTTATTATTCACTATATATGCTCATTACATAAGGTATAACATAATAGCACTTAATTTTATCTGCTGTGTGTGGTGCACTATATGTCCAATAGAATTACATTTGAGATTCAGCCAAAGAAAAGGTGTGCTTCTGGTAAATGCTTGTACAAGCTCGTAAATGTACAAGCGTGTATGTTATATAGTTAGTTCATTTTTATATTAGGTGTATTCATTTAAACCCCTTTTCCCACAGGCATCATTTGGCCAACACATGTATTTGTATATGTTACATTAGCTGACTATATCTGAAATATTTTAATGTAGATTTTTTTTTCCCCTTTGAAAAATTGAATACTGTTTGAATTTTCAGTGTGTTCATATGTGTGTGTGAGCACATATAAGGATCTTGGGCAGTGACTAGGGAATCACCTTGATTAGAATAAGAAAGCACAGGGCAGATGTTAGAGGACAATTGAGTGGACTGCTCGCCTAGAGGCCACCCGGGCAATGAGCATCCATGCGTGTCTGACACCGAGAAATTAATGAACTCAGCAGCAGTGTCAGAGCATGAGGAGAAGGCTTCAGGGGCACGACCCTGTTCCCTGATCCCCACATCATCAGCACACTTAACCCTGCAATCCCATCGACTTTATGCTTGTTCAGACTTTGTCCCTTGTGGACATTAAATTACTGTTAACATAATATATATGTGGCGCGAACAATATTTCAATTGAAAAGTAAGGAAATATGATCAATCCCATACATGGAAATACATCAGAATGACGCAGCAGAATCTTAAAATTAAAACAACAAATATGTGACGACACAATATGTGAGTGTTAATATACACAGTATCTACACTAATATTCTTCACCTGACTGAAGGACAATTACATTAACCTTAGTCATTAATAACTCTTTTCTATTAAAGTGCCACCAAATGTAGGCTGACAATAATTACGGAGAGCCCAAAATGAAATATTGGCGGTTGCACAGCTGTCACATAGCATTATATGATCATGTGTAGAAATGAACAAATCCCTCTGACTCTCAGTCACACCACTTTCCAATCTGCATCCACAGAATCCTAAGAGTAATTGAAAAAGTTGAAGAGATATGTAATTTGCATCTGTGCAGAAAGATCGTGCCAAGCCTGCTTTTCTTGGCTCATCAAATACACAGATATAGATGCAGACTACAGTTTGATTCCCATGCATATTTTGATTATTATGTACATAATTCTGCATAACATTCAGCGCAGAAGGCTTTTAATACCCAGAACGTTGGTGCAGTTTCTGAGGTTTAGGTTTGTGTGTGTTTTTATGATGCTGAGATAGAGCACACCGGTGAATGTGTGTCTATAGAAGATTGCTCTGAAGATATATATATATATATATGTGTGTGTGTATGTGTGTGTGTGGTATAACACTGGAGAGGATAGATAGGATTGAGTTTGTGTATGTGTGTAAGTGGCAGTGTGTAGTATAGAGCTATAGAGAATCTGTAAGTGTTTCCATGTGTCTGATTAAGCTGGAGAAAAGCTCATTTCAGTGACCAGAAGAAGAAATAACAGTCATCTGCTGCTGCACACACATCTATCTGTGCTCAATCTTTATTTACCAGCTGCCACTCTGGATGAGGATAGGATCAGAGAGAGAAAGAGAGAATGTGAGAGATTTACAAATGGGCGAACAGGTCGACAGTTGAATAGATAAAATTTTAATAAATGAATCAAAGAATTAGCCACTAACTAGCAGGCAACATGTAAAATTCATATTAAAGCCAAAAATGATGAAGCCTGAGCTGGCTTTAGTTACTGCGTAAAGATTTACAGTATGTATGTTTAGATTAGATAAGTTGTATGTGATATGTACGGAAATGAGGGTTTGGATATATATTGTTTACTGTACTTTTAGATACATCACTTTTATTTTTGATTTTTTCATTTTAGTTGAAATACAGAGAGGTTTTGTCACACCCTCACAAAAGGACACTGTTTCAAGCCTATTGACTTCTATGTAATAAATACTGTATATTGAAATTTATGGATAATTTAATCTCAAATTCTTATCTTCAACCCTACTACAGGTAATGTAAGGTATCTAAGACAACATATGATATTCTGCTTTGTGTAGAGCTGAGCTGGATTCAGAGAGAAAGATATCTGTATAGTCCAGACAATATGGAAATCTTTCTTCATAAACCAAACGGTAGATTGTGTATTATACTACATAGCAATCTCATCCGATTTTCTTTTTCATTGAGCTTTAAAGAATGGTGGATAGGTTAACCCCACAAAACTGAAGGTACCAGAGAGCTAGATTTTGTGTATTTACAAAAGACACAGACAGCTGGGGACTACTTTCTATTCCAAATTAATTAGCTGGTTATGAATAAACATATTTGGCTTTTGTTAAAGGATTCCCCACTGTTTCATTAATAATACATATTTGACCGCACCCCATTACAGATTAAATAAGTGTCCCTGGGAGATATGACGTTCCTGAATAAAACCTAATGGCTCAAGAAGTGACTGTGCCAAGGACGCACAACTTTCTCTTCTTGAAAATGACAGTGAAGGTGTGTGTGTGTGCGTGTGTGTTTGTGAGTGTGTTTGTGCAAAGCCATTCTCTCACATCAGAAGAGTAGCTTGCTAATTGGATTTAATTTCTGAATGTGATTTTTCAATTACAAAGAGCTTCATTAGGGAGCATTAACAAGCTGAATTTGTTAGGCTTTACTTCCTTTTTTTCCACTGGCAGGCTTTTAGTCATAATTACAATGATGAATGGACAAAAACGTAGTCTACTAAAAAGAAACATTGCTTAAAAAGCTGACATTGAAAATGTCTTTTACTTAATAAAGGATTTTTTGAAAAGCATTGTTAAAAAGCTGACGTAGAAAATGTACTTAAAGGGATTTTTTTTGCACATATCCATTCACACATATTGCACTCTTTTTAATATTGATAATATATATTCATACATATTCTTCACTTTACTTGTATATGCCAATCTAGCTCACAGTTCCATCCACTTTATTAGGATTCATGTCCATTCATGCAATTATCCAATCAGCTAATCGTGTGGTGGAGGCACAGTGCATAAAATCATGAAGATACAGGTCAAGATCTCCAGTTAATGTTCACATCAAACATTAGAATGGGGGAAAATGTGTTCTCAGTGACTTTGACTGTGGCATGGTTGTTGGTGCCAGAATTGGTGATCTCCTGGGATTTTCACACACAACAGTCTCTAGAGTTTTACACAGAATGGTGTGAAAAAGGAAAAAAACATCCAGTGAGAAGCAGACCAGGCAGGTAGCCAGACTGATTCAAGCTGACAGGAAGTCTACAGTAACTGAAATAACCAAATAACTCTACAACCATGGTGAGCAGAAAAGCATCTCAGAATGCACAACTGTGAGGCAGATGGGCTACAACAGCAGAAGCCCACATAGGGTTCCACTCCTCTCAGCCAAGAGGAACAGAAATCTGAGGCTACGTTGGGCATTACAGAAACTAGTTGAAAATTGGAAGAAGAAAAAAAAAAGACCAGAAGATATTGTATCTGTATATATCCATATCACTGCATTTACTGTATATACCTTGTCATTCTATGTATCTGCTTACTATGCACTTTACTACTATTGCACTAAATATCTGGTTAGATATTTAATTTAAACTGCATTTTGTTGTACTAGTATTACATTTATTTAGTCTAATCTAGACTAAATTAGTCTAATCTAATGTAAAACTAATAAATAGTTTCTACTGAGGAGCAACTAAAGTGATGTAACAGCATACCCCTTATGTTACATATCTCTTTTTAACTGCTAAGTCATTCATTCTGTAAATTATTGATGGGCAATTCTGTATAAAATGTCTAAGTGAATTTGACAGTGTATCCTTTAAATGCAGGTATCTAAGCCAATAGGGAGCCTGTGAGATTGCAATAGTGATGAGACAGAAAGCCACTTGACCCCTGAGAGTACACTAACACAGCCATTATCACCGCAGGATTAGGACAATGCCCCATTGCCCCCAACAACAACATTACCAGATAGAGTACTAATTAAAGGGATTCATTCGATGGAAAACAGCATGAAGAGGTTGTAGATCACAGTACAAAGCTGCCCTTTTATTTAAAAGTAATATAACAAGGTCTAATCTATGTAAATTGTGCAGTGATTGGAAAAATAAATAAATATGAATGCATACTATAAGTATGAACATAGTGGTAGAATGCATAAATATGCAATACGCTAGGACACTGGTCTGTCATTGTGTCATTTATGTGGATATCTTATTTAGAAAGTGTGCACCCACACACATACACAAACAAACGCAGTGATGTCAGCCCATTTAATGGCACAAAAACATGCAGATGACCCCAGGTGGATGGCTGCGGCGCATGTGACTAAAGTAATTTATTGTTACTATTCATTGTAAATTCATGAATTCATATTCACTGCCACATTAGTCACAGAAATAAGCTGTCATGACAATCTCCACAAATTTGATTTTCTAGATCCAAGTCAATTACGGTTCTGTACACACAGAGGCCACACACGTGAAAGTTGATTGGTGTGACGCTTTCAGTCTCTGCGCATCAGAATGACGATGTGGGATCTCGAACCAGATACACAAAGCCATCACTGTGTACTGAGCTTTCCAAAAGGCAATATGTGGTACAGTGTGATAAAACAAATTAGAATCATAATAGCCTGTTCAACCTAAAGAAATTCAATATGTTAGGGTCTAAAGTCTAGAATGACCACAATTTGGCAAAGATGAGAAAATTCCTCGGAGGTCTTAAAAAATGCCAGCCATCCCATTTCAGCCAAACAAATGGAATTTCCTTCCAATTACCCTCAGCTGCTTTATGAAGACTGGCACGCAGAAACGGGACACGGGAGAAACCAAAGATTAACCACATAATCCCCATAAGAGTACTGTGGCCCATGTCTGTGTAAATTCAATGCAATTCCCTGCATTAGTTATTGGACAATATTGATTTTCTCCACCTTCGATTAGCTCCAGTGGGAGTCCAGAAGACTGAATCTTTCTCTTATGGTGCTGAAGCTACAAAAATAGATATGTCAATGATTGAGTCTGTGTGTTATAGATTGAGTTAAACAGACTAGTCATTACAAATTTTATGAACTGGAAAGACAGAAGTAGAGAGACAGAAGTGGTGAGGCACGTGTTGAGGGACTGGATTACAGAGACAGGAAGACAGAGAGTAAGCAGTAGAGAGACATGAGCAGAGAAATAGTAGTTGGGGGGCAGAAAAATGAAGGCAACATGAAGAAACGTGAGAACGTGATAGGAAAGGAGAGACAACAGCAGAGAGACAGGAGGCAGGAAAGAAAATACAGGAGCAGAGAGAGAGTGGAAGTAGTAAGACAGAAAAGAAGAGACAACAGTAGAAATGCAGAAGGCAGAGAGAAACTAAGACACAGGAGAGTAGAGAAGCAGGACGGAGAGACAACAGCAAGAGAGAAGCAAACAGAAAAAGAAGAACAGAAGCACAGGAGACAAGATGAGAGGCTTTAACACACACACATATACACACACACCACTGTCCTCTACACATGCACTCTCCTGCTGCTCTGAGCTTATACTTCAGAGCTTGTAAAGATTTACTGGCACCTGAGCAGCTTCTCTACTAGACTCATCTGTACACACTCTCACAAACACAATCTTTCTTTCAAACTGTTTTATACATTATTATACCCATAATATGATCAGTACGCACAATACAATATTAATCTGATAACGACACATTCATTTTTAAGAACTTTGTTCCATCAGGAACAGTATGAAACTCGTCACTGCCATATAATAAACACATGAATCTTCCCTTGAGAATATCTGAGGTGTTGTGCTTTGTTTCTTCATAATCATGCATCCGTTTTTCTTGCTAAGATATATTCATTTTTCAATTTTTGACAACTTCATGGGAATGAAACTATAAAGCCATAAAGAAAAAAAAAAACATTTGAGAGTATCCGAGATTTGTGTCTTTCTTTTTATTTTGTTCTTTCTTCCTCTCTGTCTCTCCCTCGCCTTTCCCACATTATTGTATTATATCTGATGTATTAGGAAGGATGGATGGATGGATGGATGGATAGATAGATAGATAGATAGATAGATAGATAGATAGATAGATAGATAGATCGAACTAATGCTCCTAATTCCTCATCTGTGGCTGTATTAGAGGCACATTGGGGTGAGGCACACAGTGGCCATACAGCTGTGTGTGTGTGCGTGTGTGTGTGTGTGTGTGTGGGGGGGGGGGGGGGTCATTACATTCACAGCATGTTCAGATACACAAAAGCAAGAGCAAAGACTTTGTCTACAACACAAACACGGCATGGGACAGAATTATCCTTCAGTATCAATCAGCGGAAACAGACATGGTTCTTTGAGCACAGGCCAAGTGTGTGTGTGTGTGTGTGTGTTATCAGTGTCCTATAAGTAGTATATGATATGAGAAACAACAGGAGCTCACACCATTCTTCCGTATTATCAATATTCCAACACCTCAGAGATAAGCTGCTTATCTGAGCTGCATTTCAAAAGCAAAAGCAAAATCTCTCTCTCGCTCGCTCTCTCTATCTGTCTCTCTCTCTCACACACACACACACACACACACCTCTCTATTGGTCCTGCAGTGAAGCTACAGAGGAGTGGAATACATCATACTACAGGAAATGACAAAAAAAGACACAAAAGGCGTTCAGACCACATAGAATGAAAAAAAAGAAAGAAATCGTGAGACACTCTTCATAGAAAGAAATCATGAGACACTCTCCAACTTAAATAATCTTTAGATGTGTATTAAGAGTTTCATGGCATTAATCATCCATCAGTACAGAGTCAAAAAAAAGTCCCTAAATGAAAACTCATAACATTATGTGTTCTTGTGTAGGTGTCATTTATGTGTTGGGGACCATGTGGTATTGATTCAGTCACTATACACACGGGTATCAAGGTGAACTAGCGTCTTATAAATTGCCTTCACAGACACACACACACACTCACAAACACCTCTACGCACACACATATACACACACACACTCACACTGCTCTGTCATTAGCCAGTCTGAGGATGAGGACACAGCAGGAGCATCCCATTACACATACTGTTTAACTGCTGGCTGGCAAGAGCACACACACACACACACACATGCAGGCGCGGACACACACACACACACACACACACATACAGAGAGAGAGAGAGATATCAATGAGATTCTAAATCTTTACCTAAATTCTTTTCATGTGTGGTACACTTTGAATTTGAAAACCATTCCTCCTTTTCTTTTGATTTTTCACATCTGTGCTGTTTAAATAGTATTATATGCTATTTATGAGTTATTTATTTACTTACTTATTTATAAAGTCCAATTCATTTCATAGAGATAACAGAAATAAATTAAACTGCACTTATCCTTTAGCTGATCTACCTATGCCTTTTTGGTATAAAAAGTTTTTTTTGTTTGTTTTTTTTTTAAAAAGTAAATAAGATCACTTTTTAATACTTTCTCAAAAAGTGTAATTTTATCATACATAGATTAAATGTAAACCATTTCACATTATCAGTTTAATTTCAGCTAGAATCTTAATTAATTAATTAATTAAACTTTATATAATATAAAATTTATATGTAACTTATATTATACCATTATCTAGGAGGCATGATATGGACAATAAAATGTGAAAAAATAAAAGAGAACAATTTTCTAAATCTAAGTACTGTTATACTCATCATAACACGTACACCAGCGTGTGAGTTTACTGCCAGTAAAACTTTGCAAAAAAGACAGGTAAGATAGGTTGAAAAGGAAGATTGTGTCAATGTTTCTTACAGTTAGAAGTAATTTTATACATTTCTGCCCACCCTTTACTTCCACACATCCTAACACTCCTGACTCTGTACCCTTCCCTGATGAAAGACAGCATGTGTGTACCATGAGCGTACTGACCGTTGAAGCCGGTGAAGTTGGCCCAGTCAAGCAGCGAGCTGTTGAAGGTGGGGATGGAGAGATTGTAGAGGAGGTCTGTGCCATTGGAGTCACGCAGTGTGTCGGTAAACAGGTTCATCTGGAGCAGCGTTTTGATCAGGTAGCGCAGCATCTCGGCTCCCGCTGCAGAAGGACACGCTGTCCCTCTATCCCGATCTTCCTCTCTAATATCTTGATCAATTGCTCAGTTGTGTATGAAACTTTGTTGATAGTGGCTGTTCTTCTTAAAAGAGATTTCAAGTTTCTCTTCTCTTCCTCAGGAAGATTAAAAAAAAATATTCTGGATGAAAATGAGAAAAAAAAGTCAGATGAAGAAAGATAAAGGGTAGCTAAAAAAGTTTTGCTGTCTGATCTCACGTGGGTGCCTCTCTCTGGGGGGTACAGTCCCTCTTCCACTTTCCTATTCTTCTCCTCTGGTGGAACGTGCCAGCCTCTTCCTCCTCCCGGTGGTTTCTTTTGTTCTGGAGTCACATAACTCCACACACGTTTGTCCTCCTGCACAATAACACCTCGTCGGTGTGAAAGAATCCTGCTATCTGATGACCCTTCTGAATCACTGCTCTTTTTCCCCACCCCTCCTTCTCTCTCTCTCTCTCTCTCTCTCTCTCTCTCTCTCTATACCTCCCTCCCTCTCTCTCATCCCTCCCTCCCTGTTTCTCTCTCTCCAGTCCTCTGGCTTCCTCTGATGGAGTCCCTGGGGGGGCTCAGTAAAGAGGGAGAGCAGGTGCATCTGGCAATAAATGTTTAATTATTGGATTAATAATCATCCCTAGAGGTGTAAAGAAACAGGAGAAGACACTGTCACTGTCCTATACTAGCTTAAAAAATAGATATACATGTGTGTATGTAACTATTCACGATGGCAGACTGATAATCACACACACACACACACACAAATACGAACAAACATGAGACAGCATCTACTCCATCCTCTCTGGATGATGTGTTAATTACTGCCACGTTATGTAAATTTTTTTTTCATTTCAGAGAAACTGATTCTAGTGTCAAAAGGATTTCTACACTGTATACTATCTAATTTATCAAGAGGCACAATACCAGTTCATATTTTTTTTAGTTCAAAGTCGCTTTGACAAGATGAAACTTTAATGAACATGTGGTCTCTTTTGTGAAGGGCTCATAAAGCTGCGTTAGGCTTTCTTTTGTCTGCCACATTTGTCAGCGTCAGCATTTTTTTTTTTCCTATCTAAAGTCATTTGTCTTAGAATAAGCATCCACACCCCCAGAGCAAATACAATCTAAACAACAAATCTCCTTCAAACATCACATACTAGAAATGAAATTATTTTTCTCCACGTCTCACTATATCCCTATATGTGTGAGGTATAATTCCTTTATCAGGAAGTCCAGGCATCACAGCAGGAGAGCTTAGCAATCTATTCATCTGTATGTATGTGAATGCATTTGTGTGTGTGTGTGTGTTTGTGTGTCCAGGTTAGTGGGGTGGCTACGCTGGTCCCATGTGCTGTGTGTATGTTGGATGACAGTCTCAGTGTGATTCTCATTAGTGCGGCCCTTCCCCTGCACATTCGGGGACAAAGAGATGCGTTACAGCTACAAAGTTGGCGTGACGACCCCCGGCGAGCATTCTTGCTCTTGGAGAGGAAGTTTCCAAAAGCGTGCCCTCCTCCACTGCTGATGTTTTGTATTCATGAGTCAGCCATGCCAGCGCTAGCCTTCTGTGTAACTATGCAAAGCTTCATAAACCTACGTTTAAAAATAAAAGTATGTTTTTAACTGGAAATGTTACTGTGAACTGACAGAGGATAACAACATAATTGCATTTAATGTCAATAATAATCAGCCTAATGTAGATATTAAAACTCAGAACAGTATCTGATCATTTTGTGCAACGATATATGGCATCACTTCATCATGAGCTGTCATTGCCACAGTAAACATGTGATAATTAAGTCAAATATTTTTGAACACATCCGAATAGATTGCACTTGCATCGCAATGAGTCAATACTAGTTTATTTGTGATCAGGTATGTAACCATTACAAAAAGAAGCTCACACTATTAATAAGTGTCTGCAAAGAACATCAGCGATAAAACAACTGCAAAACTACTTTTACCATGAGACACGAGGGACTCGGCAATGACACACTGTGGCTGATATTTATACTGGAATGTACGGCTTCGAAAGATAAAATCAGCCAGTGGTGTGCTTGGACTAATTTTTAATAGCAAACAATAACAATCTGTCTGAGATATGGAGCAGGAACAATAAAACCAGTCAACAATAAAAAGTCACTGGCTGGCAGAATATTATGATCTTGTTACAGTAATGCAGTCCCAGGTGGAATGGGAAATTGTTCTTCAGTGGCACATAAGTCCCTGATACAGCACTACACAGCTTTTGATTCAATAATTACAAATCAAGATTTTATTCCTTTTCCTATTCTGAATCAAATGAAGACCTGTATCAGCACTGCCCTAGTAGCTGATACGGTGTTAGGTTATGTTACACACATGTACCTAAAAATTACAGCATCAATTCAGAGAAAATGCGATTATGCTGCTACAAGACACTTCTACTACTGATCTCACTGCCTCACTTTCCCCCATATTTTTCTTTACACAAATTGCACGATAGTGTACAGTTCACAGTTTACAGATAACTGTTTGCACTGGTTTCTTCCATACAATACTGTTCTGTTTACTTAGCCTACACTGTGTGTCCTGTGTACTTATTGTATATTTTTGCACTGATGTTGTCCTGTGTACCATGCTGCTGTATTTGGTTTCGCACCATGCTCCTGAAGAAACAACATTTCGTTCCAGTATATACAAGCTATATGGAGGAATGACGATAAAACCTATTTGACATGAATATGCACCATGAGACATATTTACAGAGCTTGGCTTGGCTTTAAATTATGTACACACAAACCCACCAAAGCAGTGTCCTGTTTTACTTTTGACTTTGTCTCAAGCAACTGTCAGTAGAAGTCTCTAAGAGCGTCAAAGACACAAATTGATATGACACCGGAGACTCCAGTGTTTTCCCCATTATCAGTCAGAGAACACTATCCAAATCGAACTTTCATCACTGCACTCCTCCACTTTGTCCCCTGAAACCACGAAAATTAGTCAGACTCAATTAAATGACAGACAGAAAGCATCACCTCACTGATCAAACTTTGCCAGAAAGCAACTGGTGAAAGGTCTTTGTTTATTTTAAAAGGGTTTGACTTGTTCTCCATAATGGAGCTGCCAGAGATAGTAATTTGTGGTTTGTTGCGAGAGATGGATTGCATTGAACTTTGCTCCAAGCTCTGATTTTCTGTCTCTGACTGCGGCAGTGAAACACTCTATATGTAACCACTTATGGGGTCTGTTTTAAAGCTTTGTCACATACACACTGATTTAGGAGAGGAACGATAGGTGGCAATATTGACATGTTAGCACACACACAGGAAGCCAACATAAACACACGCACACACACATGCCACTCTGGACATGGTGCCATATGTAGAGATTGCTGTGTTTGGCATGTGGTAATAGGGAGTGTGACTCTCAAAAGACTTGCAGCTGAGATGGGACCAATCAGTGCCAGCATACCAAGCTGTGCAAGGGCCTTCTGCCACAGCCATGGCACTGTGCTGCGATGCTGCTGCCCCAAGTGTCCCCATGGAGTCTGGAAATGTGTCATAAATACAGTGTCTGTATTTGTGTCTCTTCATGGATAGCAGCTTGTAGTTGAAAGACAGGCTGGTGGTCTCAGGGTGCCAGAGAGCAGGTGTGTGTATGTCTGCTTGTGTGTATGTGTGCGTGTGTGTGTGTGTGTTCATGCCAGCAGGCTATGCAGGTGCAGAGTCGCGCTCCCACAGCTGGATCTGGAGTTTCCAGTGGGGTAAAGCTCTTCCTGTAATTGGGCTTCTTTTGGCACTGCCACAAACTGAATTTGACCTTTGCTTCTTAAGCATTTGGTCCCTTTTGTCATTAGGCTGCACTGCCCATATGCCAAGTTGCATAATTTGAGTTTTACAGCTTGATCAGATCCCCATACAGAAGCCAAGGGAGAGTCCCGGAGCAAAATGTTCACTTTGGAGAGAGGAAGTCGCACTGCTTCAATCATTCACATCCTGCCAATCTGGGAGACAAAGTAAACATCATATCACAATGTCCCAATTATTCTCTAATGCTGATATGCCCATGCGCTAATTCCCTCTTTTGTGGACAGGAAATTGGGGAGGCAGGCCGAGGTGACAGGGGCAATATGTAGGGGTACCAAGGGACTAACCAGCCTCTGGAGACTAGGGATACACTTGAGGCCAAGGGCTAAGAAGTCAAACAAACCCCCAGCTTTAGTCAACTTTCCATAAAGCCAGAGCAAACACAGGGTAATCACACAACAAAGCCACAATTAGCCGCAGCCCCACGCATATTAAATCTATACACATGCTTCCATCATTCCTTCCCTTCGGATATTTGCATTTTCATGCATTTTTCACCTTGAGATTCATTTTTTAAGTAAAGAGCTAATCTGCAAAAATTTGCAAAGCAATCATTTAAATATGCATAGAACACGACTAAAACAAGGTGATGAATTTTAAAAACGCACACAATATGTGTGCTACACATACATGTCTACACATACACTGAGACTCAGTGAGCTTTGAGTGACTACCCTTGCATCTCATAGCACATTGTCTGTCTGGACCTGACTAGAGCGCGGTTCATCTCAATCAGCAACACAAAGAGATATGGGGGCGATGGAAGAGTGCTCTGTATTGATTGTTACAGAGAGATGAATTATTTGCTGGTTCTGCCATTTGAGAATGGGAGAAGAAGAGTTGCGTGATCAGCTTTGCCCAGGAGAACGTGACATTCAGCAACTTGCAGAAACACACAGACATGGTCTGCAGGTCATTTAACTTTGTGGAAAATCAATGTGAGACTGACCAAGTCCCTTAGAAAAGAATCTTAGCTCATTCTCAGACTGACCTGACACCAATATGGGTTCTAGTATTGAGTGACACTACTTACAAAGCTATTTTCTCTATATACAATTGCTGCATTGACTGTTTTTCAGTTCTTTAGGTCTTTGACTCTGATCTATTGCTTTTGAAATACTGACAGCACACCATACAGACCCTTGACAGCTATGAGATTCTGGAAAATAACATCAGGATGGCATGCACATCTGAGAATCATATTTCAGAACTGAAATGTGAACAATACAGGAGTAAATCTCATTATGACTAAATTGTAATTACTGCTAGTATTGGACAGCATCAATAAACAAAGTCAGAGAAGAAGATGCTATATTAAAGCTTTTACAGTGACTCACAGTAAGCAAACAAAGGCACCAGCATCACAGGACAGAATGTTTATCTGCAAATACAAAGACATCAAACCGCCCACAGAGTCTGTTAAGACAGTGTAGACAAATCAGATACAGGCACCATGCATCACCAGCCAGGCTTGGCCAGGGCAGTCCCATGGCAGCTGAGCCCCTCCTCAGGGCTGATGACTCGGCTGAGTAACAGGTAGCATCCCCAGGTGCTAGAGCCTCATTGGGGGTCGCTAACCCATTGCGCTTGGCACTAGCAAAGCTGCGCTTAATTAGCCGAAAGGGAGCCCCGATTGGTCTGTAATGGGCCAGTTTGTGAAGCCAGAATGGGGTAACTAGATGGAAGGAGAGAGGAAGTGGGGGGTTTTGCTCATCCCTATTCTGCATTATGGATTTCCCCATCTGGCCATGTGACGGATGCTCGGCCAAGAGTCAACTTAAACAAAGATGGAGAGAGAAGGGGGGCGTTTCCGAGATCACACGCTGAATTACGGCAGCAGTCACTCAGTCATTGTGTGGCTGATAGGCTGGCCATTCACAGCTGGGGCAACCCAAATTGTTCTTTTATTCTCTTTTATACTCCTTTTATTGAAGCCAGAGGGGCAGGACAATGATTAACAGACTACACAATGAGCTGGCCTCATTGTCTGCCTTTCCTTCTCAATTTATTTTGCTCATTTTTTGAGCGGCTCCCCCATGCCAATGCCGATTGGAGACTCGCTTGGTTAACTGTGTCCACAGAGATCAGGCTCTGGAAAATTAGAAGTCTCAGACAATGAAGAGCCCTCCAGTTATATTAGCAAATTATATGTGTGTTTTAACTCATATGGTTTTCATTCAGTGTGGCAAGAAGTTTCATTAAACAGAAATAAAGGAAATGAAACTGCTAGTATTATCTAGATATATCATTTGAGTAACTTTTGTTTAAAAAAGAAATTTAAAGAAGAAATTTTACATCAAAAAGTAAAACAGGAAATAATAATAAAATAATAAAAAATAAAAATAAAATAATAAATATTCCACTGCATGCTATACACACGCAGGTTAAAAAAGTATGCACAAAATTTTGCAACTTTCAAAATAACAATAAAAATATTTAAACATATTTCAGTCACTTTTTCTATAATGTAAATTAAGTTATAACAATTCTACATGCAGCAGTAAATAAACAGCATATGGTCTTGTTTGTTCTCTGTTCAGTATTTCCTGTTTTCCTGTGATGGTCATTTCACTGCCCTTCAGATGCCCCTTTAGAGGAAGAGAGAAGAGAGCCAGCTTAACAACGGGCTCCATTCACCCCATACTTGCCCCTTAATACCTCATTCTAAGGGCTAGGTGGTCATTAGAGAAGAAGCAAGAGGCTCCTTTATTAGTTAAATAAATGAAGGAGAAGGCGGATTGTGCACCATGTCCTGCTGCGTTTCCTCAGGGTAAAGCCTGGAAGCTGCCATCACCTCTCTTTCAGATCTCTCCCACTAAAGTCATAAAGATGCTGGGCTGGAGATCAGAGCTAATGGTGCTCAGAGGAAATGGCAGCATCGTAACGTTGTTTTTTTTTTTCACTCAGCTCACAAATATCAGGGACTGACTCTTAATTAATAACTCTTAATAACTTTTATTGATACCTGAATTCCAGGCAGATGGAAGACTTGGAACGCTACCACCAAATGTTTTGCAAAAGTCTTTCTACAGTATATACATTGAGGGGAAACTTGTATGAACCATAAATAAGCATTTATAAGCATAAACAGATAAGTTTAAAAAATATATATTTTATTTAAAAAATGAAACAGATGAAAATGAAACCAGGTATCATTACAAAAGACACTGCCTCTTGTTGGGAAGATTTCACGCAACAAGGCAAGTCAAGTTTATTTATATAGCACATTTCATACACAATGGCAATTCAAAGTGCTTTACATAAAAGAAGTAAAATAATCATTAAAAAAAAATCACAACAATAAACAAGTAGTAATCATGGTAGTAGTAAAGAAGCTTTCACCTTTACCCTGAAGTTCTCAGGGACAACATTACTAAACAACACTCAAATGGAAAATGTTACAGATAGCAAAGATCTTATACATCCCTGTCATGCAGGTTGACCTGAAAGCAGCAGGAACAGCAGTTACACAGAGAATAATAAGCAGTGATCTGCATTGCAATCATCTCCATTCCCACACCCCATGCAAAACTCTTCTGCTAATGAAGAAGCACAGAGATGCACGTCTATAAACATTTAGGCCAATCAGAACTCTTTGGGAACAAATGAAACAGAAAAAGAACTCTAATTCAGCCCATCATTTTTGGAGAAAGAAGAGTTGTGTGTATGATCTCAAGAACTCCATACCCACAATGTGGTATGGAGGCGAGAGTATGAGCAGTTGGGGCTGTTTCTCTGCAAACTGTACTGGAGCATTACATGTCATAGAAGAAAACATGAATGGAGTGATGTACTGGGACATATTACAGGAGAACTTAATCTCATCAGCCAAGACTGAATCTGGGGAGAAGATGGATGTTTTACCAAGACAATGACCCCATATATACAGTCAAAAAAAAACTTAAGATAGGTTTCTAAAAAAAAAAAAAAAGAAGGCGAAGGTGCTTGCATTGCCTAACCTAACCAATGTCCTTTACACTCACTGTCCACTTTATTAGGAACACTTTCATGCAGCTATCCACATTCATGCAGTCATCTAATCAGTCAGTCATGTGACAGCAGCGCAATATATTATAATATTCACAGGATATGTACCACAGGAAAATACAAGGGATAATGAAACACAAATCACTGTTAAACAGGCAGATGATAATAAATGGCACAGAGGGGTTAAAAGCAAGAGCAGGGCTTACAAAATAACTGGGAGAGTCAATGTAATGTTCACTACTAACAAATGCCTCCCAAACACCCCCCCACACACACACACACACACACACACACACACACACTCTCTCTCTCTCTCTCTCTCTCTCTCTCTCTATTCTCTTCTTTTCTGACAAGCTGATTACTGTGTAAGTAGATGGCCAGAGTGTGCTTGACTCCCCTGAGAACTCCCTCTTATTCCAAACACAAAGCCAACTCACCCTCACTTCCAAATATAATGAGCAGGGCTTGTAATTATGCTTGAAACTTTTCATTTGCTTAATTATCACGTCCTCGTCACCATTTAACGCTCTATTGAAAGTGATGGAATCTGAAGTTGTTTTTGAATAATCACTTGCTTAAGCGCACTCTACACTATATAGTCTTTATATACTTTCTTCTTCTTATTTTTGTTCGTGTAAACAACAGTAGTGTTATTAGTACTGCATTACATTTTAGTCTTGTTGTTTGCTTTTCCCTCTATTTGTAACAATTTTTTGTGACTTGGTAATCCAAAACCCCGCAGTGAAATACCACATGGAGGAGCAGACTGATTCAGCTCATTCAGCTGATTCAGATCTCTGATAAAAGCATTTACTAAAGTGCAGCCTTTTATTTGCACTGTATGAAATAGATACTGTATGCATATCCCACTGTAGTTAATAATCAAAAAGAGAAAATCAATTTTGAAATGCCCTTGAAATGGAGAGGGCATATGCAATATAATACCAAAAAAGATGTGACAACACTCTGCCTTGCACAGGCTACCTAATAAGGTAATTGAAAATTCAGGGAAAAAAGTGTCAGTTGTTTTTCCACCTTGGAAACTGCTTTTGCATACAAATAGTTACATATACATTAGCATAATACAGGAATGAATTATTTTATCCTGAGGAGGTGTCACATTTCTTATGTCATTTTGCATGACCACGTCTATTGTGGAAGTGGGTGATTGTTATTCATATACAGCATGAGTCCTTTAATTATCCTTCTTGTCCTGTGGGACATATCACTGAGGAGGAATCTGCTGCCTCTTTATTAGTGCATTAATATGAGTGGGGGCGCATGCCACTGGCCGCCATACCTGGGCCACATTTGTCCTGCTTTGGGGGCTTGTGGGGTGTTGGCTGGCTGAATATGCATGGGTTGGTATGGCCTGGTCCCCAAGAGCCTTGCACCATGACAGCTTGATGGACGACCAGGCCTGGCATTATCTGGGGGGAGATTTTTGGGAACAAAGAGAAGCTTCCTCCAGTACCCGAGACTTTAACAGAGCTAATGAAGGTCCCATGCTAATGAGAGACATACCAGCACTGGGGAGGGAGTTCCACAACCTAGAGAAGGAATCCTCTGACCCTCTCAGAGTCCTGCAGAAACAAGGTGAATATTATATTAACTGGGGGTAATTAGCTGAGAAAAAGATTTGTGAAGGAGTTTGAGTTAAGAGAAAGTGTGCAGCGGGGCAAGAGGTTAAATATTCCAGGTTACAGTGTAACTCACTAGATTGTGCTAAAAGTTAACAGTCTTCTTAGGTAGACAGAGATGATGTCAAAGGCAAATCATAGAGGACTACATTACGTGAGTTGAATAGACATCAATGCTATATCAGTGCAGTTCTTTTTTTTTTTTTAATCTCATCATCGATAGTGATGCCTCACTTACACACCCACACACACTCACACCTTTTCTCTAACACCCCACTAAGACCCACACAAAAAAGGAAGACAGATAAGGAGCATTCCAGTTCAATGGTTTATCCCCTCAAAATCAATCCCGAATGGTGTACTTGAATTCAAAAAAATAAAGTAATCTTCATGAAAACAGAGCTTTGTTCAGCCACCAGTCTCTTAAACATCAACTTTCACAATAGACATGATACCATCAGCTCTGCCCTATTGAAAAACTGGCACAAGAACATATTAACATTTACTTATGCATCGACACAAGACGGAACATCTGATTGATGCAATCTGATCATTTCAGAGTCTGAATAGAAGGATTAGGGGTTCAGTGAATAGATAGAGACACAGAAGAGCATCCTGACCTTTAGTTGAATAGGAAACAGTCCTTCAGGTCCTGAGAGGGGTTAGTACACCACTCTACAGCCAAGAGGCCTTACACTGTAATTACAATGTAATTACAGACAAGATTATTTCGGCTTCAAATTCACGTGGCAAAACTATCACTGGCAAATAATAACTGGACAGGTTTACTGTGGAAGAGAAGAGAACAGAAGCGAAGACAGGAGAAGAGAAGAGATCTGTGGTACTGCAAAGTGCTCAACATGAACTAAAGGAGAGGATAGAGGTAAAGCCCTGCTGCGCTCCTCAGAAGCCCCTCTGTTCCGAACACCTTTTAATTAGGCTCACAGCAGGGATGCCTCCTCCACACAGTGCCAATGCCTCTCCCTCACTTTCGTCATCTCTTTCACTTTCTCTAACAGTCTATTAACCACTCATCCATTCTGCACAATGAGCAAGGCTACATGAGTTATAACCAGGTGACCTGGCAGGGTCAAACCATAACCTTAAGAAATGACTCAGAAGTCCGTTTCTGGCCTGAAAACAGTGTAGTGAATATTAAATGTGTTAAGTGCTACAAACCTGTCCCAATTTCATCTCAGTAGACTTTTATATTGAAAGTCTTAAAAGTGAAAGAACGAAATCCATTTATCCTTTAAGACTTTAGTGACACTTTTGAAGTTGCTATGACTTGGGAAGGAGAATCTAAGAAAACTTTAAACCATCTCAGTATAAACACAGGATCTGGCAAAATGAGGCACTTTGATATAAGGTTATCTGTCAGACTGATTTTAACAGCACCTCTAGCTAGAAGGAGCTGCTGGCCATCTGCCCACTCCCTAGCGCACTGACATTTGGCTGGAGACCTTTAACCCTGCAGGAAAATGTCATGCTACAGGACTTCTGCCCAGGACAAAAACCTCTGAACTCCACACAATTTAGAGCTGACAAGCAGATCCGCCTGCAAATGAACATGATTCATTAGTGAGGGGTTTTAGTAAGAAAATTTCCCAGATGGTTAAGTTAAAAATGACATTTCTTTTAACTTCTTGTCTCTTTCTGCAACTGACACAGCCTAAACTGACTACATTAAGTCACAGCTCATCTGGGAGCCTATCATAAGCTTTACTGCCTCATCGCAACCTCACCAAACAGTTTCTGAAACTTCAGATGCAACTTTTAATTCACTATTAGCAGAGTGTGACACGTATCTTGAATCAGTCCCAACGGACTCTAGGCAGGCCCTTATAAGAGCGCACAGATGCAAACTCACCATGAAGCAGCTCCAGCCTTTATTGCTGTTATCAATCAGCAGCATACAAAGTGAGGCGACAGCAAGTAGGCCAATTTCCACACACCGATCCCACTCATTACAAGGCAGTTGAAAGGTGTCGGCTGAATGCTTCACCATGCTGAGATTTAGAGAGCCGGGAAGTGAAAGTGCATGCTGTGATGTGTTTATACATTTCAGTCACATATTAGGATCAAAGCTAATCTTATTTTAGGATATTTAAGAGGTTAACAATATTATTCAACACAATATCTGCAATTTATAACAGATAGTTAACACTTTCCACTTATGTAGGCGTGGTATATTGAAATAATTATACAATGTGAGGAGCCGTAAGAGTGATCCCACACTGTTTCATGAAGAGTTAACATTTATGTGTTAGAGTCATTCAGTAAAAATTATAAAGAGCCATGAGGCATACTGTGTGCTATTTGCTTATGTATATCTACTATACAACATATTGGTGACGAAGATTTCTTGGCTTTGACTTTCCCTGCCTCTAGCTTTTCTTAAAACTTGTGGTGATCCATGAAACTTCATGGATTCATATGTTTGACAGTTACATATTTGCACTTTTGGAAGATTATACTCTTTTGCAAGAAGAAAGCAGCCTGTACTAATTCGTTGCCTGGATACAGAGGATAAGATTATTTTTTTACACTGTGATGAAAAGTACTTGACTGAAATGACTGCAATACAGACACTCTTTTGTGCCAAAACTGAATGTGGTTGTGAAGAGCACAACATTTCTCAGACATGGCATGTGCTATTTGCTTTACTTTCTATCTAATATACAAAAATAAGAGAAAAGACAATTTTATTTTCATTGTTTATCCAAAGAGCATGTAGACCACAATCATAAACACTGCATAAACATTTTATTAAACATTACTGGATGAATTATGTAATGCCAAAAGTTGAAGTATGTAATGTCAAAACCCATAAGATGACAGTAGTTTTTATGAAGTATTGCTTAGTCATTGAATGAGAGAGAGAGAAGAAACCTCAGTTGCCATTATGGGTTGACGGTGATTTTTTATCTTATTCTGGAGGTCCTTATTTGGTCTAACAGCAAATTCATGAAGTTGAAAAATATTTTAATATTTGTCCACCTGTCCTCTTACTCTTTGGGAGTGTGTTTACTGTACCTCCTTCATACAGAAGCATGGAATTGAGTGCTGGTGGTCCATTCATTAAACTTACATGTATTACACTATTATGAATAATAAATGTGTTGTTAGTAAAAAAAATAATAAATAACGTGCAGTATAATGTTACAACAATAACAAATTACAGTACCAATCTAAATCATTTGACCCATAATGTTAATGATTGTTGTTTTCTCTTCTCTCTTTCATGCAAAGACAGTTTCATAAAACCTCCAATGTCACCTGATATCGATATAAACTTTTCATATATTGTCCATCATCGCTTTATAAAAGATCTATGCAATGCTTATTGAATGTGCTATAAATGTCATATATAGGCACCTTTCAAGTAAAGTGTTAATAAATACTGAGGGGAGGCGGGGATAATGAACTACATGTACTCTTTTTACAGTACTTGAGTACATGGCTCACTGTAACAGTCCTTTTTTTTAATATAATAATACTTTTACTTAAGTTCTCTTTTGAATAACATTATCTTTGCTAAATTTATCTTTGATCACTGTTAGAGAGTAAAACAATAATGCATTAAACCCAAGAATACTGTAAGCCAAAGACAGTATGTGCTATTTTAAATAATTCCATCTTCAGTTTAAAAGTTTTAAAATAAACTTCATGATACTGATCTGCAAATTATGCTAGCCAAAACCTGTGGAGATACTGGCATTTCATAGCTCAACATCCCAGCTGCTGAAATATGTACACGTAAGCCATTAGCTAGCTGAGTGAGCTAGACTAGCTAGCCAATTCTTTTGATGTTTTACACTATGAAAGCTCTGTATTAAACTTGTCACGCTATTGTTCCATATCGATTGCCTGTTGTGTTTTATATATACAATCCCCTGTGAAATTATTGGAATGGCAAAGGCAATTCTTTTGTTTTTGCTATGCACTGAAGACATTTGGATTTGATATCAAAAGATGAATGTGAGACAATAGATCAGAATTTCATTTTTTCATCTTTCATTTCTTAATATTCAGGAAATGGTGTCTAGATAAATGACAGTCTAAATGACAGTCTAGATGTGTCAAACAAGACTGCATTTATTTGTTAAAAAGGATAAACCAACATGAAGACCAGAGAGCTGTCTATGGGAGAAAATCAAGCCATTTTGATGCTGAGAAAAGAGGGAAACTCGATCATAGTCACTGCACAAGCACTGGGCATAGCCAATGCAACAATTTGGAATGTCCTGAAAAAGAAAGAAACCACTGGTGTACTAGCAACCAGACACTGAACAGGTCAGCCAAAGAAAACAACAGTAGTTGATAACAGATACATTGTGAGATCTGTGAAGAAAAATGCAAAAACAACAGTCAGTGACATCACCAACAACCGCCACAGACCAGGGGTGAAGGTATCACAATCCATCATTTAAAGAAGACTTCGAGAGCAGAAATATAGAGGCCATACCACAAGATGCAAACCACTCATCAGCAGTAAGAATCAGAAGACCAGATTGGAATTCACAAAGAAATACAGAGATGATCCACACAAGTTCTGGAACCAAGATGAGCCTCTACCAAAGTGAAGGAAAGGCCAAAATGTGGAGAAAGAAAGGATCTGCTCATGATCCAAAACAAACAAGCTCATCAGTCAAGCACGGTGGAGGTAGCGTCATGGCTTGGGCTTGCATGGCTGCTTCTGGAATGGCCTCACTAATCTTTATTGATGATGTAACTCGTGATGGTGGCAGCAGAATGAATTCAGAAGTCTACAGAAACATTCTGTCCGCCAATTTACAGAAAAATTTAAAATTCTCTATGCATTAACATGAGCTAGCTAACTAACGGCCCTAGCAAGCTACTGTTGCCGAATTTTAACTAGCCAGCTAACATTACCTTTCTTTATATACTGTTGATAATTGAGGTGGTGTTCATTCCATCATAGCTCACTTGGTTAGTTAACATGATTGTTTCCTATTAGTAAAAATATGTCATTTGAAAAGTAATTACACAAGTAGTTTTTCCAGGTGACTTTATTTACTCTTACTTGAGTAATTTTCTTGATTGCTACTTGTATTTTATTGAAGTGAATTATTACTACAATACTTCAGTATTTGTGTTACAAAAGTAAGTGTGGGGCAGGGTTAGTTGTTGTAGCATTTCTTATTACTTTGTTTCTGTGATTTTTGTGTGAAGATTAAAATTTCTTTATCTGTTCCTAATAATAGGATACAATGTATTGTTTGAAATTTTTACACGAGCCTCTCTAATTAGTAAAAGCATGAAATAAACAGTTTTGTGTTCCGTCTGAGTTCATCATTTTGGAGCTTCTTGGTTTTGGCAGCATGGTGACCCAACCCAGCTTTCTGTGACACCCCTAATTGTAATGAGCAGCGACAAATCTGAGTGTGAGAGCGCTGGTCAGTAAGAGCAGCTGCTGGGGCTAATGGTGTATTGAGTTGTGGACAGTGCTGGGGTCAGGGCCTGATCCCACTGCTCCAGGGGCCAAAATACAGCGAGGCCACAGCTGGGCCAGTACGGGCCATAGACCTGCTCCAGCCACCATCAAAACCTCCCTCCACCCACACTATCCAGATTGACCAGCTCATCGCTTGTATATTGCTCACATGGCACATCAATCTGTGCCACGGTGCTTCATTCACACTCACCACACTCCAGTGAAGCCTTGATATGAAGCTTTCATCCACTCCCACATTCACCCCAACACCAATATCATTTTAAACAATGATGGAGTATCACCGCAATGACAACTCAAGAGTGATGTGGAGCAATCAATTTCTTTATTTCTTGACAGACAAACAGGGGGAAAAAAAACACTTTTTATGTTTTTTTTTTATTATTATTCTCCTATAATAAATTTGAAGCAATAAAGTTAGTTAAGTAAATGGTGATTAAATTTTTTTCAATAAATGTATTTGACTAATTCAAGGCAAGTATGCTCAATAAATATATATTATAGCCTATAGAAACTTATGCCTTAAAATTCCTAATTGACCTGAAGGTGCTGTCCAGTAATTTCAAGCCTTTCCTTTGTTCCCCTTGTTGCTCTCATTTACATCTGAGGGTATGGCCTGAGGTTGTTTTCAACTGCATGAACTACTTCATTTAGGTTCATCAAAAGACATTTCATTATAATGTAAATTAGCACAATTAGTCAGCCCATGAGTTCTCTAATGTGAATATAATGCAAAGTTCATTATCCTGTAAATATACATATGGCTGATACCAGAAGTCCTTCTTTCTCCACCTTTTCAATCTGCTTCCTTTTATAAGGCAAATTCAACAGAAGTATAGTTTGAAAACGCTCTCAGTCACCAGATCTGGCACTGTATGACATATGGCAAATGCATAACAGATATATCAGGAAGAAAGTAGGGTTGTACAGGGGGTGGGGCAAATATTTTCAAAGGAGGTTAGTAAATAAATAAAGATTTACACCATATGCATATGCACCTTTTATAACAATAGATGCAAACTTTTAAACTAATATTTTTATTAACATACTAACATTTTAATATGTTAACATAGGACTATATGACTTAACTGATGACTTACATTTTGCATCTTTGACAGTTTGTAACAGGATGTCACTGACTTAAGAAGTTAAAATTGTTCTTTTGAACAATTGACAAGTTTAGCTTTTGTATTCACAAATCCTGTATAGTGCACGGCATTAAATAGTACATACTCTATGTCACTAATATTCTAAAGCTATACAAATGTTCATTTCTTTACTATACAGACAGGGAACGATATAAAAATTTTACAACACAATATTACTTTTAAAATTGCAGTACACAGCACACGCTGTCCCAATGCCAACACAAACCGAGTGCTCATGGGGCCTTGAACTTGGATTCCCTCACTGCCAGTCCCCATGTGACCTTCCTTTATATCCTCAGAGGCATGACATGGCTTTGGCCCTGACCCTGTTACCTATATGGCCTCAGAGAGCAGACGCTTTCCTTCATTACAGCCCTTCTCATTAACTATATCCATGTCCACATTGCCCTAATGAGAGCAGGCTCTAATGTAAATGTGCTGCAGCCTACTGATGAGGGGACACGTGTGGTCCAGGCACCTTGGCTGAATTAACATGACGTCTGATGGTGGAGAGACACCTGGGCCTCACCGCTGGAGGGGTGAACCACAGGCGGGGAGCTCCTTGGAGACCAGGTCTCAGCTGTGAAAGGCACGAAGGTAAATCCACATTGGGAAGGTGGGTGGATGTGATGGGCTTTTTCTCTTGTGCTTTGATGAGGAAGAGTGGCTATTGTTTGAAGACATGCGGGAGAATCCAGTAGGACAGGACAGCAGTTAATGAGATAAAGGATGCAGCCCGTACGAATTTGTCTGGCATGTGGTGCCATTTTAATTTGTCTACTGAGATTTTCATTTGGTCCTCCCATGCTAGAAATATTTTGCCAGTTAATGGGATGAATATTAAATAACTATTTCCTCTCATGACATGGATTTAATTTCAGTTATTTAAAAAAGAAAAACTAGGTTAAAAAAAGGAAATATGATCTATTATTTATTATTCAGATTATATAATAATAAACATTGATATATAATTCACATGTATTTTTATATGTTCATTTTTTCCGTTATCCATACACTTATATTCTTGATATTCAGAACTGTTTGATAATTGTGGCAAGAAATGAAAATGGTGTAACCCTGAAATGGTGTAGCATGGAAAAATGCAGAAACTTCAGATGAAAACAGAGTTTGTCAAACTTCTTTATTTAGCAGCCAAACAGCAAGCTTATCATTCAATCACACAATATATTCCCTTAAACATCCCCCTTAGAAACCTGGAAGCAAAAGTGTTTAGAGCCTAATTAATATTCCTCTTATACATCAATGTATATGCTTAAATTTCTTCTATATAATTATTTAATTCAAATTAAAATCAACTTATTTAATTCAACGTAAAATCTAGGATTCCAGTGGCATCATCGTAAAAGCGACTAAAGTGCTAAAGCTCTGAATGGGAGCCTGCAGCTGCTGCAATCAGCCATGCCACTGAATACGTTTAATAATGATTTACACTGGTGTAATTATAATCTGATCTACAATCAGCCATGGCGATAAGTGAGTATGATGATGATTCATGCTGCTATGATAATGATCTGATCTGGAGCCAGCTAAGGGCACTGAGATGAGACTGAATTTGAAGGCAGGTGTAAAAAAAAGCATCTGACAATGATGACGCACTCAAAAGCTTGCTGGCACTGAGGGAAAAGTATAGCTCCACACATTCCTTTACATCTCTCACACATTTCTGCAAATGTTTCACACATTGTGAATACACGGTTTTAAAATCATTTTCTTTACCTGCATACAGTGATTTGATAACGTGGGTGAGAACTCCGTCCTTTAGTGTTGTATTTTAGATCATGGCAGAGCTCTGACTGCCAGCACTGAGGAAGACAACACATCTGTGACCCCAGGGGAGGTCAGGCATTCTGGACACTCCAAAATACACCATCGCCAAAATGGGGAGAAAATTGCTTTCTGGCACCCGAGAGCACAGGCAGACGCTTTTTTTTTTTTTTTTTTTTTTTTTTTTTTAAATATTCTCCATTCAAACACAACATAATTTACAACTGACTGTGTATCTGTGTGCAATTTTATAAATAAATAAACTGTTATTTTTACTGCTGTAGAAATAAACAGATATATTTTATCACATTGATTACTATGCAGTTTGACTCAGTTAATTATGATTGGCCACTCCTAAAAGCATTTCAGACAATGCCAATTCATGTAAATAGCTTAAAAAAAAAAAAAAAAAAAAAAAAAAGAATTAATTGAAACAAATCCATTTTCATGTCCTGGTAATATTTCAGAGCATTATATTTTCTCCTTACACTGTCATTCAAAAAAAAAAAGCTTCATATAAGCAGACAGCTCTCAGCATAAAGGTAGTGCCATGGTTTCACCATGAGAGGAATTGTCTGATCTTTGCAAAATATGTGACCAGACTAAGAATATCAGCAGTTA
This sequence comes from Pangasius sanitwongsei, assembly GCA_037576675.1. Taxonomy (NCBI): domain Eukaryota; kingdom Metazoa; phylum Chordata; class Actinopteri; order Siluriformes; family Pangasiidae; genus Pangasius; species Pangasius sanitwongsei. The sequence goes on along the minus strand of CM075019.1, from coordinate 11,550,706 downwards.
AATAGCAGCAGAAAATACAAAGAGAAGTGCTTCAGGAATGGGTCAGATCATGCTGCCTCAGTCTTGAGCATGAGCAAGCATCAACCTCTCCTCATTAATGTGCATGTGTGGCCGTGCATATCTGAAGAGTATAATATGGGCACGATAAGTGATTCACATTGCCGATTTGCATTCACAAATATTTCATTCGATGTTGTATTAAAGAGCTTATGGTAGATTTATATTATTTCAATTCTTTCTAGGAGAGCATTTGAGCTGAAGTGAGAATCTTGCTCAAATGTTGTACATGAATAGAATACTATTCCTGGTCATTAATGCCTTGTTTATTTCAAATAATGAAGTGATATGTGTTGCTGTGTATGTCTACCTTGCATGTGATAGCTTTAATGGTTTTTCAAGCACTTCCATAAACTGCAGAACAGCATCTGCAAGACCTTTAAGAACCATTATTCTCACCACAGCTGCCTGCCCAGGAAAGATCTTTAGTGTTTAAAGGTTACAGTGCCTCTTGATTCTTCATATCTAACCTTTAGGAGACATAAACCACATGGAGGTTGTCAAGAAACACGTAAACGCAAACACACACACACATACACACACATGCACACACACATACACAGAGGATAACTCCATCCTATTCAGACAGGTCGCACCCTCTGACCTTATATGAGGTAACTGCTCTGTGGTGGACAGCTGGCAAGGCTGCTGCTGAATTGAGCTGTAGTCCCTGTAGGATGACAAATGACAGCTCTTCACCACAAAAAATGAACTCCAAAGCATCACTTCACTCCTTAGTGGCCACTTAAGGGAAAACCATTCACGAACGGATCGCTACAACACATCAATCAGATGCAAAATCTAATAATTTGGCTCAAATCAAAAACTGCCCATATAGAAGCAAATCAATCAAGGTTAGCAAATATTGAAATAAAACATGACAATACTGTTATTACTCCTCAGATACCTTGATAAGAGTCTAGAGCCTTAGCTATAATCTAAAATCAATGGAAGCGTGCTCTAATATGAAACACCTTCTTCTTTTAATAAATAATATGTATTTATTTGTAAATAACTATACAGAGCTTCAGAGCGAAATAACACATGGTGACATCTCAGAACCAGTAACAAGAACTTGGACCATCCTCAAGTCCACCAGGAGGCTATACGACCTCTTACCCCTGTGATGCCACACTACTCCACATCCTGTAAGGGAGGCGTCCTTGGTGACTATCGCTTTCCTAAGCAGACTCCTTTTGTTAGAAATGTGTTACACCTTGGGGATGATCCTCACAGTGTAATGTCTCAGAAGTAATAAGAAGTAAACTATATGGTCACCTGAGTATTGAACATCCCATTCCAAACCCATGTGCATTAATATTGAGTTCTTCCTTCTTTGCTGTTATAACATCCTCCACCCTTCTGAGAAGGCTTTCCACTAGATTTTGGAACATGGCTGTGAGGATTCGTGCCCATTCAGCCGCATAAGCACAAGAGGATGGGCACGGATGTTGGGCGAAGACGCCTGGTGCGCACCCATAATTCCAATTCTTCCCAAAGTTGTTCCGTGCAGTTGAGATCAGGGCTCTGTGCAGGTCACTCAGGTTCGTCCACATCAACCTTGGCAAGCCATGTCTTCATGGATCTCGGTTTGTGTGCAGGGGTGCTGTAATGCTGGAACAGGTTTGGGCCCAGCCACTTAGTTCCAATGAAGGGAAATCTCAATGCTACAGCACACAAAGACATTCTGGGAAATCGTGTGCTTCCAACTTTGTGGAAACAGTTTGGGGAAGGCTCACACATGTCTCTGTGGGTCAGGTGTCCACATACTTTTGGCCATATACAGTGGTGTACACTGAGTCGCCTCTCAGCCATGTACCCCTGTGGCTTCAGTGTTTGAGCTACTTTCCTGGGACAAGGACACATTGCTGCAGCAGATCTAGGGGCATCACTATTGTGGCTGCCATCATCAGTCCTAGTATCCTCAACACACAATGTTAGGTATCTCTTTTCTGAGGTCACTCTGAGACCGAGTGCAATGTGTATGAGGAGGGGAGGATGGATACTGGATGGCTTGCTCCTTTGTGGGGGCACATAGAAGCCTGTCACCCAGGTATGGCAGTATCCTGATGCCATTGCCCATCAGGGGGGGACAAGGCCACTTGAAAACACCCATGGCACTAGGGTAGGCAAAAGAATAGGAATACTTGTCACTGAAAGACTTTGGAATACTTGTCACTGAAAGACAAACTTTTGTTCTGTTCTAGGGTGAGGGGGACATGAAAATAAGCATTGTGCAAATCCACCAACTTGAACCAGTCTTGGTTACATGGCATGATGAATACCACTCAACCATGCTAGCATGCTACCATTCTATACATCTGAATCCATTGTCGATCCAAGTGCCATGACAACTCCACATTCCACCCCAGCCTGGATGTTACATTGTTGACCCTCACCTTTATTACTGACTGCACTTGTTTCCTTTTTCAGTCCCATTACCTCAGTGTATTTACATGGTTCAGTTACTTCACCTTTTTGAATTTTCCTGCATAAGGCTTTCTGGTTTATGATTTCCACTTTACTTCCTGTTTATTTGTTTGCCCTGCATGTGTTTGTGGCCTGATCGACTGACCCATGCCTGCCTACTGTTTGTGAGTTTGTCTGACTATTTGGCTTTGTTAATAAAGAAACTTATAGTTACATCTATAACTATGCCAGGGGAGAAAAGAGAAGAGAGGTAAGTGACACTTTCCAAGTGGGGAGTAAAATAATAATAATAATAATAATAATAATAATAATAATAATAAGTTTATTTTATATAAAAAGACTCAAGGTCACTTTACAATATGAAAATAGATAAACATGACAGCAGACAAAGAACAAAAGGAAATAAACAAGAAATCCATGGCATGAATCAGATCATACAGTCAGAGATCAGAAAAACAAGAAAGAAAAAGATGGGTTTTGAAATCCTGTAATGAAGAAAGACCACGTTTGTTTTTGGGAACAGAATTCCAGAGTGTGAGGGCAGAGATACAAAACGCTCGTCCACCAGACGATGTTAACCTGTGGCGTGGAATTAACAGTAGACCAGTATCTGAAGAGCGTAATGTGCGAACTGGGGAGTAAGTATGAATGAGATCAGAAATGTATGGGGGGTGCGAGACCATGAAGTGCTTTGAAGGTGATGAGGAGAATCTTGTATTGAATACGAAAACGAACAGGTAGCCAATGAAGTCTGTGTAGGATGGGAGTAATATGAGAGGATTTCTTAGAAAAAGTGAAAGTGAGAAAACCACACAGTGCAAGCTCGTAGCTCATGACTGATAGCTAATAGGCTAACAGACACTATGTCATGTACAAGAATCACACTCATCGCTATAGAAAAGGATGAGAGGAGGCTATGGCCAGCTTTGGCAGACATGATGCCTCCGAACATGGTTACAAGCTGCTAAAGAGGATAGCTTCATATTGCAAGCATGTAGTCTGATGCAGCGATTCCCAATTTTCCAAAATTGTAAATTGTGCAATCAGTGGCACCCATGTAGCAGAAAGGAACCATCAGAGAATTTGATTTCATTAACAGTAATTATTGCACTATTGATGTGCACCTGATTTGGTCATCTATTAGACTATTCACATTTTAAAGCTACAGGAAATAAGATTTTGGAATTTCTCCCTCTGTGGTTGAAAAATACTTGCGGAAGAAAATTTCATTACATGGGTTGTAGGTTGTACCCCTGTGGTCTCAGAGCATGCTGCACGTACTGGAAGTTAGGGACTTTCCCAGAGGCTCTGTGCACACCAGGTGTGTCAAATCTTTGTTATTGTAAATGGGTAAACTGAGTATCTTGGGCTTATTAATATGAATGGCTTAATATGGAACAAAATATGGACTTGTTAGGCAACATTTGTGGTTATTTAGGGGAGGAGTTGAGGTGGTGATTGGGATTTATAAAAGAAATTGTGCATTTATATTTGTGTGTGTGTGTGTGTGTGTGTGTGTGTGTGAGTGGGTGGATGGCTGTGCACGCTCGCTGTGCTGGGTATTACTCTCAACACAGCTGATTGAAACACAATTTCCTTAAAGAGGTCTTATGCACATTCAAGGGCACAATAATGCTGCAAAATCATAAAAGAACATGCATACTGGCTACATGAAACACTTAAGGTTGAGATAAATGCCTCCTGTAGAGACACCAGTGACCTTACTAGTGGTACACGCTGATGAAACTCTGCATGTAAACCTGTGCATAAAAATACTCTCATCATGACAGGCACAGGAGGCACTATACTGTCAAAAACCAAGCTGACACCCAGCTACCTTTTAGGAGCCCTTGTCTGCCATTTCTAGGGTATAAATTCTTGGTTCCTTTCAGTGACTTGAGCCATTTGAGCCAAATCAGTTAAAAGAGTCCATTCAATCACACAATTTGCTCAAATGTGGAACCTGATGATGCAGCCCAATACTACTACTGCATGCACTGAAGCGCTTGAAATCTCTAGCGCTGCCCCAAAGAGCCTGAATGATACTCATTGATCTTGACCAAAACAGATTTGTGCACCTAAGTGACTCAATCAAAAAGAGATCAGCAATCACAGGATGGATGGTTTATGCAGGATACAGTGTGGGAATACTAACAAGGGCGTGAGCATGCTTCAGTTCACAGGCACAATTTTACCAAAAGTGCTGAACGATCTCAGCAGCGTATCTGTACATTGTGTCTGTACATTGTCCTGAACCTACAGGTTCAGAGTCAGCTAAATGCTCAGCACCTGTCCGACATGTGTCAGTAGTCAGGACAAGGAAATGTGTGTGCACCCTGAGTATGTTTCTCTCTGCACAGAGATATTATAATGACAGATGTCTCCCAACAAGGCTGAGGCGTGTAGGTGCAACATTTTCAGGAATCTCGAAATGGATCGATAGCACCATGGTGGTGTTTTACATCAATCATCATGGGACACAAAATCACAAGTTATGTTGAGGTGGGCATTTCTGCCCAAAAACGTGTTAATAAACAGTATGTTCAGTAGGCCAATTTCTTTCCACAGAGCAGCTAGAATGTGCTTTGGGGAGCACTATAAACCATAAAAGACAGGTTAGCCCATTTTGCAAAAGAAGTGATTGCACAGGCAGAGGCTCTGTGATCGTGAAGCAGTGATATGGTTCTCACCAGTCACTTTCCCCAGATAAGGTGATAAGGTTACAGATTGAATGTACCTTCATCCCACCATATGTGCTCAATGGTGGGTTTGAGTGATTCTTATCTTCATAGTCTTCATAGTCCAGTATTAGGACTTTGAGTGATAGTTATTCTCAGTAGAGAACGATATTCAAATTTTGTTTGAGTTTTATCTTGAATACAAAGACTAGAATCCTATTCTTTACACAGTACAATGCCAGATCGTTGTTTGATTCTCATCCTTAGTAAAAGATAGTCTGGTCTGTCTGAAGGGGTGCGCTATCAGGACATGTTACGAATCCTTGTGAAACCTTTGATATACTGTCTCCAATAGCTCAGAAGGAAACGCCCCTAGTGATCTGGAACACAAGGAAGTAAAAATGTAGTTTACATATTTAGCAATGGGTCCATGACTAAATGCAGGATCAGCAGGTCAGCTAGGTACTTTGTGTTGATGGGCATGGACAGAGGATGGGCGTGATATTGTGGGGACCTTTTATAGGCACACTCACAAGGTGATGACTTTGCTATTGGTACTTGGCAGAGAATCAAGCAGACAATAATACTCTACTTAGTGTTAGTATTAGTGCTAATGGAAACTTCCCTGGTTGTACTCCACTTAGTTGTAGAACCATAGTTACACACATAAGAATCCATTTTAAGTTTTTATTTCCAGTTTAATTTTATTCACTGTTGTGGTTCTGGATTTGCTGTTGTCAATTTTGCCTTTATAAGCTTTATTAGCAGTGTTAGCTGACATATCTAGATAGCTTACACAGACCATGAAGCTCATTTTACACCAGATATGGTGACTGTGATTCATTAGCACCATCACAGAGCCCCTGGTCTAAGGTCACACAAGCTTATTTTTATGATCATTGTTTATAAATGGACAAAAACAACAGCCAACCATGTAGCAATGATTTTATATAGTTCTTCAACATGCAGATGTTTTCTTGAAATGCTGAAGAGGCAAACTTCCTCCTTCCTTCAGACACACAAAACCCTTTTACATGCTTCTCCTGAAATACTTCTGTTTTATATTTACCAGCCAGTTTTAACAACTTGTTACGTTTAGGTCAAATTAGCCCTATAATATATTAAAAATATATTTGTTTGTTTGTTTGTTTGTTTGTTTCTTAAGGAGAAAAAAAGATGTTTAATGTTCATTAGAAAGATTAAGCCAAGGTTATCAAGTTTGGTGTGGGCAAAATAGATTTACTATTGGTCCACTGTAGGTAGAAAAAAAAAAACTTAAACAGAAAATAAGGGTAAATTGAGCTTTTTAAATTATCACAAGTATTACAGAGTCTCACCACCAGGTGCCACCAGAGGTCTACTTTCAAAAATATTTAATCTAAGTATGAGAATGTAATGTGTTAAGTATTAAAAAATAATCTATAAAATAATAAATTGTTTAGTAGATTTACTCTTATATAAATGTAAATCAATATGCAAAATACCCCCCATAATAAACTATTTGATATACAGCGATAGTCCATGTTTATACTAATATAATGGGCAATTCATTTACACATTTAATCATAGTGAGAAAGTGAAAAAATAAATACTCTCCTCTTCCATTCCTGGTTAAACCGAAAAGAACTGCGAAACAACAATTACAGCTTGACACATTAGTGCCACATCACTTTTGATGTAAAATGGACTTTTTCGCATATGAAGCATTTAGTCCACTGAATCAAAAAGCTGATGTGTTTTTCCCCTTGGCACAGTTCGTTTATGCAAGTGAGAACACAGCAATCGCACTCAGGTGTGAACCAAAATAACGAGTCCTTCACCAGCCATGCACGCTGGTCTCGGTCTGATTCCAAGTGAACTGTAGAGACATTTGATTGTGGGAATTCGAATTGACCCTGAATTCACCCTGAATTTCTTCTAGTGTTTAGCACTGATTCTGCCATTTTTGCCTTTCTAATTATTGGTGGTCATAACCTTCTTATTATTTATTACCTACAGTAGTTTTGCCTTTTTATTGAAAAACAAGAGGAACAAAAGTAACAAGAAGAACAAAAAAAAAAAAACACTAAATAAAAAAACACTAAATAAATGTGAGGTAAGTGGAAAATTTTAACAATTATTTTAAATGTAAAATGTAAATAAGGCAGTATAGAAGGTGGCTGTGAGGTAATTGAAAGGAACATGCTGATATATCTTGGGAGGAAAAAAGTCGTCTAGATATTGACTTTTACAAACATAAAGTTCTCAAATGCCATCTGATCTACACCCACATGCCTACTCTTTTCCAGACTCCTGCTCCAGCAGTGCCAGTGCATGGCCCATGAACAATATTACCTGTTCAGAGGGAGGCCTAAGTTCATATTGACCACTTTCACACACACAAAATCTACCAGAGGGGGCTGTCCTCCATCAATCTTGTCTCCAGTGTCTAACTGGCCACAGCAGTTGCTGCCTTGCATGAAGGCCCGCTCAGAGTCATCCTCTATGCAGAGGTGCTTACGATCCATGTAGCATTTTAAAAACCAAGGAAACATGACACATGCACATACTAGCCCAATATACATCTGTAAAATGTAGTGAGCTCACTCTGTGTCAGTGACAAGTTACAATGGCAATGGAATGGTGTCCATCTAAGTATGAAGGAGTAGATATAAAAAATTGTTTTAGGCATCAGATTTAATAAGATCCACTACCAAGAATTGTTTGACAATTTGACTCCAACTGTATATATATTATGTTGTTATTCTTTCAGCTGCTCCCATTAGGGTCGCCAGCGGATCGTTGGTCTGCATATTTGATTTGGCACAGGATGCCCTTCCTAATGCAACCCTCCCATTTCATCCAGGCTTGGGACTGGCACTGAGAGTACACTCCCAATGGCTGGGTTGGTTCCCTGCCCAGGAATCGAATCCGCGCAGTGGCAGTGATCCTTAGCCAGCAGACCACCAGGGACCCAATTATATATATTTTATAAACTGGGAAATTCTTTCTCTTATCTTCCTCATATGAAAATAAATGATATATTAATATCATGTTCACGTGATATTTGTTTCATTTTTTTAATAATTATCACACCATATTTTTCTATTAAAATAGTAACACTTGCATGTAAACAATGCTACTGTCTTTATTTAATGACTAGCACCTGATAGCGATTCAACAAATACAGACTGCTATGTAATTTTCATTTCAATTGCTTTCACTTTTATTTTTTTTTTTGGCAATTTTTCACTTTTCACTTAGTTGAAAGTGATGGAATCATGTTTGGGAAATATGCTTAAATAAAGTTGTATTATTGTATTCAAGGAGAACAGTTTGGAGATTACATGGGTCATATGCTGCATAATTCCCAAAAACACTGGCAATATGCTCCTGGAGATTGCACTTCAGTGTAGACTGAGTGGTTGCATATTGTATTACCTGTAGTCTAGAATGTAAATTACACACACACAGAACTGATAACAGCATGATAGACCTGCCATGTACAAGACGCTGTCACGATTGGTGTAGATCTGTTTGAATAACTGATCTGGTAGTAAATCCTTCTAAGTCTGTAAAAAGGAGGAATGTGGAGTATTAAATTGAACAAGTTCTCCTTCTAGGAATGTTCTATGTTTGAGGGATCAACATTAAAATAAAAAAAAAATGTACAATTTGTTAAAAGTTAATCACCTGAATGACTCCTGCATCTCAATTCGCCTACTATTCATCCTACATAGTATGCAAGATTAGAATTAGTGTGTCCCAAATCATAGTATATTGAAATGAGTATCCCAAAGATACCCGGACGGTCTACTATTTCTGGCAGATTTTCGACGTGTGGATCCGTGGACACTTTTCCAGCTAATATTGCCCACAACTCCTTGTGTGATGGACCAGGAGTTTTGTGATGGTTCGCTTCGCCGAATTCAAGGACGAGTTTTAGAGAGGTGTAAATGAAATGTGGAAAAACAAATCAAGGGAATTGTAAAATAAGTTATATAATATAAATGACATGAGGAATAATGAATGAAGAAAAGCTGAAATGCATTGAGGAGTTTGTTTACGGTGCCAGTGTTCTCTTCCGGGCAACAATGCTCTCTTCCGTTATATGACGTGTTAGTATGTCCCAGTACCTGCATACTCTTTTGGCACACACTCAGAAGTATGTACTCTTTTTTTTCTTCTTCTTCACAAAAAGAGTATGTACTTTTAATGCATAGAATAAGTAGGCAAATTGAGACACAGGGACTGATTTAAGTGATGAATGATTAAAACAAATATCCACACTAGCTGGACTTGCAAGACCACAATGTCAAATCAGAATAAATATCAGAGACCATACTCCCATAAACTGTGAGAACAGAGAAAGATTAAAAGATCCTCTGGTACATGCTGCAGTAGAACACCTCCACACACCGATTCTTGGTGTTTAAGCCTGAGTCTAAGGGTCCCATCATCTGTACAGAGGTGTACAGTACTTGCAGAATAAGAGGTTACTGTGGATCCATAGCAAGCTTGAGGAAAGACAGGAGAGATTAAGCTCACTAACACGCTTAGCAGCAATCTCCTTAAGCTACATTATTATCTATACAGTAACTAGAATAACAGTAATATTAGTAATGCTTATAATTACTAAGAAAATAGATAATAAAGAGCAGTTTATGGGCACATTCTGTTTGAGCTTTATGTTATGGTAAAAGGTTCATGATGTAGTCAAGCTGCTAGGAAAAGAGAAAGAAAGACAGAAAAGAAAAAAAATCTTTGGTACTTGTTTAAAAGTGTGTACCAAATCCAAAAGACTTGAGAACTTATGCGGGTATAAACCAGCATAAAGATGGTGTCCTGTCGGGACTGTTTTATTTTCAGTTCATGCCACTGGGTTCAGTTAATGAAGTCATCATTTTGAAGGTAAGGAAGGTAAGTGTAAGCATATATCCAAGTTTAAAAATAATAATAATAAAATAAAAATTAGAGGAAAAAAGTCTTTGCCTATTACTCTACCTGCCTGACACTACAATACTATAAAGATCTTTTGGTAATGAGCTACGTATATTATAGTAAACAAAGTACAATTGCAAATGATTTGCAGTCTGCCTGGTGTATCTACAGTATAATTAATAATCATCAAACACAGCTAGCAAGCTAATATACATTTTGTTCATTTTAGCCTGTCATTTTGGTCATTGTAGCCTCGCTAATTAGTAAATGGCAAGAATTGAAACTATGAATACCTTTGAAAACATTAACAATTCTAGGTAAATTGTTATTTACTACATATATATGGTCTGAGAACTTACCTTGAGTGACTAAGTGCTAAAGTAAGCTTCCACTCTCGATACCTATCCTAAACTTGGTAGCTAGCAGCAATAATTTACTCAGTGTTTGTTTTCAAAAAAAAAAAAATTCACAAACTCAGCAAAAATGTAGCAGAGGACAGTACATCTGGATGTTTAGTGTGCAGATATTAAACAAGGAGAAAAAGGAAAAGTCATCATATTTCAGGCTGAAATGAGTCATACACCCATATTTTTAGACCATAAATTGTAATGTTTTGTCCATTATATACATCCATCCATCCATCCATCCATTCATTCTCTGTACCCATTATCCTACACAGGGTCGTGGGGAGACTGGAGCCTATCCCAGGGGACTTGTGGCACACAACAGGGGACACCCTGGACAGGGTGCCAGCCCATCACAGGGCACAATCACACACACACTCACACACTCATTCACAAGCTATGGACAATTTGGAAATGTCAATCAGCCTACAGCGCATGTCTTTGGACTGGGGGAGGAAACCAGAGGACCCGGAGGAAACCTGCAGTACAGAACGCCTCCACACACATTCTTGGTGTTTAAGCCTGAGTCCAATGGTCCCATGCCCGATAGGATAACAGCCTATAATACAGCATACAGCAGAAGTGAGTACACCCGTGTGCAATATCACTTAATTGTCAAATGATTCAAAATTGTATCACCTATCCGTAATTGCATTATTTCTAAGTTGACATCAAAAATCAAACACTAATACTTTAGAAAGACTATATTGAAAATACAGGCCCCAAAGTAGAAACTCAGTGCAACAAAAGTGAATACATCTGTGATTCTTGACACAGAAGTTAGAAATCCTGTGATCAATGAAACAAAATTTAGTACGCCTGTGATTTCCAATTAGCCTAATTGCATGAACATGGTTAGAAAATGACCTGTGAATACTTATATCCAGCTCTACAATATACTGTGCTCAATTATTATGTTAATATATTTTCAATTACCAATCCCAACTGCATTCAGCTATCATAATTAGCACTGTTAACATGTGTGTGATATGACATAGTGGGTAAAGGGATAAAAGTGTTCAAGAAGGGGCATGAATGATGGGGTGTGTGTATTTCAGTGTGTTTGTAATATTTTTTCATGAGTCTTTTTCCATTAGTAATGTTATTACATTATCAAATGCCATTTACTGATATTAAATTTATATTTTTGTTAACAGTTTTTAACATCCTAAAGTGAATTTCGCTGCGCACATGGGCATCTGTCAGTAGAGATGGGCCCGTCTATATGAAGTACAGACTGGTGTTTGACTCTGATTCTTTCTTTAAAAAACAATCATAAAAATATTAAAATATCAGTCTAATATATTGATACAGTGTGTTTACATTTTTGTCCAACAGAATGTGACCCTTTCACAATCATCCTCTGCCTGTGAATCACACACACACACACACACACAGAGAGAGAGAGAGAGAGAGAGAGAGAGTTTGTCAAACATGCACACAGAACTTTCTGGAGGTAACCACAGCTGGTGGTTTAAATTGATTATTATTTATTATTTCATATAAGCATATTGAATTAGCCCATATTTTCAGATGACTTTCATCATCAACTTTCAGAACCTTGGGGTGATTTGTTTGTTGTGTCTGTCTGTTTGTTTGCTTTGAGTGAATAATTTAACTTCTTTCTGGATTATTTATTTATTTGTATGTTTGTTTGTTTTGAGTGAATAATTTAACTTCTTTCTGAATTATTTCAGTATTTGTTTGTTTGTTTGTTTGTTTTGAGTGAATAACTTCTTTACGGATTATTTCTGTAATTAAACGGCACCCAAAAAATTTTGATTATTTATTTCACATATAATTCCTGATGTCCATATTTACAAATGTCTTTATATGCACAGGAAGACTTTTGAAAGGATCGGTAGCGCGATGCTAATCTTCTCACTAGTTGCTATTGGATAGAAAAGAAATTCAGTGGTATCGTCCGTCCCTAGCCGCCACGGCCGGTCCGGATGCGCATGCGCACTCTTCCCTCTTCCCACTACCCCCCCTCCTCTTAGCAACAGAGCAGCAGCAAAGATGGCTGCCCCCAGTAACGCCGAGCGCTCTCCTGAGAGGTCGGTGCCGCTGAAGACGCCGAAAACCGAGCTCCCATCTCCCGAATCGGACGAGCTGAGTGATGGCAACCAGTACCACTCTGACCCATCCGCTCCCAGCAGATTCCCACCTCTGAATGTGTCCATATCAGCGCTGGGGGCCGGAGGCGGCCCAGCCTCTGCCTCCAACAACAGCAGCAGCAGCGTCGCTAGCGGCGGCGGCGGCTTCACGGTGTGCCGCGGCATGTCATGGACTCCATCCGAAACCAACGCGCTCATCGCCGTGTGGGGCAACGAACGACTCGCTGAGGCCCGCATGCAGCAGCTGGAAGTTGCAGGGACGGTGTTTTCCGGCAAGGCGCCCGGTCCGGCCATGTATGAGCGGGTTTCCAGAGCCTTGTCAGAGCTCGGATATGACAGGACTCCGTCTCAGTGTAGGGAGAGGATGAAGGTAATGTCAGATGGCCAGCAGAGCCGAGCAGCACTCAGCCTTCAGGTTCACACAGACCTGTAACAGTGTGGAGCTGTAGCATTAGCCTCGCTGTTTGCTGCTGGATTTCTGCTGAAGGTGTCAATAAGAAAGAGAAAAATACGGGGTCTGTGACTGATCTAACATATTAACATCTCTGGTGTTCCTGATAGATCTTTGTTACTAACTTTGTCATCTATTATTAACCTTTGACCTACTAATAAATAGTGTAATACAAAAAGAAAAAAAAAAAACACTTGCTATCATAATAAATCTCTCTTGAAAGCTAGTGACTGCTTTTCAGTAGCATAATTTAATCAGTTCCACAGTATACACACCTGATAACCTGCTGCAGTGAATTTTATGGTGTGTATGTGGTTTTGTTTATATAGTACATGTGTGTTTATACAGCACTTTAGTGTAACATGGATCCTTCTATTAGTTGTGGTCTGTGGCATGTAAGTTTGATGCTATATCCTCCATTAGTTTTAATCTCTTTAAGCTGTAAAAGTCAAGACTTAAAGGCAATGCCAAATTACCTTCTTTTCCCATGCTGATTGTTTTCACTACCAGATGAGTACCACATGTGGTTTAACCTAATACAGTAATTCTAGGTTGTGTGCACACTCTCTCTGTGTGTGTGTGTGTGTGTGTGTGGGTGGGTATAGAGGGTGTTGTTAGCATGCTGCTTCGTATTACATGCACTAGACTTGTACGATTTCTTAGTTTATCAAAATAAAAAATAAAACACACATTCCATGACAGACTATCCTAAACGAGTTGTGCACTGGTTTCAGAATCATCTGCTGCCTTACCATTAATCATTTGTGTCCCAGCTGTGGAGAGATTAACAACACAGAGTGTCTTCCTGTAATATCTAACAAGCTTGGAGACACTTGTGGAGGGATCTCGGTACAATCCTCCATACAGATCATTTTAAGCTACTTTATGTTTTTAGGCGGGCTTTCCACCTCCATTTCAGACCTCGCATTTTCAATAGGGTTCAAGTCTAGAAACTGAGATGGTGATAGATTTTGTTTCTTTAACCGTTTCTGTGAACGTATGTTTGACTCACCTGTACAGCTCGATCTGTAGCCAAGGAGAAGCAACCAGGTTTTGGGGATAAAATATCCTGGTATCTTTACAATAGCTCTCAAAGCACCAGCCCCAACATCCCCAAATCCTCAATGATCTACCAACACGTTTTACAGCAGGTTTCAGGTTCTTTTGTCACCAAAAATGTTGATGGTGTGCATAACCAAAATGTTTGATTTTGGTTTGAGCTGACCACAACACATGATGTTAGTTCTAATGATGCTTCATGCTGTCAGGAAGGGTTTCTTTCTTGCATGGCCTCTTGTTAGAAAAGTGGCATTTAACAGTTGATTTTGAAATTTGACATCCACAAGAATCAATGAAACCCTGCAATTTTAAAACTTTGGGATCTTTTTTCCCCCCTCCTTCCTCATTTTCCTTATTGTGCTGGGGGACAGTGCATTCATGGGTCCAATTTCCTTCTGCTTCAGATATATTAAACCTTTTGTTATGGCCCTAATTCTGCTTAATGATATTTTTAACTGCTTGTGTTGAACAGGCCAACAACAACCTGTGTCTCTTGTGTTTGGACAAAGGGATTTAACATGTGTGCAACCTCATATTTATACCACAGGGAAAAGCCACAACAGAGTTTCTGGGGACTGAAAAAACATAGTATACTATATATATAAGTATACTTTTTTTGAAGAATGACTGTTTATTTAAAGAATTCTTTAGGAGTGTCAATAATTTTGTCAACATCATGTAAAAAAAGTTCTACTAAGAATTTCGTTTTGTTAGAACAAAGATAAACAGCTTTATTTATCGTTTGAAAGGGTGCCAATAATTATGCACTATATACTAGTATAATCAGTGCTGGTAATTGAATTATAAGGTAGCTTATAGTTAAAATTTGGTATTGTGATCTTTAATAGGGAATGTTGTCTTGGTTGCTCACAGACACTACGGCGATGCTACAGCCGGGTGAAGGAGCACGGCATTGGGAAGAGGAAGAGCAGTTACTCCATCGAGCAGCTGGAGAAGGTGTTCGGCCAGGGCGGCTGGGACTCTCAGAGCTGCCAGCCCGTGCTGATTAACAGCAGCGGCCTCTATCAGGAGATGGAGTCGGACGGCAGCACGATGGAGGACTACCCTCAGGAGGACTGGTGCAGCCAGGATCTTTCTGCTGCTTTCCAGGAGGGAGAAATAGAAGCTGGTAAGTAAATCATAATCTGTATACTTTGCAAGATAAGCTGAAAATAAGCATTGCTGCTAGAATGCAGGAGTGTGTGCGGAGGTGCAGAAAGTGCCTTCACTGCACATTCACACATAATAACTCCTACCATCCAGTGAGGGTGACTGTTAGTACTCTGACAACAATAAACAATGCTTTGTGATTTTTTTTTTTTTTTTAAGTTTCGCATTCACAGAGTTCACATTTTCAAAATTCAAAACACTTACCATCCACTTTATAAGGGACACTTGTTCACCTGCTCATGCACTCAATTATTCTCAATTATTATCATGTGGCAGCAGTGCAATGCATAAAATCATGCAGCTACAGGTCAAGAGCTTCAGTTAATGTTCACATCAACATCAGAATGGGTAAAAAATGTGATCTCTGTGACTTTAACCGTGGCATGGTTGTTGGTGCCAGAGCTTTTTTGCGTATTTCAGAAACTGTTGATCTTCTGGGAATTTTCACACACAACAGTCTCCAGAGTTTACCCACAATGGCACGGAGAGCAAAAACCATCCAGTGAGCCAACAGTTTTGCAGACCTAGAGAGAGAAAAGAGGAGAGTGGCCAGACTGGTTTGAGCTGATAGAACGGCTGTGCAAAAACTCTTTACACCCGTGCTGAGCAGAAAAGCATCTCACAACATGCTGAGGCTCAAGCTGGATGGGTTACAACAGCAGAAGACCACACAGAGTTCCACTCCTGTCAGCCAAGAACAGGAATCTGACGCTACAGTGGGTGCGCCATTTTCAAAATTCCTGCATTTGATTTTCACTGAAGCTCTACCACCACCAGCAGAACCTTGTGTTCAGAAATAGTTTGTACTCTTTGCATTCAACTATAGAAGCCGTTACTTGAGTAGCAAATACTATTTTGAGGCATCAAACCCACCTTAGGACTGATTGGAAAGGTGCTCAGAGCTGACCACCACACTCATGCCACTGAGCAGTTAACCTTGGAGAACCTAGAGAAGGTGCATGGTGATGCCCAGGTAGTGGCAGCAGAGACTTCCAGAAGCTGCATGTCTTTGAATCATGTCCATAAGGTGGAGACCCTTGTTGTAGAGTGGCATGTCATGGTCAGGGCTGACCATCTGTGGATGACCCAGTCGACCAGGGGAGCTCTGCGCATGCTTCCCCTGTCTCAGACAAACAGTTGATCTGATGGAATAGTCGTCTAGTACACATAGTACCATAGCGCGTGTACTGGGCATAACCAAAAAAAAAACTCTCTGCATGTTTACCTTCACGCAACCCTGTGCTAAGTTGAATAGTTATTTGGGTGACATGAAGAGAAGCACACACAGCCAGTGTGACCACTATTTAATAAAAATTTTCAGAAAGAAGAGCACGTGGTTTGACCCTTTGTGTTCTATTAGTTTCATGCTTCGCGTTAAAGTTCACCATGAATAACCTTCTTTACGCACTCCATCTGGCTTGATATAATTCGTGCAAGGATCATATGTATTGCGAGTTGAATCATTTGGTCTGTTTCTTGAGTCTATAAAAAAGAAAAAAGATATATATTTATAGTGTTTAATTACATATTTTGTTATATTTGTGATAACTGAACTGAGAAAATGCACACTATATGGTATATGGCGCAAAGAAACAACAGAAGCTGCCCTCAGTGGCTTCAGTACTGTATTGCAATCGAGACCTGCGAGGTTTTACATTATAATGTTTTTTGTTAGTCTAGTAAATGATGTGTCAACCAGGGCTGGGTGATATGACAATATAATATTGATTGGTGACATCAATATTATATATATATGAAACATACGTTCACAGAAACCACTTTTATTTAAAGTGCCGTATTCCCTTTTAGTTCACAAAGAGCATTACTTTATTACAACAGGATCTGTGTAGTTTTATGTAAATGATAATTGTGTAACCTTAATATATCTTTGATGTGTTTCACAGAAGAAATCCAACTTCCAAAGAGCAGAGTTCTACAGTTAAAACCGGAGGCTTCTGAGCATGCCCAGTAAGTAGTACTGACTGTAGTCACCATACCTTAGGAAGACTTTCCTCCAGCCCTATGTTTTCCCCCCAGAGGATTGTGTAGTAATCGTATAGATTGATTTCTCAACACTCAACGAGGCGAATAGTTTTGGGAAGTTCAGATCTATCATTTTTTGTGCTATTCAGCTTTTATTTTTGATATCTTTTTGCCAAATGTTTGAAAGGCTAACTCCTCTTGGCTTGCTAATTCAGATTAATGTCTAATTTGTCAACCCAACACTAAAAATCACATTTTTTCTATTTAAACAAAGATTTTCCCAAAAGATCTGTGCATGTAGTGTATAAGTTCACTTGTGATGTCACAAAATGTGTTTGAGGTGCTGAGCCTATCACAGTCTGCTATGCAAATACATATTACAAAATGACATGATACTCAGGAACTTTTTTATAGAACTGTTGTGTTAAGCTTGCTAGCTAGATAACCTACATCAATGTTAGTAATGATTGTGATTATTATGGCCTGTTTTGACAGAATTGTCTGCACTTCAAGAAATCACAGAGTATATAACAATAAGAATTTCACTAGTGGTTACACATGCTAGTTTACTAGTGGCTAACTAGTGGTAGTATATGCAGATGTTCTCAGTTTGTGTATTCATGCATCATCGGATATGTAAGAATACACAAACTGAGAACATCTGCATATACTACCGCTAGTGTAGAGATGTAGAGATATTCCCAGCTCAGTTTTAGTAGATTTTTGGTACTAAAATAAATATCTAATTTTACATTTTCAAATGTCTTTTGCGTGTATATCTTTGTCTTTTGTATGTGGGATGGCTGGATGATGGGGATTTTTTTTGTTTATTTTTTTTGAAAGCCCACATCGTGCTGTGATTTCCTGCAGGCGTCAGGAAGTGATGCAGAACGTGATACGCATACTGGAATCAGTGGACGTCAAATGGGAGCACTTCCAGACGTGGACAGACTTCTCACGCTTGCACCTCTCCAACAAGCTGGCCATCTTTGGCGTGGGTTACAACACGCGGTGGCGAGAGGAAATCCGCTACCACTACGCAGAGATCAGCTCCCAGGTGCCTCTCGGGAAGCGCCTGCGGGAGTACTTCAACCCGGAGAAGACAGAGGGCAGGGAGATCATGACCAAGGTGCAGAAGATGAACTGGAAGAATGTGTATTATAAGTTTCTGGACATCACAATCAGTGAAGCTCGCTGCTTGGAGCTCCACATGGAGGTGGACTGGATTTCTATTGCACAAACAAGCTCTTCAGGTTACAGCAACGGATCACAGTACCTGCTTCCAGGTGGCATTCCGAAAACCTACGGCCTCTACGCTATCGGATATGAGGAGGAGGAAGAGACTAGTAGCTTTAGCTCAGAAAACAGTGGCTCTTTAGCTGGCGAACAAGAAAGAGAACTTGGGGAGAGTGAGAATAAGCGAAGGCGGACTTCATCCAAAGTAACTTACTGCTACCTCGGCATAGCAGAAGATCGCACACTTCAGCAATGCCTCTTCCAGCACTTTCAGAGTTCAGGGAAGTGTTGTAGTCGTCCCGAGCCCGCCATCACCAGGTTTCTGCAGGAAAACTGCTCCAGGGATGGGGGCTCCTCTTCCGTGTACATTAAATTTATTGAAGTGGAGCTGGACTTTCTCTCGGCTGGATCCCTGGTGGAATGTTTAGAAACGGCAATTGGATATGCCTTGAAGTTCAACAAAAAGGACACCTTGTGACAAAAAATTTGTTCAGTGGATTTGCACGACTGTACCGAAGAGATCTCGACACGGCTCAGCTTTCTGTCTAGGTTATTCAGCCAGCGAAGAATAATTCTAGAGCGGAAACTGAGCAGCATCTAGATCTTTTCAGTTGTAGTTGTAACAGCAGTCTAACATGTTCAGGAAGGTTAATGTTCCTCCCTTGCAGTAGAATTAATCAGGGAGCTGTGGAACTGTCGAAGTTAAAATGGCGGACTCAGTGGCATCTAGACGATGCCACGTCCATTTCAAAACTGCCTTTATTTTTTATCATCCTACCAGTGCTTCAGATAATTCAAGTGTATGTGGTGACATGGCACTTTTTAAATTTCCCATCAGAGGAAAATGAAAGTTTATTGCTGTAGAGGTCTATATAATATATATTTATGAATATCGATGTTGTTAAGCATTCCAGCGTTTTCAGGAAATTGCATTCAGATGTTTTCACTATATCAGTATTTGTTTATATTTCTTTTTCTTGTGAACTCACACAGTGTCTTTATGTGTAACTGTTTCCAAATCACAGTATTGTTTACATGAATGGAAGAAAAAAATAAATGAATAAATAGGACACTATTTACACTCATTTATCATTCCATATTCATATTAAATGAGAGTTTTATGTGGTTATTCTTTTATGTCAGTCAAAACTTGTGAATTTAAATAATCAGTCCTTCCTTTTCTCTCTATTTTCTTTCTTTTACTTTAAATTCTTTAAAGGTGAACAAATTTATATTGGCAATCCTATCATAATAGTGAATTACCGATAAGAATGGGTGCAGGACACTCGAGTTCTTCCACTCCGACTTTGGCACACCAGTTCTTCATGGAGCTCGCTGTGTGCACAGGGATATTGTCATGCCGGAACATGTTTGGACCCCTTAGTTCCAGTGAAGGGAAATCATAATGCTACAACATACAAAGACATTCTAGACAATTGTGTGCTTCTAACTTTATGGCAACAGTTTGGGGAAGATCCACATGCAAGTGTGAAGGTCAGGTGTCCACATACTTTTGGCCATATAGTGTAGATTAATACGCTTAATTACACTTTTTCTAAAGTTAATGTTACAAGGGTTAAATGGCACCCCAATAGTGGAATCACTCAGCTAGACACGATGAAGCACAAGAAGCAAATGCTTCCACTGGATAAATACCTAATAGCTTATATTCACGTACTATAATTCAGTTTGTGTAAACACCATACAAAGAGTGTTTCCTATAAAACCTATAAATAAGTTGTATTTTTACCAAGCCAGTTAAGTTAATTGTCAGATGATTAATGCTAATTATTCATCTGGCATCATAAAAAGTAATAGTTTAGCTACATTTTTCCCTAAATGCCTTTACCCTAGAATGTATTCTCTCTTTTTTTTAATGCACAATAAATATTTTTCATCACGTGACCAGCAGATGGCAGTAGAAACCTAACAAGCCAGATAAGGTGTTTTATTTCCTGTTACCAAATGATAGCGTTACATGCTGGAGTCCTGAAGGAAAAGGTTACGTATGATTTGGCATTCTGTTTTAAATGCGCTGTCGATCTGTGTCGATGCAGGTTTACAGCTGATATATGTCAGAAATATAATCTATTTGTTATATGTTTTGGGCCCAATCTGGAATGTGGATAAAGAGACTGTAGAGGGAATGGAGAGAATGGTGTAAGTTTCGGGTTAGGGTAATGTTATCTGTGTGTTTTTTGCACAGCTCTGATGTAAAAATGATGTAAAAAACAAACAGGAAGCAAAATTTAGGTGGCACTGAGCATTGCTTAAAACACACACCATGAGAAACGAATTATTCCAACCCGGAATCCGCTTTCCCAGTTTACCCTATTTAAGTGTGTAGTGAGGCAAGTCTCTCTGAGAGGAGGCTCAAACTGTATGTCACATCCTGTCAATTTTTCTGGCCTTAACACTAGTTTGTGGTTATGCTATATTAAAGTGGAAGATTTAAGTCATGCTTTAATGCATAAGATATGAGCGTACAAGGAATTAAAAGTGTAATTGGTTCTATCCGGATAGAAGATTTTTATACCAATATCTTTTGGACAGACAAGACAAAAGTGGAGACGTTTGCCGTAAACCAAGTAAAGCATATTACCACTAATACCTCTAACAAACCTTGACGCATGCCAGCAGAGAGCTAATGATTTGGACTTGTTTGTAGCCACAGGACCTGAGAACATTGCACCTGACCAAAAAAGTCCAGTTTTAATAAAGTATTGATACAACTATAATGTCGTCTTTCTAACATCTTGCTAAAGTTGAACTTGGGTCATAAAGCAGGACAATGACACCAAGAGCACCAGCAGATGTGGCAGATATGGCTTCTGCAGGTCACCTGAGGATAGACTAACTCAGTTTTAGAACCTATGGGGTTTGTTATGTCCTGATACTGAGCACTTTATTAGGAACACCTGTACACCTACTCATTCATGCAATTATCTAATCAGCCAATCATATGGCAGCAGTGTAATCCATAAAATCATGCAGATACAGGCCAGAAGCTTTGGGTAATGGTCACATCAACCAACAGAATGAGAGAAAAATGTGATCTCAGTGATTTTGACTATGGCATGATTGTTGGTGTCAGATGGGCTGGTTTGAGTATTTCTATACCTGATGATCTCTTGGGATTTTCACACACAACAGTTTCTAGAGTTTAATCAGAATGATGCAATAAATAAAAAACATCAAGTGAGTGGCAGTTCTGCAGACGGAAACATCTTGTTAATGAGAGAGGCCAGTGGAGAATGGCCAGACTGGTTTGAGCTGGCAGAAAGGCTGCAGTAACTCAGGTAACTACTCTGTACAGTTGTGGTGAGCAGAAAAGCATCTCTGAATGCACAACACGTCAAACCTTGAGGCGGATGGGCTACAACAGTAGAAGACCACATCAGGTTCCACTTCTGTCAGCCAAGAACAGAAAGCTGAGGCTGCAGTGGGCACAGGCTCACCAAAACTGGATGGTTGAAGACTGGAAAAACGTAGCCTGGTCTGATGAATCTCGATTTCTGCTGAGGCGCACAGACGGTAGAGTCAGAATTTGGCACCAACTGCATTAATCCGTGTACCCAACCTGCCTTGTGTCAACAGTCCAGGCTGGTGGAGGTAGTGTAATGGTGTGGGGAATGTTTTCTTGGCTCACTTTGGGCCTGTTAATACCAATCAATCATCGCTTGAATTCCACAGCCTATTTGAGTATTGTTGGTGACCATGTGCATCCCTTCATGACCACAATTTACCCATCTTCTAATGGCTACTTCCAGCATGATAATGCACCATGTCACAAAGCAAAAGTCGTTTCAAACTGGTTTCATGAACATGACAATGAGTTCAGTGTTCTTCAGTGGCCTTCCCAGTCACCAGATCTGAATCCAGCAGAACTCCTTTGGGATGTAGTAGAACAGGAGATTCACAGCATGAAATTGCACCTGAAAAATCGGCATGATTTGCTGACGCAATCATGTCAACATGGAGCATAATCTTACAGGAATGTTTCCAACATCATGTGGAATCCATTCCACAGAGAATTGAGGCTGTTCTGAGAACGGGAGGTGCTATCCAGTATTAGTACAGTGTTCCTAATAAAGTGTTTGGTGAGTGTATAATATACTGTATATACAATATGAACCAAAAAAAGAGTATACTTTCTTTTTCACATCATTATACTACTCTCAGAAAGAAATCCTGAAGGTTTCTTCAGTTCTTCCCCCTGGTGGAACCCTTACAGGTTCTATATAGAACCCTACAAAAAAAGTTGTGCTAGTGTGTGTGCTCCAGATTTACTGCGACCCTGACCAAGGTAAGGAGGTTACAGAAGATGAATGAATGAATGAATAAGTTAATTTCTTCTTTGTGGAGAATTATTTTGACTGTTGCTTTCTCTAAACTATTCCTTGTCCATTGAACATGTATCTCCCAGTGTGTTCAGATAACATAACTGATGTTTTACATTGTATTAATGTAAATTTCAATCAACCGAACATTGATTGAATGTAGGTAACCTAGGATACTGAAGTTAAAATACAAATATAGTGCTTAGGGCTGTAAAGGCGAGGTTTATATGTATTCGTGTGCCCAACACTCTCACACACACATACACACCATCGAAAAGTAGCTGGTATTCCTGCACTGACCTTTGCTCCAGCATGATGCCCTGCCTTGTAAATGGGATCTTAATGACTGGATACCATTTGGAGTTTAACTGTGCATACTAGATATGTTTAAATTACAAAGTAAGTCTGACAATGAGTAAAGAATGTAAGGTGTGTGTAGTATAACATATTACAAGATAGTCTCCATATGGCGAACCTAAGAATTCAAATTCACACACAGAATTGTTAGAAGTTGGTCACATATTCTCCTGTTATATGGAAGCACATAAAGGCCTATAGGATTTTTTTTTTTTTTTTTTTTCAGAAATATACACTACGGGGAATTTAACCATGCTGATTGCTACCCTGTTACTCTATTTCCACTCTGCGTTTGCTTGAGCTGTTACAGCTGGTGAGTAGCCTCAATTTTCACCTGAGCAGTGAAGCAGCAGTGTCTCTCTTTATAACAACAAACCAGACCACATCCTTCTCTAATATCCGAGCATCACACTGCATCAGCCTAAACCCTGTTTCTATGGCAACTAGCCAGCCTGGTGGAAAAGGAGTGAAAGGAGTTCACCTAAAGCCAAGTCGATTTGCTCCTCTTTTGTTCATTAGTCTGTCTGTCCACTCAGTGGCTCAAGAAGAGGAGAAGGAAAGCCAGAGGTTGGGCCAAAGTTTAGAGTATTGATAGCAGTGTGAGGACTGAGGACAGCAGAAATGTAGAAGCGTAGAATGTGATCAAAAATAGCACTCGCATCCACAACCCTCAAGAAGTTAAATTATTGATTAATTAAAGTGATTCATTACTCATTTGTTTTATTGTTTGTTTTAAATTATAAAAGGGCACAACCTATCATTTTTTTCATATACATTCAAATTGGTGTACATCAAACTATCATGCATTTGTCAACTGAACTATTAGGGATAATCTCAGGATTGTCATAATGATGGTATGTCGCACGCATCATTAATGTCATAATGGATTAATAGAATAGTTGTAGCCATAGAATAACAATGTATGTCATTTCTCAGTTTCAGTATCAAAATGTGAGCAAGCCTACACATCAATATGATCACACACCTGCAAATTCTATATGAAGGTTAGGAGTGATTTAGCTTTTTTCTTATGACTTTATCCATACAAAATTGGAAGAATCCAAGTACACCACCCGCACTCATATACATTTCTAAGAAAAGCAATGTATACTAAGCACTACAGTAGACCAACTTGGAGATACTAGACATTAGTATGTGGGATACCTTTAGTTCAGTTCAGTAAGCTTTACTGGCAAGACTATACACAGATACCGTATAAAAGAACTGTTATTACCAAAACATATTTAAATTAAATGAGAGTTCCTACAGAGGAATAGAGATTAGAGAACAGAAATCAATTTTAATAATAATAATAATAATAATAATAATAATAATAATGTCTCACGTGCAGGAAAAAATACAAAGATGTTTGTTATATTTATTATTATTATTATTATTATTATTGTTATTATTAATTAAGCGCCAGTGACATCACATAATAATAATAACAATAATAATAATAATAATAATAATAATAATACCTAATGTCTCAAGTGCAGGAAAAAAATACAAAGGCGTTTGTTATATTTAGTCTATTATTATTATTATTGTTATTATTATTATTATTATTATTATTATTACTACTATGTGGAGTTACCTGTAGGAGAGGCGGTGTTAGTGACGTCACTGGCGATGGGGGCGTGGCCACTGTACGCAGGTGCAGCTTTTCTCTAGTCCGCTCAGGCAGAGTAACGTTCAGTCCCACGGAAAGGCTGTTATCACCTCTGCTAGAGCGTGTCGCAAGGGTTTCGAGGTCGAAGTGCAAGGTAAAAAAAAAATAATAATAATAATAAACTACAGCATTAAAAACAAAAGCTACGGTCAGTTTGTTTCCGAGCGCGTGGACAACTGTTGGAGTCGTCGTCTCGGTGTTGACTTTTCCACTGAGGAGGCAGATATATATTTATATATTTATATATTTAAATTAAGCTCGCGCTCTGAACACTCAGGCGCTGAGCTGTTTAAGAGCGCGCAGTTGGCAGGAAGACGCTCGGGGCAAAGCGTCGGCGAAAGCAGTGGATTTGTAGATAACGCGGTTATCTCGGAGGACAGAGAAGCAGAAGGGAGAGGGAGGAAGGACAGGCGGAGAAATGGAGAGCCGAACTTGGGAGAAACTTGACACACTGCTGTCCGTTCTGACGCTGCTGTGGCTTTGCCCAGGTAGGTGTTAACCTGTGTTTCTTTAACCAGAGAAAAGAATAAATAAATATTCAAAATAAATATGTGTGTGAATAGCTACATAGGCTGAATACACTCATGTGAGCCATGTGGAGTAGGCAGAACAGTAATCTACCAGGATTAAAATAATAACCATCTTGTTTAGTACCCTTTGAAAAGGGGTTTAAGTGGCCTATAATGTGATTAATCCACCTCATCATTTCTAATTTCCATCAAGTACACTCTCAGAAACAGGTACTAAACTGTACCGCTCCTTGTCACTGCGATGGTACCCTGAAGCACACACCTTTTATACAATTAATATGTACCTTTTACCTTTTACGAAAGGTGTATCTTTAAAGCTGTAAGAGGTAATCATGATCCAGTGAAATCTTTATAAAGGGGCACTATATCCACATTTCCCAGTGAAACATACATATTAAATAGAGACGACACCGATCCGATACCCAGGATCATTATTTGGCAGATACCAGCAAAAATTTGTGGAATCGGATGTGGATTCCTGTAAAGTTTTTATTATATTTTTATAATAAAATGATATTTATACTTTACATATATGTAAGATAAGAAACAGAATAAGAAATGCTGTGGTTTCGTGTAAGTCTTGTTTTTTAGCTACGTATTTTTACCTGTATTCTTTTTTAAGTGCGTCAGTTTTAAAGAAATATTTTGAAGCTTAGTAGTTTTTAAAGGGAAAAAAAAAAAAACATCGGATGGGTATTGATATCAGCGCAAGGTTTCGGTGTTGGAAAAGAAAAAGTGGTATCGTGCCATCTTTAATATTAAAGGTGTGAAAGATAAGGGTAGCTCCCCAGCAGCAAGGAAAAGGTACAGTTTGGTCCCTGTTTTACTGAGAGTGTAGGTGAGAGTTTTTGTCTGTCACCTAAAAATCCCTCACTTTGTCATGCAATGGGCTTTCAACCATATAGATAATTTTTTAAATATAATTTTCTTTATAGTTGCTAATTCGTTAAATCCAAGAGGTTCATTTCCACCCACATTCAAACATATATTTTTGTCATGCATGAGAAAAAAATGGCACTCTCATGATGGCAGTCGTAGCAGTGTGCACACCCTTATGAGACCCTGTTACCAAAACACCTCTATGTGCGCATAACCACGGTATCACACTGGTTTCGTGAAAACGGTGGGAAAGAATAACTCAGGACTCATTTCCATAGCCTGTGGGAAGTAATGCGGAGTGTGAAGTACAGACAGTATTTACAACCCAATTGGTTTAAATGAGCCATTTATTATTATCTATTAGTACTTAAGACTTACTTATTCAAACAGTAGTTCTTTTCTTTTTTTTTTATTTTTAGTAAATGACCTGTGAAGTATGACCTTGGCTGCTGTTACTGGTTCTGTTATACACACACAAATGCACAAACACTAACTTGCAGGTGTGTCCTCCCATGCACTGTTCTGTTTTTTGGAGCGGAAACAGGGATAATAGCATCGTGAAAGAGAGGAAGGAAGAACAGCGTCACCATGATGACTGTTGGGATGCAGGAAATTGGAGAAATAATGGTTGGCTATTTTGGAATGAAATATGAAGTAATGATTTCTCAGAAACAAAGAGAGGGGATAAAAGCTCGCTTCTTTTCACATTCCTTATTAGAATTTGTCCTACTGTTTAGTTTTTAATACTTGAGTGAGTCAAAGTTACACATCCGGTTATTGGAATGTTGACATATTCTGAGAATGACATCCAATTGTGTGCTGCAAATCTGAAGTTATTTTGATATTGATGAAAGTAACATTTAATGTGTGATGTAGAAGTTGAAGAGTGATGTATTCATGGTGTGCGAACAAAACAAAATTAATTTGAGCGGCTATTGCACATGACTTATGCTACAGGCTACTGTCTAGTGAATTTTTAGAGTAATCCTGTAATAGGCAGTTGAGAGTTGACAACATGCAGTCATCCAGCATACAGTCCAGCGGCTCATTTTGAGCGGTTTCGGACGTACCTTCCACTGTGTTCGAGGTAATATTAACCAGGATTGACAGGTTGCAGCAAAATTTCCAGCCCGACTACATCTCAGAAACTGCACAAAAGACCTAAAACCAGTACAAAATTTGGGCATTGGAAAATGTAGACATTTCTTCTTTTTCTCAGCCTTTATGTGGGAAACAGTTAGCATTTCACATGCATTTCTGATGAACGGATTATTCACTCCATAATCCATCCTCCCTTCTCTCTTTCAATCTTCACAATATATGTTACAATAGAAATGGTTTTGTACATCATAGACACACTGTCTGCATATACACTTTGCCATTTTGTGGAAATATATTACATTTAATTCAGATTTTTTGCTATGAAACAAGAACGCGGCAGAGTGTTTTAGACTAGCGTAACCCTGTTAAACCTGTCATTAACTGTACTGTCCGCTCCTCCTTCTCCTCCTCTGAAACTGTTCATAGAGCGGCTCTGGGGCAGGGAAAATCCTGCCCCATGTCTGTTATTAGAACTTGCTGCAGTTCCCATTTTTGACCACTAGGTGTAATATACAGTGGATATAAAAAGTTTACACTCACTGTTAAAATCAGTGTTTTGTGATGTAAAAAATGAAACAAAGGTAAACAACATACATTTTTTTTCCACCTTTAATGTGATATACCAGCAAAATTAATGTGGAAAAACAAACAAACATTTAGGGGAAAAAACGTACAACAACCTGGTTGCATAAGTTTGCACACTCCTTAACTACTATTTTGTTAGTTTTGCTTGTAAGCACTCAGTCTTATCGGCTAAGAGTCTACCAACTTAGCACATTTTGATTTGCCAATTTTATTCCACTCTTTCTTGCAAAAAAGCTCCAGATTTTTCAAATTGTCAGGGGATCTCCTGTTCACAACCTAGCATCATAGCATGATGCTGCCACCACCATGCTTCACCATGGGTATGGTGTTCTTTGGGTGATAAGCTGTCTTGTTTCGGTGCCAAACATATCTTTTAGAGTTATGACCCAAAAGGTCTACTGTGGTCTCATCAGACCATAACACATTTTGCCAAATGGTTTGGGGTGATTTAGGTGGGCATGGATTTTTTTTCCGTAAGAAAGGCCTTCCATCTAGCCACCCTACCCCATAGCCCAGACATGTAAAGAATATGAGAGATTGTTGTCACATGCAGAGAGTAATCAGTACTTGCCAGATATTCTTGTAGCTCCTTTAATGTTGCTGTAAATCTCTTGGCAGCCTCTCTGATAAAGTTTCTTCTTGT
The DNA here is from genome assembly GCA_037576675.1 of Pangasius sanitwongsei. Lineage (NCBI taxonomy): Eukaryota > Metazoa > Chordata > Actinopteri > Siluriformes > Pangasiidae > Pangasius > Pangasius sanitwongsei. The sequence continues at coordinate 11,522,094 of CM075019.1, read as the reverse complement.
TCTTTTGTCAATTTTGGAGGAACATCCTGTTCTTGGTAATGTCCACTTGTTGATGATGGCCTTCATGGTGTTCCATGGTGCATCTGATGTTTTGGAAATTCTTTTGTATCCCTCTCCTGATCAGAACCATGAAATCTTAAGCTGTCAGACAAAAAATCCTACAGAATCCTACAGCTGATCTTTATTTGAGGTTAATCAGAACCACTTCAGTGATGACAAGTGTGTGATAATTACTATTAGGCTAATTCTGAGCACAGTTCCCATGCCCCATTATAAAAGGGTGTACACGCTTATGCAAACACACTATTGTTTTTCTTTAATCTTTTTTAAATAAAAAAAAAAACTTTTTCATTTTATTACATTGTTGGTTGCTATACCACATTAACGATGAAAAAAACATCAGATTTTTTAAAAAATGGTCAGTTTCCCTTTTGCTTCCTTTCAGGATGTTCATATCAGAACCTTTTCCGAGACTGCAGACCGTGAACTGTATTTCATTTATGGAATGTTTTAGTGGCTCACTGTTCCTTTGTCAATCATATCTCCAGAAATACCGAAATGCTTGCTAAGCGAGCGCCTAGGCTGCACTCCCTTGTACCAGCCTCTCCTTAGCTATAATTACTTATTTCTTAACATAATATGAGCTGGCTCTTTCCCAGCACTTTTCTGCCAGGAATCCATGCCATGAGTGAAGACAGCTGGTCTCTGTACCTATGCAGTTTCACAAATACAGACTCCATTAGTACTGCTGCTGCATAAAAAGTGGATCTGGTGAGCCAGGTGGCTTGGGTATTTTTTTAAATCTCTATCAGAAAGCATGTCACCAGTTGTATTAATCCTCCTTGAATCTTCCTCCTTTGATAGTGTTTACATGGCATAACATGGTTTTGAGCAAAAGCCCTTACTGGGATCATGGTAACTTCAGTTGAGCAGAATGAAATGAGAAATAAAAAATTAAACAAGTCTTTTTACAGTTTGTTATAAATATTGCCCTATAGAGAAAATACATCTGTTCTTGTCCCTTATATCCTAAAAAACTGATTTTTGGTTTTAAATGTACCATGCTTCTTAAGGCATTATAAGTGAAAAGGAGTGTCTAAATCTAGTGACAGAATGTTCCATCTATGGACGTGTGTGAGAAGTTTCCTCTCCGTCTGTGCTCTCTGTCCCTAGAGGAACATGCTCAGCATGGGACAGAGGTCATGAGAAAACCAGTGGGCTACATTCCCAAAACTCTTCCTGGTCTGTGGACTGCCCCACACACACACACACACACACACACACACACACACACACACACACACTTGGCTTATAGTTATTATCTTCTTTCATTTGTAAGCAGTAATTGCTCAGTGGTGATCAGTGCATGTTCATGGTATTTATCTTGGTGATTATGAGGAGGAAGTGAGAAAGTTACAAAGAGAGTTTCTGCTGCATCTCACTATTGCTGCTGACAGATTCATTATCACACCTAAAGTTGCTGTGCAGTTGTTTGCCAAGGACACAACATTGCACCTTCTTGCTGGCACAACAAACATATGTCTTAAAGTAATTAAAGGGTTATTATATAAAGGTCTATAAATGCCTATAAGTCATGGCTGTCGATGACGTCATCAGGGACTTGTACTGTTGTTCCCATTTTAATAAAAATGTTCAATATAAAAGTTTTTGCCTAAGTATTTGCATAAGGGCTGTTTTTTGTTGTTGTTGTTGTTGCCTCGATGTAACAGCACCCCTGACAATAGTAATTTTGAGGTCTATACCTTTAACAATAGTAAAGCTATTAGGCATAGTACCTGAACATGTACATACATTTGTGCTTGACTTGACTATTTTGTGATTTTCATACCCCTATTTCTGAGAAATCTGAGGTTGACAGTATCAAGGGAGAGAGAGAGAGAGAGAGAGGGAGAGAAACAAACTTCCTAGCTAATGCTACAGCCTGCTGGATCATCCCACAGGTCATTTCATCTAGGACAGGGCTGACAGATTTTAGTCTGCCCTCACTGTCAACCCTCAGAAACATATACTGACACTTAAAGCTGCAAAAGTCAATATTTTCGTGTCTTACTAGTACAAGTAATGTGGAAATGTATATGTAGAAATTATTTTTAAAAAATGGTTTAAGCCACGGCCTCATCACCAGGGTATTATGTGGCTAGAAAAAAAAAAAAAAAAAAAACCTTTTGGAACTTGCCTTCAGGTCCGGAACGCTTCTTTTCAGTCATTTTACAGACACTCTCCAATGCCCCTTCACTCCAGTACCATCACAGGCTGAAATCAGGAAGCACTCAGTGCAGCTTGATAATTCTCCTGTAAGCAAAAAGAAAATATCACTCTGCACTAACATGCTACTTATTGGAGCTTAGAGCCAAAAAGAGCTTATTACAAAGAAAAACAAACAATGACGATCCTTGTGAATGTCCTCATAAATCATTATAAGAAGAATTTTGCATGTTTATAGTGTTATAACTTGGTTTTCAAGCAGGTGAATGGTTAAGTGTACTTGAAAGTTTTGGGGGCAGAGCATTGTGTGCATGAGCAGGAATGGGGGTGGGCTCAAGGAGTAAAAAAAAAAAAAAAATCAAATCTTTTGCAACTCCACCTATTTAACAGTTAGAGACCTAATAATGTTGAGAATGTATTTGTCTGATAGTAATTAATCTGATTCTGGCTTGGACAGAAATTCAACGCCTTGATGTTGTGAATGCATTTCCTTCAACTCTGTCGATGGATTTTAGGTGAAACATGGAGCTTATAAAGCAGTGCACCGTATTCCATGCCATTAGCAAGATCTTTACAGCGCTACTCATGTTTACTATAAATCTAATAGATTTATCAGATACATAGTTTATTTTCAGATGTAATATACACACTGGAAACCTCTCAATAAGAATGGGAAGAACAATATGGGAAAAAATACACTGTGCATCCGTGTCCATTACATGTTATATGCTTAATTTTCAATGAATTACACTATTTTTAATGCACTCTATTATTACACTATTATTACTGCCCCCATTTGCTTTGCAGATAGTGGGTATGTATGAAGGGTTTTCACAGTTAGTCATGTGGAAAAAGACATTGTGTCACTCAGATGGAAGCCTGCAGTGCCACTCAGGGCAATGTTCATTAATGTCAACATTCCACTATTTTACTAATCATGAGGCACTCTGAGTAAAGTGGCCAGCCCACAGGGTCACTGTGTACCAGCTAGATGGAGAGAGTGATTCAGTTCACCTGTCAATTTCTGTGCATGTTAAAGCAGTGTGGAGTAGAGATGTGTAGTTACAGAGCTGGCTCCAGTCTCCAAAACTAAATACATACACACACACACCACCTCCAGGAGCTTCATACATAATTATACACGCAAGCCAACACTGACTAGAGCTTCATGAACCTGGGTCTGTGTTCTGGTCTTTATAACAGTCATTTGAGTCCCATTTTCATTATACATTGTAATTATTGGATCTTAGCTATGACACTTCTATATTACACCCTAGTGTTTATGAGACCTGTGCCTCATTTTCATGAGAGTTGTTGAGAGTTCACTGCTCCTCAGAATGCCATTATTTCTCTTGGAAGCGTGCAATGGGATGATGTCACACTTGCATCGGGCAGATTCACAGTCCCAGGTCAAATACATGATGATAAACACTTTCATTTCAATGTTGTAATATTGTCTTGACCCCCGGACAAATTTTAAATAATTGAGGATGATTCCTTCTTTGAATGACTTCGGGAAAGAGCTGAGGATAATTCAATCAAGAGACTTGAGAGGTCAGATCATTCCCTGTAAACACAGAGATTCATTTATTGTACAAATTTCCACTACCACTGCCAAAACGCACAAAATCCTTTCTGTCAGTGTCTAAGTGTACAATGCCCTGTAAGAGAAAAATGGCGCTAAAAAGCATTGATCTTTAAAGCCTGCCTCTGGCACTGAGCTGTGCTTTTACACCCTTCTCCCTTCAGTGGAATGGATTAAATGCACCAAACATCACTATGTTTAAACCAACTGATGTATTCTTCTCAAAATCATGTTTGTTGTACATTTTTGCTTGCTTATTTGTGAAGTATGGGCCGCTAAATTAACATAGGGTATAAATATTACATCACATAGGTTTTCCTTTGATAGGACAATGGAACAAGGCAGCAAAATGGCCCCTAGAACCACTAATATAGTACCAATATAGCAATATGATATTTTCCAACAATTCTCCAACAAGATTTTCTCTTACGATAAGACCTAATAAAAAGAAGAACACAACATTTTTTTAAAGACAACTAGGATTATTTTACTGCTTCACATTTAAATGTTGTGGGTGGTTATTGTACATCATTGCTGTAGTCCCTCTGCCTCTAAGGTTTGACATATTGTGTGTTCTGAGATGCTTTTCTGCTCAGCACAGTAGTAAAGAGTGGTTATTTGAGCTACTGTAGCCTTCCTGTAAGCTTGAACCAGTCTGGCCATTTTTTTCTGACCCCTCTCATCAACAAGGCGTTTGCACTGACAGAACTGCCGTCTACTGGATGTTTTTTGTTGTTCGCTCAAAATCCAAGATCAGCAGTTTCTAAAATACATAAACCAGTCCATCTGCCATCTTGACCTGTATCTGCATGATTTTTATGCATTGCACTGCATGATTGGCTGATTAGATAACTGCATGAATTAGCAGGTGTACAGGTGTTCCTAATAAAGTGAATGGTAAGTGTATGTACAGTGTGTGTCTCTATATATAGGCCAGTGTGCTACATTTCTAAGAGTATTAGTGACCACGCAACGTCTTCAAGTGCCAAGGGAGAGTAAATTCAAAGCAGTATCTGTGCGGATTATATCTGGATTTGAGGCAGTCTAGCTCAGAAATATTTTGGTGGAGAAATAATGTAAACCATCTCTCACCATATCATCCAACTTCAAATAGGGTCTTGTGGTTTGCACATTACTGTGTTAAATTGTCGTTCTTAATGTCATGTCAGCATTGTGTCGTTCTTAATGTCATGTCAGCATTTCGTTGGTCTGCAGCATGTGATTGGAGACTCTGATTCTGATTTTTTGTTTTCATACGAGTTCATAACTATTGTGTGTGGCTTGTGGCAGGATGATGTTATTTCCACTTAGTAACTGACACTAAATAACTTATCAGTCCTGTTCCTCTAAATCTCATTGACATTTTGAATACATTGCGCTTAGTTCATTAGTGACTGATCATTACTGTTATTGATTTTCTCACTTTTGCCATCCGGCCATTATGGAATGCCGCTGTGCCTCATCTGAAATGGTTTCTTTATTTCCAGCCTTTTTACTTATATTCTGTATGCATTCTTGGTTGTTTTAGTAAACTTTCATCTTCAGGTTTTTATTCTAGTATTTGTATATGAACTAATGCTACAGCTTCTGTTATTCATATTATTGTATATGAACTAATGCTACAGCTTCACTTATTACGCACAAAGTGAATATTCTGTGGAAGTGGGCCGAAGTGGCATGCATGGTTGTGCAGGTCAGCTGTAGTATGAGCAAGTGTTTATGAGTTGATTTTGTGTGACACCGGACGCTAGGCTTGTGCCTAAAGCAGCTGCTTGCACTCCTCGCTCCGTTTTCCCAGCAGTTCTACAAGAGCACATCCTTCACACAACTCACCACTTCTTTTACGCTCATTTGGGAGCTATTGCTGGCACCACATAGCACTTCCACATTGAATTCACTTGCTAACACACATATTTCACACTTTAATGGTGCCTTTGATTCCATTCATCTTTCCCCCAGCTTTTCTCCCACTGTGCAATCTCTTTGGTGTCATTTTCCATCTCTGTATGGGTCTTTCCAACATTTCATCACTGTGGGAATACCAGTAAGTGTCGCCCCTCATCCCTGCCTCCCTTTCATTGACACTTACAGAGACACACATGAAAACAATAATCCTCGAGTCCCCAGATGTAGCATGTCATACAGACCCACATTAAAGCTGTAAGATTGGTGAGTATTCCCTAGCTGTCACTACCTGTCACTAGCTGTTCATTTCCGCACTGTGATCTGGAATAATCTGCAGGAAGCGGCAGCAGGGAGCTCATTTTCTCCTGTCTCATTTAAAAATAGCCTCGGCTGTCAGGATCAGGCCACTCTCTCTCCTCTGACACTATCGATAATTCAGGCCTTAATTACTGTGTTATACATAATTGAGCGCTTGATGAAAAATCTGTGAAATGTTCATTTGAACAGTTTCTCACTTAACCTGCTCTAGCTGAGATATCTGGCAGGAAAGGTGAGGGGAGGTATGTTAATGAGACTTAGAGTCTCTGAAAAATGTCTTTGCAGCTGTAATCACTCCCAGTGGAATGTCAGCAATTTTAATCCTGTATTGGTTTGAGGTGCATATTTGTCAATTGAAATTTGTATTTGACATTAGACTCACCATCCATAGGAAACACCTTGTTAATATGTCAGAGGAGAATGGCCAGACTTGTTTGAGCTGACAGGAAGGCTATGGTAACTCAAATAACCACTCTCTACAACCACAGAAGACCACTCCTGCCAGCCAAAAACAGGAATGTTTTTCCAAGCTTTAACTGTCCAGTTTTGGTATTTCCACTAATATAACCACTGATACTTCCACTACTGGAACTCCACTCTTGGTATCTGGGAAAGAGAAAAAAAAAAGGTTTACACAGGTCAGTGCTTTGTCATTTCTAAGAATTATTCATGCAGTAAATGTAAAGTTACTTTCCATGGTATTTGTTACAGCAACTAACCCTCTGTATTTACATCCACAATCTTGATTGTAGACTTTGACAATGATACGCCTGCCTTCTCAAGAGTGTTTATTGACTTGGCTAGATGTTGTGAAGAGGTTTTTCTTCACCAAGGAAATAATTCTGCGATCATCCACTTTAGTTGTATTCCATGGTCTTCCAGGCCTTTTGGTGTGGCTGAGCTCACCAGTGCATTCCTTCTTTTTAAGAATGTACCAAATCGATGATTTGGCCACTCCTAAAGTTTTTGCTATCTCTCTGATAGGTCTGTTTTGTTTTTTCAACTTAACGATGGCCTCCTTTACTTGCATCAACACCTCTTTGGACTGCATATTGAGAGTTCACATGAACAGCTACCAAATGCAAATTCAACACTTGGAATCAACTCCAGACCTTTTATCTCCTTAATCTTTCATGAAATAATGAGGAAACAGGCCACTTCTGGCCATGGAACTGCTTATCAGTCAATTGTCCAATTTCTTTTGAGCCTGTGAAAATGGAGAGACTCTGTAAAAAAAAAAAGTCTGTAATTCCTAAACTGTCAATGCAATTTTTGTTAAACCTCTTGAATTAAAGCTGAAAGTCTGCACTTCACATATTTATTGCTTCATTTCAAATCCATCATCGTGGTGTACAGAGGCAAAGTTTTAAAAAATTGTCACTGTTCAAATACGATAAGATAAGATAATCCTTTATTCGTCCCCCAATGGGGAAAATACTTATGGAAATCTGTCATTAAATGTGCTGTATGAATCACACTTACTGACTTACTTACTTACTTACTTACTTGCTTTCTACTGAGCTCCAGATTTGTCGACTTAATCAGGCTGGTGAGGATTATTTCAGGGATTATGAAGGCATGGCGAAGTATCAGTAAATTAGCTTTTGGCTTTAATCTAAGGAGGACAAAGAAGCATGTTTCAAGTGGGGGTTCATTATGAAGAGTGTGTGCATCAGTGTGTGTCTGTGTGTCTCTATGGTCTGTTTGGTTGGGTGTTTTAACAGACTTGTCCTCCCTTCCCCCTGCTTTTCCTATATCCGTTAGTCATTGGAGTGTTTTGGGGAAGGGGGTTTTAATCCCAGTTCTTCACATTCATGTTGGATTTATTGACATACACATACACACCGAATGTGCTTCAGTGCGCAGAGCTGCCTATTACTTGCTATTTCTAGTGCACTGCAAATAGCTGAAATGTAACTATCCAGCATCAGATAGTACATGTGTAATATGGAAGTACATCTTGTCTCTTTTTTAAAAAAAAAAGTGTTTGCTAATGTTTTAATGCCACCCATGAAGTCACAGCTTTGCAATTCCATCATGAAGCTTACATGAGCTATATACAGTACCTATTTTACTGTAGTTTCATAAATTATGCAAAAAATAAAACAAAGTGAATAACTATTGGGATCACCAAGTAAGAAAATAGTTTTTCCTAGTTCTTTCAGCACGGTATCCAGGTTGGTTTCCTCAGCTGTCTTTTCCAATCTGCATGATCTGAGAAATCAGGAAATAAGGTGTTGAATTTGGAGACAGGTCACTAGGAGGAGGATGAGGTAAGGAGACTGTAGTGTTCACTTCACATTTAGATGCTGCAATGTACTTTCTCTAGGCAACAGGGCTGCAGGGTTCTCTGTGTTTTTGTGCACTCAACGTTCGAAAAAGTTTTTTCAGAGCTTTTCAAATCCTTTCGGCTCAGACAAGGTTATTTAACTGTTATCGCAAAGGAAGCAAACTGAGCGTTCTATTTCATTGTAAGAGTTTTGCAATTTGCAACAGAGAAATAGCAAATAGCACCTTTGCATATCAAGCACCCATTCTTTAATGACATAATGATTTATTTTCTGTTGTTTCTATTCAGACTTCAGTTCTATGTTCTCTTAGTTTCCACATTTCAGTTTTCCAGCATCAACCAGTTCATGTCTCCATTTTGCCACCAACCTTATTCGCTTTTGAGGATTTCTTTTCAGACTTCTTTTCAGAGGAATGCTGCATGTTTGTGAGAATTTGAGATGAAGGATAGAGTTGCTGATAGACTCCTCTCATCCACACAAACACACCCTGTCACTTCCATAATTACCCTCACTGATCAAAGGCTTGATCTGTGTGGTCACACAGTGTTTATTATGTGGATTACGTGCAACACAAACAGTAGCAGTGCAGACATCAGTCTTTAGACATTAGTCTGAGACTTGCATGAAATAAGCAAGTGGTGATCTATTTGTCATCAAATAGTAATGACTCAGAAATTGTCTTAAGTCGATGTTGTGACAACAGTTTTGTTATATCTAGACAGGTTCGTCTGATCACTCCTGAAGCTGTAAGACCAATTCTTAATTATTTATACAAGTAGCATGACAACAGAAGGTGCATTAAAAATACAAAAGAGTTATAGAATGAGTCCTAGTTACAGATAATGACAATACAACACCGTAGCGAAGGTGACGCAGGTCTGTGTCTGAGTCTTTTGGGATTGAGGGTTGTGAAATTAGAGAATGAGAAATGAGAGATGCATTGCCTCTGCTCAGTGATTATCCTGTAATTCCTTTTTTTTCCCCATAAGCCATAAATAAACCCTACTGATAGAGATGTGTGTTTTCTAATTAAACAACCCTCCCTGCAATCTTAGTTTACAATACTATATTACACTGCTAATTGAAAACAAGTCATTTTATTAACTTTCCGTCAGTTTTATTTATTGGAGTTTCCTGAATCCCAATCTAACATTCATGCAGTGTATAGGGTATCAGTTGGGGGAAATATCCATAAACCCATTTAATCTTGAATCAATATACTTCCATTATGTCAGGATACATTACTAAAGAGAGAGGGTGAATTGTCCACATATTCTTTTACACTGCCCTCCAAAAGTTTGGAAACGCCTGAACAAAATAGGGTTTTTGGGCAATATCAGCATAAATCCTCTTT
>CM075019.1:11482758-11502862 GCA_037576675.1 Pangasius sanitwongsei | reverse complement strand
ATTGTGGTGGTGTATAGAGCCAAAAATGTTAGAATTGTGTCGATGTCCCAATATTTATGGACCTGACTGTATGTTCTAGATTACGATCTCATCTAACAGACTGTAAACAAAGTCCTCTCAAATCCTCACCATGAAGAGAATGTGATCAGAAACAATGGGTCCATTTATAGCACTAAAGGTAGCAGACTGTTCCCTCCACAGAGCTGCTCATCTACTGTATGTCTTACCTACTTCCATGCTCTATTTTATGCATAGTTTTTATGAGTATTTTGCCTTGACACACAAATGCAGTCATACACAATATTGTGTGTGGAGAGAGAGAGAGAGTGAGAGAGAGAAAGAGAGAGATAGAGGGGCCTAAATAAAATCTATACAAATTCACACAATGTGGTCATTATCTGTCATGTAGTTTTATCCTATTACAGTGTCATTTCCACATGGAACCATGGAATAACATAATAACAAGCTACTCTAAATGTCATGATTTGATTATTAGACAGTGACTTTGTGGCAGAATTCATGTTAAGAGATTTATGAAATACAAATGAACTAGTATGTTCCTAATCAGTTTGAAATATGCTTCAGAGAAGTGAAAATAACTCAATAGAGCTGTAAGGAACGAAATGAAATTTGTTCCAAGCACAAGAACCATGATCGACCCACCTACTGATGTGTTTTGGATTATTAAAACATTTTTGGATTATATTAGATAAAAAAAATTTAAAAAAAAACAATAAACCAACCATTTTACATTTTACACACTCACTTCAATTCCGTTTGCAAATCTATCAAACCAGAAACAGCCATCTTGATAAATAATAATGCCAAAATGCTAAAAGGATAGATTGCATGAGGCCAAAATGCATAGAGTAATCTTTCTGTCATGCTGTTGGCTTAAATTTCCACATTCATTACATGATGAAGTGTTTAGTGCCTTCATTACATACGGAAATGAGTGGGAGAAATCAGCCAGCCTCCTCAAGGACAAACTGTGATGACCTGATTTTTCCTAAATAGGGACAGGCCCCCCACCACCCAACACACACACACACACACACACACACCCTCTACAACACAGTCAAAATAGAGTCTGAATGACGGAAAGACCACTGTTGCTATAACAACCTGACAGCAATGCTGAGGACTGCACTTGAAGCGGTTTCTTTGGTTAGAATTGAAAAGCAGCTCCTTAGTCCGTCTCCACGCTGTAGTAGCTTTGCATGAAGAGTTAGTGACAACATCTTTATGGAATTCTTAGCTCACATAAACTTTTACATTTAAGTGTTACATGTTATGCTTATATAGATTCTTCTTTATAGGGCTTTTCTCCCCCCAAGAATATGGACTGGGACTTTTTTGTGCTATTTACACTTATAAACCCGGTCTTAACACTCAGCTTGTGCATTGTTATTTTTATATATTTACATTATTTCCTTATGTCTGTTTTATAGAATTTCATTTACTTTACATATACAGCAGTCCGTTTGTACTACCCTATTTGTATTGTACACAATACTTTGGAAGTCAATATTTTATTTCATTTTCTTGAAGTATCTTTTTTCTTTAAGCTTGAGTTAAACTGGCCTCACTGAACAGATTTGACTACTTTAACAGCTAGCATGCTCTGACTTTTGAAGATGTTTCAGATCTGTTCTGCGGTATAGAACGCACCAGTAAACTGAACTTTTCATGCAGCATTACCGCAGGTTCAGGTCAGCCTTCCACTGAGCATTCACCAACATCCAGCTCTCTCCTGGCTGTGATCAATCCCGAGAACAGCTGCTCTTCTTGCTACTTCAGCCTTCAGTCTGAAAAACAGAGTCGTCAGCAGCACTCACGTTCTGATCAATACTGCTCTCCCACTGCTGAAAGGAAGACATCATATAGCTACATACCTTTCAAAACATGCTGCTCTAGCCATCCAGCCTGGAGAAGATTCCACATATGGAATATGATTCACACAATACAGTATTACAGATCAATAGTGAGAAATAACTGCATTTACTCCTTCACACTCCTGTGATGTAAACAGCAACCACCACAAATACTACTACTACTACTACTAATAATAATAATAATAATAATAATTCTTATTATTATTATTAGTTGTAGTAGAAGCAGCAGCAGCAGCAGCAATAATAATAATAATAATAATAATAATAATAATAATAATAATAATACATTCGTTTAATTATTTTCAGTAACCGCTTGATCCTGGTCAGGGTTACGGTGGATCTGGAGCCTATCTCAGAGCTTATCTCAGAGCCTAACACTGTGCATGAGGCAGGAATACACTCTGGATGGGATTTTTTTGGGTTAGAAGAAACCGGTGAACCTGGATGAAACTCATGTGCAGGGTTAAACTCATATAAAAAAAATAAAAATAAAAATAAAAATAATAATAATAATAAATTAGTACTTCTACTACTACTACTAATAATAATAGAACATTGTGACTATTTTATGGTACTACACTAGAGTATCATGATTGTTGTATATGTAAAAGAATTCCTCCAGACTAACACACCTCAGTAAATGATTAAGGAAAACACAGTTGGCACTAACGTCCTGCTCCACACAGGAGAGTGGTTCTGCCCTCTAGTGACTATCATGATAAACTGCAGGATAGTGCACATGTATCCCTGCTTCTGCAAGGCCGAACTTTCAGAATTTTGAAAAAGTGAAAAGATATTACATGCATTATTGTAAGACTGTAAGTATTTTATGTAGTCCATGCATGTTTTGTATTAATGAACATTTCTAAGTGACAAGAATATAAAATATATTTGTACTACAACCACCTTGCACATTTTCATTCATCAACTGGTTGAAAACGTCTGTCTGAGGCGCGTGCGTCACTGTACGGTATTCAGAATATGTGCACCAAATACTTGTGGGTCTGATTAAATGACAGGCAAACTGGTGCTCTCGTTATGTGACCAAAAATACGACGAAAGTATTTCAAGCATGTGCAAGCCCTGGACAATCTGAAGAGTCAGAATGGATACGGTGGTGTAGATCAGAGGTTGCTTTGACGAGACTCAAAAATAGCAAAGAAAGGCTGACTGAGTTAAAAAAAAAAAAAAAAAAAAAAAGGCCTAACTGTATAAAAAAATCTCTAAATCTTTTCAACTGATTGGCTAACCGTAACCCGTAGGGGTGTAAAGATACACAAAACTCAAATTCGTTACCATACAATGGTGTCACGATACAATATATTTTCGATACACCACAAATAAACATTGCCTGAATATGTGCCTTAAGTTTCAATTTTCAATTGATTAAAACATTCAATATTTAAAAAGTACATTAATTGAAACTTAATATTGACAGCTTTTTCATGATCCATTAAGACTTTTAGCACAATATAAGGAAACAAAAGCTGTGTATTAGATTATAACACAATTAAACACGGCTGATTAAACATCAGCTCTACATCTCAAAGCTACACGGAAAGACCTGACACTAGTCCAAAACGTTCAGACATTTTTCTTTTTTTTTTTTCACCTGCAATCTTGCTTCAAAACTATGTAAACCTGGCAACCCTGCTGGTGTGATGCTCAAAGAGGCATGTCTGAAGTCTGAGTGTGTGTGTGTGTGAGAGAGATAGAGAGAGAGAGAGAGAGAGAGAGAGAGATGCTAATGCAGTAGGTAGCTGGTAGTACGATAAACAGTGTGCCTAGCAGAAGTGTTTTTAATCCTTGTAGCCTCTCCTGATTTGAGATAAAAGGGACGCTGGTTTTTTTCAGTGGAGGAAGTGTGGGCTTGATTAAGTTTAAATGTTTAATATACCTTGAATAATATTTTATATATATATATATATATATATATATATATATATATATATTTTATGATGACATGCCTACTTAATGCAGTTTGTTGAATTTACTGTTCGATACAGAGACATATCGAGTCAACAGCCTTATATAGAACGATACGATGCAATACACCGTATCATTACACCTCTACTAACCCCCTATATGACTGGCTGATGCCTCAAATAATGACGGTGTGTCTTCTCCTGGTTCTCCAGGTGGCCAGGATTAGAGCTGAGAACGCCTGGTGGACAAGAAACATTTCACAAAAGAAAACAATGAAAACTTCAGAGGGCTCTTTTAATCAGGGAAATCTGAGTAAAAACACATTTTCATTTACAGAACATGAAATACGAGCAGTGACAGCAGTTTGTGTACTGCACAGTATAAGATCTTTAAAATTCCCTTTGCGCTAATCCTGTACCTTAAAAGCTTGTCATAAGCGATTTCTAAAGAAGTCATTTCCAAAACATATATATACTTTCATATCTGTAAATAAATTTTGTACATACTTAAATTTAATATATAACTGTGAAATGCTGTTTAATGCACATTTTTCTTATAACGATAAAGGATTAGGAAGTTAGAACTGCAAGCAAATAAAAAGAGATTTTTTGTCTCCTCTTGTTCTCTGAAAACAATAATAATCATCGGCAGCTGGTAGATGGCTGTCATACCAAATCATAGCTTTCACAAAACCTTAAGTAAGCACTGCTTTCGATGGCATTTGGGAACTTCGGGTGAAACATTTTTGCCAACAAGTACACCAATGTCACTTCTTTTAAGGCAACAGCACACCTAGATTTAAACATACGCACTCACACACTGCCAATTAGTCTTGTAAATTATCTAATACTCAACATGTAGGATCCTTTTTTCCGGAAAACAAGGGAAATACGGGACCAAAAGGCTGTCTTGACTGTCACACGTGGGACATATAAGTTATCCCTGCTGTTTCAAAATGCTTGCAAAGTGTCACATTAAGGAATGATTATAAAGGTTGAAGATGTTAACAGTTACAGTACTACACTGGAAAGAAGAACTATTTCGTAACTGTCTTCAAATGGAAATACTAATCTATTGTGCACACTAACACTTGAATAACCTTTTATTTTTAAACAGCTCATTAAGCTATACTTGTTATAGTCGAATATTTCTCTAAGAGTTAGTCAACAGTTACGAGTTTGTTAAGCAAAGAGAGCTCATATTTCCCAGTACTGCAGAAAATGAAAATCAGTATAATCAAAAATTAGGCACCAAAAAAAAAAAAAAAATCAAGACATGATTCCATTAAAGCCTCACAAATTCTGGCATCAAATTTACAGCACGATATGAAACACTGAATGACGACGAGGCATGTCTACAAAACTGGCTCTAATAATGGCGTCTAATAAGAACATCCTCAGGATATCATGAGGTGTGAATTCAACACTGGACGTGCAGCCTCAATGTGCCAGCGCTCATGTTCTAAAGTCACTATTAAATTCAGTTTGGTCCTGCTCATGGCTACGTTAACCCTTACAGGAGCACACAACTGACATCTGTCAACTGTCCTCCGTAAAAATTCAGGACTTTGAATAGCACAACAAACAGGTAAGCACTTGACTGACTGACTGACTGACATAAGAAAGACCTAACTGCATGAAAATCTTCTGAAAATTAAATGTTAAGATATTTTACCTGGGATGGTTGTTTAATAGTAGATATCATGATATGTAAAATCAAAACATAAAAACAAAGTAAAATGAAAAGAGACTGGAATGCCGGATCAAATGAAGTCGAATCAAATTCAAATGGATGATGAAAATGTTGAATTGATAATATATTGGCAAATGAGACTCTGTAACTGTGAATAAACATTTAGCCTTTCCTCATTTACACTGCTTCTTAAAATGCTATTTTCAAGCTTTTTTTTTTTTTTTTTTGATCACAGAATGTAATGTTTAGGAATGAAAAAGACCATTATGCCATAGCTGCACCCCCATATGTATACATTCAAAACAGGTGTGTTCGAAAACACACACACACACACACACACACACACAGTCACTCAGACAGCCACAACCCTCCAATTTTACACTCAGAGACGAGACTTCTCTTGCAGGTTATTAGTTGTTGTCCTCCTTGGACTGGGCGATGGCCTTCTCTGCACTAGCAGAGCCCTCAAAGCGCTGCGAGGCGATGGCAGCTTGATGAGACATGCTCTTCCTCACAATGTCCCCCTTCCTCCATAACGTGATCTCCTGCACAACCAAGACAGAAGACAAGAACCGTAAACGTCCATCAGTGAACAGTCAATCCAGGTGCAAACATGGTAAATACATTTTTTATTAACCAGTCTGGAATCAGCTTGTTTCAATTCAATTGTTTAATTTACACCACAACTGATGCTCAGTGAAATGCCAATGCAACACGCTGGGATTTTATAGAACTGCCATTACGTGGCACCTGTCACACATATGATGTTATTGGCATTTCATACAGGAGGAGGAAGATCACGTGATGGGCCGTGTATGTGTTAGTGGCTCTCGGATACATTTTAAATGCTCGCACTGCATCTCAAATTGTTTACTATGGTGTCTGTGAGGAATAAAACATGATTCTATAAGAAAATAATTAACAGGGTGGTGTGATGTGGCCTGAAGTTTATTATTTTCCAGTAAGAACACATACCCAAGGATTTTATTACTCTTTAATGACAGAAACTACTTTTTCATTTAGAAATTAAAGCATGACATCTTTTTTTTTTAACCACTTTATAGTTATATTGACTGTTGTAGAACATCTGCGAAGCATGGACGTTCCTGTTAATGTTTACATTATAGCAGCTATAAGCAGTCATAAACTCACCAGTCTCTCTTTTTTCCCCCTCTCTCTTTAATCTCTCTTTAAGTTAATAAGAGAAAAAAAAAGGAAGTCCGTCATGTTACCAATAAATCGCAAAGGGCATTGTCGTGCCATCTTTTTTCAGTGACAAAAAACTTAAAGCAAAAGCTTTAAGCTGACACTGGAGACTCCTTTCATACATGTTAAATAAATATCTCCTCACAGAAAACGTCACCACATCAACGAGTATACATTTTTCCCTATAAAATAAAATGTTTTTAATACTAATATACACCATGAACCTGAGTATGCAGTACGCATTTTTTTTTTACGGTAGTAAAATCGAACAGCCATGTTCTGCACCTAATAGACATGACAAAATACCACATAGCATCGTTCTTGTGTGTGTGTGTGTGTGTGTGGGGTCTCTCTGCCCCTTCCACTATGTAGAGGCTGGGGACATTTAGTGCAGAAAGTGTCCAAGATTCTATATTTAATTTTTCGTGCATTAGAACAAACTAAACACTAAAATGATATAAAACACAAAGCTATTTAAGATGCAGCACTAGATTTGTCTCCAAGTTGTGGAGACTGTTTCAAATTCAGTACCTGAGAATTTATTTCAGTTAATAACGTCCAAGTAAGCCTTGGTTTGTAAAATGATATTGTGATATTGTGAAAGGTTTAGGCAATTATCAAGCTTAATACTGGAAGCCACCCAGATCTAAAAATTACTGTGCACAACCTGGACTGAGATTCAAACCCAAACTGTACCTGTTGTTTGAAGTAACGTCTCTCCTCTTCATCAATGAGCACCAGATTGAGGTAATAGCGAACAGAGAACTTTTTGTTGATGTCTCTCATTGTGGGAGTCATTTCATAGCCAGCCAAGAAGAGTCGGATCGGGATTGATTCACCTGAACATAAAAAGATTGAAGGGTGAGAAAGAGAACCCGTCAGATACTTTTAAGGTGTGAGTACTGTACTGTTGCAAATACTGATGCGTTCAATTCCAAACTGGTACCTTTACGCAAATACACTGATGTAATATGATAAACCCATCACATTATTTTCAAGTTACAAGACAGTATCAGATGCGGCCCTTTGTATTAGTTTGATTTGTAATTATTTTCTGGAGGCTGAACTGTCCATCATCTCACATCCTGATATATTGCTCAATGACTGAAGCAAGATAAAGAGTCAGAATTTGTATGTTGGCAATCTGGAAACTATATAAACAATAAATACATGCAATCAGCTAACCATGCAGCTAAGAAAAGTAATAAAATGTTACGCACAACTTCATTAAGCGCAAAACATTACTCTAACGTTAAATATAACTGCAATAGTGGCAACAAATATTTCTAAATCTGAGAAGCATTCGGCTTCGTCCGCTGCTCTGTACCTCTGACTGGTGCTCCATCCATGATCTCGTATTTTGCAATGGTGTCATTTTCATGGTACACGTTGGGCCCAGTTCCTGTCGTCTCCCTCTTAATGATGTCGATCTCCATATGCTTGATTTTAATCCGAACCAAAAGGAAGTAGATTTTTCCAACTATCACATCTTTGAGATGGTATCTAAAAGACAAGAATAATGAGGAGTAGTAAATATTCAAGTGTAGATATCACACCTGTCGAACTGATACCTAGATTTGTGCCAATAATCTGGAATCGAATCATACCGCAGAGCTGGCGACATTGCGAACATAAATGATGAAACATGTATTGGGATTGATATTCAACTGTAATCTGCAGATTGTTTGGGATTTATAAGCAAACACGTGAGTATATAAGCTTACATTATACCAGGGGTGTTAAACATACAGCACGATAATGGTTTTAATCTGACCCACTGTTAACTCAATTAGGAAACTGAGCTGTAAATTAAAATTGTCTTGTGGACATAATTGAATATACATATTTGAAAAAGAGCCAGTCTCTCTTAATCCACTAGGGGGCAAAGTAGAGCAATAAACGCCGGGCCATAAACTTACTGTAACTGTGTCTCTTTGCAAAAAGATCCAATTTAGGGATTTCACAGCAGTGAGGGTAAATACTTATGCAATCATAACTTTGACGTTTTTAATTTATTAATAAATTTTACTAACTGTATTGATCCCCCCCAGACAAACACACACTTTTCTATTATTATGGGCCATTTTTATGAAGCTTCATGGAATATGACATAAATCCAATTAAGCATATCACTGCAAAATGTGGGAAGGGGGGAGTGAATACTTAATACTTATGCAAAGTATTGTATTTTATATGTGGTATATTATATTTGGTAGGGGCTTTTGGTAATGAATTCCAGTGTGTTATTGTGTTTTGTTGGTGATGTATGCTCAATGTGATTGTGCATTCAGTATGTACCTTTCACATAAATGGCAATAAATGAACATATGAGAATAAACTGTCTAGACATTTACTTTTGATTAACTGTCTTTTTGTAGATCCGTTTAAAGACATTACATATTTATTTAGCAAATTAAGTAACGTGACTGTATGTGTCATTTCCTCTTCAGTTAATTGGCTTTCTGGTGAATTTTATTCACATATGATCTAAGCAGAAAAGTAGTTTTCATGTATCTGCTGTAGCAAGGGGTCCAAAATCGTAAACGCCGTGGCTAAACTGTAGATGATGTGACGGTACTGTGGCCCCTTTAAATTACTAGCTCACTCTAGCTTTAAGGGAAGCCACATCTGAGGAACAGTAAGTGACAGCTAAAGAGCAAGCTAACTCGTTTATACCAAATCATATTACAGAGAAGTTGTTTCCCTGTATAGTATATAGGCCACTTTTTTTTCTGATTCCATGATTCACAAATTTAGAAACTTACTTGGATTTGTTGTACTCAAACTCAATGTGTAGGCAGTCCTCAATCCCAACTTCCATCTTAATAGAGGAGTTCAGCTCTGGATATGTGCTGAGTGTGTGCACAACGATGTCCATCTCTTTAGTGATGTCATTTAGCCTTCTGCTGACAGTCGCTCTTAGAAAATAGCTTTGAAATGAAACAAAAAAAAAAAATTTCAGCTGAAGTATAATATGATAGCTTAAAGGGTTAGATAGAAATATCATAACTTAAACTCTATGCAAATGAAACACTTCAACATGACTAACCCTTTATGAATCTGGTGTTTATAAATTATGGACACGTTCTGTAAATACTAATGCAGATGCATACCGGAGTTTGACGTTCTGGCCCGTGTAAGACTCGTACGGTTTCTCCACATGCGTGAACTCAAAGTCAAATGTCTGAGACTGGCTCATCTCACCCGGCCGAGCCAGGTCCTTCACCAGAGATACAAACTCATGATGGTTCCCTCTGTCATAGTACAACTCTGAAAACATGAGATAGGGAGCAAAGGAAAAAAAGGGAAAATGTGTCACTACTAATTAGTGAATTATGCATGCGTTGTCTTTTCAAAGGAGGTTGTACGAGAGACAAGCTTCTCCCAAGTGAGCTGTATTCACACAGAATACTAGGCTAAGGCTAAATCTACCTCCTAACTGGCCGAGTTAGGAGGAACTCTTAAATATCTGTTGTGTTATTAAACTTAAACCTCCTAATTTTTTTTAAAGCATAGTTAGCACTGAAAGTAAGTTGTAAGCCTGTCAAAGCTTAGAAGTACGCCCAGAAGTCTCAAAATCACAAACAACCTTAAAAGTGATTTAATGAAGTAATAAAGTGTCTATAGTCTGTGTGTTTGATATTTTTAATGACAACAAGCTTGAAAAATTGTATCGTGTAGATTGCAGGAATATGTCAATGGAGTCATAAGGGCAGTCACCTCTATTAAGTAATGCAGAACTGCTCAGATTTTACACAACTTTCCACTACGTGAGCAACATGAAAGTAATGCTATGAAGATAAACTGCAAATATGAAATTTGTATGAATTGTATTTATTTATAACATGTATTGGGATATGGTTTAGGAAGACCACACAGACCCTTCTCACATCAGCCAATAAATGTAAATATTCATTCATTAAACACGCCATTGTCTGTAGCAATGGGGTCGACCCCGCCCTTGCTCTTATTTTAGGAACTCCTCTTCTTTGAAAACATTTACTGCCACTTTAGGGCAGTTAAGATTCTTTGTGTACATGGGCCCTGAATCTTTCCAAAGACAACGGCCACTTTATTAGTACACCTAACTTACACTTTGTAGGTATACAATTACTGACTGTATCCCATATGTGGCTCTTAAATTTGTCAGCCCTCTTTTACCCCAAACCATCAATGGAAACGATCATAACACCACGGCTTATTAAGACATTATTTGGGTAGAGTGCTGCGCTGGTATACGTGTGTTAGATGAAGCAGCTTTGTTAGGCTTTTATACACACTGTGCACACTTACTGCCTCTTTATTCCACACACCTACCCTGTTAGGGTAGAGTTGAAGACTGCACTCAGCCTTCTCCATATGAAGTGCATCAGTTTCTGATTGAAGGACGCTGTTGGCTGGAATCAGTAAATTGGCAGTCATATTGGGGTGTTTAAAAAAATCCGAGGAACACTGCTATGTCTTATACACTCATACCAGCACTGTCACTGCTGAGCAGAGAAAGGTACCTCACCCTGTTATTATCTAGTCAGAGGTTGGTCCCTGGAGGACTAGCGGTTAGGCCTCGGCACTCTATCACCGCGGCCCGGGTTCGATTCCCGGTCAGGGAACTGAGCCCAGCTACTGGGGTTGCACATGACAGTGCACTCCCAGTGCTGGCCCCAAGCCCAGATAAAATTGGGGATGGGTGTGTCAGGAAGGGCATCCGGGGTATAAACTGCCAAATCAAATATGTGGACAAATGATCCATGTTGGAGACCCCTAACAGGAACAGCTGAAAGAAGAAGAAGAAGAAGAAGAAGAAGAAGAAGAAGGTGGCCCTGTGGTGGTCCTCTGATTGTGATGTTTGGGCTACAGTGAGTAAATGTATAAAAATGTACCTACACAGTGTGTCTATAGGATAGTTTAGGATTTAAAAAAAGACTTTATCTAATAAAAATATGACTATATGAGATATCTATCTCCAGTAAACTGTAGTGTCCTTTACATGCAAAAACGCAGAATATACACGGTAATTCGAGTTAAAAGACTTTGCCCTGCAATACTAAACACTTTATATAGTGTTTAATATTATATATTATTATATATACTGTATTTTTTTTTTTTAACTGTTACCAAGTGAGTTGAGTTTATTAACCGAAATGCTGCTACACTGAGGAAGAAGCCAGTCGTCACGTGACACAGGCCAAAGGCCGAGTAATCATAGCGCGCTCTTTCTTTTCCCCGGATGTCACATGTCACGAGACAGCAGCAGGCATCTTAACAACATCTAACTGAATTCAGCAAACCTCCATCTTTAATCCACCTGCAAACTCATCAGACCCCATAGAGCTCATCTACTGAGCAAGTCATCATCCGTGCACATGCAGCGGGACTCGAGCGCGGTCTCAGCCCGTTTAAAGCCTGTGTTGCTGTTAGAGTACGCCAGGGTTTCGAAAGCAGAAATGTTAGGAAGTGTTGCTCACCGATCTGCCCGATAAATTCGATCTTTATGCCCTGATGTTCCAGTCTCTTCCCCGGGTTTTTTAGCGTGATGTTGACTTTGCCAGAAACCGTCTCGCCGTCGTAGAATAAGAAGTACTTGTCTTTTTTCCCATCTTCTGTCTTGTGTTCCACTTTCTTCCGCGTTTCAGCGTCATTCAAAACTATGTCGATTTCAGCACTTTGACCAAAACCGAAAAAGCTCATTCCGGCACCGTGGGGATGGAAAAATGCTTCGATATTAACACCTGATCCAACTCCGCATCGAGACAGCGCGTCCTGACGACTGAACACCGTCTCTCTCTCTCTCTTTACTCTTACTCTTTACTCTAACTCTCTCACAACATGGAGATTTCTAACCAACTAATTTTTCCAAAAAAAAAATGATAATAATTAACGCAGTTATAGTCTCATATAGCCTAAGCAGCACTATCAACAACTCAGCACCAGATTTTGCTGCTACAAACAGGGTGAAAAGAGGAACGTTAGGAAACCGACAATACGCTCCACCGGAAGTGATTGTTTTCTCAATAAAAGTCCTTAGTGTTTAAGTCTATCAGTTCTCAAACTATATAAAATAAATTCCACATATTTATATTGATATTGTTATGAATTATAATATAATTCAAATTATTGACATATTAGTCTCATTATTTAATTGAATATAATACTATTTTGGCCATTATATATATATATATATATATATATATATATATATATTTTTTTTTTTTTTTTTTTTTTTTTTTTTAACAACTTTTCATTAGGTCCAGGTTGACATTATCTACAGGCATTATTGACATATTGATGTATTGATGGTATGGTATTGATATATGACATCTATTTATTTATTTATTTATTTATTTATTTATTTATTTTTGAGTTATTGAGGTCTGGAATAAATTCAATTCAACTGCCTGGTCAAATAGTCTTATATAAACAGTAAATATAATATCTTTGATAATGGTGTGTTGTGAAAAAATTCAATCATTGACCCCTGGCTATGCCTCACAGATGCCACTTTGAGAACCAGATGGTACCAAATGGAAATCTGGATTTGTTTCATTTTAAACCTATTCCAGTCGCTCAAGTTTATAAAGCTCTGAAAGACACTGACCACAATAAGTCTGCAGGTCCAGACAATTTGGATCCTTATTCCTTAAAAGTAGTGGCAGATACTATTGTTAAACCTATTACTCATATTTTTAAATTGAGTCTTCTGTCAAACTCCATACCTAAAATCTGGAAATCTGCTTATGTTCTCTCCTTATTTAAAGGTGGAGACCCCTCAGAGTTGAACAATTATCATCATTTCCAAACTTTTAGTCCTGGTTAAAATCCTTGAATCTCAGGTAAATTTGCAGTTAAAACAGTTTTTACTTGATGATAATATTTTTAAGTGATTTTCAGTCTGGTTTTAGAACTGGTCACAATACCATTACTGCTGCTATGGTTGTGATAAATGATCTTGTTGGTGCCTTGGACAGAAAACAGCAATGCGCTGCCTCACTTGTGGATCTGTCTAAGGCGTTTGATTCAGTGAACCATGAACTGCTGCTGAACAAACTTTCAGTTTGGAATGCTGGTCTCAGTCCTAAGGTCTCTCTCATAACAGAGATCTTTTATCTCAATGGGACTTCCTGCTAAAGTAATGGTAAATAAAATAATAAATAAATTGTGATCATGTATGATTTTTAAGAAGTTATTATTTCTGTGAATGTATTTTTCTTTATTAAAATACATTCGAATATACCAATAAGTCGGCTCCTGGATCAATTTCTTATTAAAAGTTAAAAAATTATAAGTCTGTACTTCCTGGCGGAGACAAACAGGACAATGTTAAAGGCAACAACAGGGTTCTCAGGAGCAAATGAAATAAAAAATAAATAAATAAAAAAAAATTCCAAGAATGATCATTTGTCTGCATTTATTCAATATACTGTACATTAGAGGTATCAAAAATGTTGACACAATGTTGAGAAAATACAATTATTAAAAAAAAGTAGTTCTATTAAGTTTTTTTTTCTTTTTTGCTAGAACAAAGAGAGACTGTTTAACCTATTGTTTGTGTGTCAAATTTTAATTGTTGTTTTGGGTGTATTTCCATTTTACGCCCAGTGTTTCCAGGATAGGCTCGAGATCCACCATGACCCTGACCAGGATAAAGATGGCATTATCACATCATCATGCTAACACTTTATTTACAAATGTAAACAACAGAGTAGTGGAGCCTTAACTCAAAGTACAAGCTGCTTGTCCAAATCATGGGCACTTTTGCCATATACCAGAGTGAAGATTTTAAAAATTAATTCAAGCACTCACAAAGCAATGACTTCCATTTAGTAATTGTGTGATCCATCCATCCATCCATTTTCTGTACCACTTCTCCTACACAGGGTCGTGGGGAGCCTGGAGCCTATCCCAGGAGGACTCGGTGCACAAGGTGGGGAACACCCTGGACGGGGTGCCAACCCATCACAGGGCACAATCAGAGATGCCAATCAGCCTATAATGCATGTCTTTGGACTGGGGGAGGAAACCCCCAAAGCACAGGGAGGACATGAAAACTCCACACACACAGGGTGGAGGTGGGATTCGAACCCCCAACCCCAGAGGTGCAAATGTGCTAACCACTAAGCCACCATGCCCCTGCAACTGTGTGATATTTTTAGTAATAAAACTGAACAATTTCTGTATTTCTCTAACGCTTCTAAATGCTCAATATAATCTTGTTTGAACAAGCCTGCTCTTGAGCCTGCTTCTGATCTAATCTTATCAAATTACTATTTCCAGACATATTAAAAAGCTGTGAAGCTTTTTCTTTTCTTTTCTTTCTTTTTTTTTTTTTAAAGCTTTCTTTCAGGATTTTGTTATTGCTGTTCTGTTTAAAAAATACAAAACTTTTTTGTAACAACATATTTGTAGCTTTTATTTTTCAGACAGACTTTCATAATCATCATAAACGTAATATATATTGGTCAGTTTTCTCACCGTATGAAAAAATAATATTTTTTTAAAAATAGCCAAAGCATACGTAATTTTTCCAAAATTGTTGGGATCAACTTCCGGTTTGACGCTGACCACACCCCTTATATGATGTCACATGTCAGTTCTGGCACTGGAAGGGATTAGCAACGTACGTTTTTACTTTCACTTATCAGACCAGAAAATAAATAGCTGCTAATTTAAACTATCCCAATTTCTCAGATGTCCAAATATACCTGAATTCACTCCAACTACAATTCACTTTATACTGCAGCTTTACCCAACTATGAAATCTTAGGCATTGCCCCAAACAGCCTACATATCAGAGGCTGACTGTTTGCACTGCTGTGTTACTCCATTTATCTGACGATTCATAAAGTTTTACGAGTTCACATTGGCTCTCAGCGTTCACCTAAAAGAACCGATTCATAGAGCCGACTCAGTGAACAGTGGTTTCCATGACAACAAAGTAAGCAACACTCCTCCAGGTAGCACAAACAACGATTTAGCATCAGTGTGTAGGTGAGCCAAGTAGCTGTTTGAGGCAGTTTCACATTTATCTACAACACTGATTGATTTTTATTTGTACTTTAACACAATTGACGTGTAAAATAAATAAATAAATAAGTAAATAAAAAAAGCCAATTCGCAATGGGCAAGAAGACTGGAGAAAAGAAAGCTACACTGGCAGAGTCTTTCATCAAGTTCCAGTAAGTTAACTCCAAAAAGAAACAGGATTAATATCCATTCCTTTAGAAAGCTTTAATAGTTCATAACCAGTAACCTGAGCTTGGACATCTTCCCTCAGAATTGAAGTTAAAAGTAAAGAGATTGAAGAATTTAAGGAAGAAATAAAGGAACTGGAAACCAAGAACCAAAAGCTTGTGGAACTGGTAAGACTCCAGCCAAACATTTAAAACAGCTCTTCTGTATAATCTTCCTGTGTTGAACCCATTCTGCTTACCTAGGATCATTAATGTCATGGTGATTGAATGACTGATATGTTGGTGAAGATGATAATGATGATGGTATGTTCCAGCGAGATCAGCTGCGAGAGGAGCAACAGGGACACCTCAGTGTGCTACGCAAGCAAGCAAAGGAGCAGGAGAAGAAGCTTGAGGAGAAAGAAGTGACCAGAAAAGAACAAGTAGAACAGGCTGTCCGGCACAATCTAGAGCTCGTACATATCCACGAGGAAGAGCTGGCAGGTACTCACACACTGGGCCTCATTTATGTAGCTGGACATGAATGGATTTATTTGCAAATCATCTGTATGAGCATTTACACAAGAAATTTGGTATTCATGAAAATCCTCGTAATTAAAAAAAAAGGTTGCATCCTACTCGTGATCCCGAGGGTGTGTAAATTTACGCATAAGAAGACTAATGAAAACTAATGAAAGCCTTGATTAATTATCTTCAAATCATATCAATTTGCGATGAGTTACTGAGTTTTATATACAGATTACGCTGTCAAAAAGTTAAATAGCTTGATGTAATATGGATGCATGTAAAATGTCTGCCAGTAGCTGCAGGAGCTCTACAGTTCCTGACCCCAGAAGCTGTTTTTTTTTTTTTAGAAAGAGAACAGCTTATTCAGATATTGGAGTATGAATATGTGTATGTAAGAGTTGCACAGGCAGCTGGCGAGTGTACAGGCCCAGGCTGTGGAGCTGCAGGTGCAGAGGCAAACTTGGCAGCTATATAAGAACGTGGAGAGTGTTGAGCATCAACAGCATATCCAAAAACTACAGTCAGAACTCGACTCTTTGCAGAAGAACTTCCAAGCAATGTCAGGTGAGCTATATTCATTAACAGTTTCTTTTTTTTTTTCTCATAGGGAAGATTACTACTACATAGCTTCATAACTACTACATAGAAATTATGTGTATATTGCTCTCTTTTTTTTTTCCGATTAGACAAACTGTAATGTTGACTAGTTAAATGGAAGTCTGTTTTTCACAGAAAATATTGAGTACTCTCTGAAAGCAACCATTTGTAAGATTGACAAGAATACCTCACAGCTGATTGAAGGAGAGAAGCTGCTTGCTAGAGAGGTAGAAACATATCAACCGTAGCTTCCTGCATATTAAATAAGAGTGCCTATTGCCACAGCACTCACACCCTGTATTCTTTTAGAGGGCATTAAAACAGGTTGACAAACACAGTCTTCAGAAGATCAAAAAGAACGACTGGCTTAAGAAAGAGGTAAGACTTTTATATAATTCACTTCAGAGTGCTCATGCACTGCTAGTGCACTAATCATTCAGTCTAAATACACAACATGTACACAGGACAAACTTTCTGACCATTTGAAATCCTTTTATTTTCTATAGGATATAGAGATGTGACAGATGTTTTTAAACCTTGTTATGTGTGTGTGTGCAATGATGTCCCATGCCAGCTTGCTGTCTATCTTGAGGAAGTCTCAGTACTGGAAGCAGCCGTGAGGAACTTAGAGGAGGAGAACTTGGAGCATATGAGGCAACTGTTTGACCATCGCCTCAACGATGTACAAATCTCTAGGTGCTGTTGACTGTAATCATGGTCGCTGAAGCCTTCTGAAATATTTTCTAGGCCAGGGATTCACAGATGTATTTTAGTAGCCTCCTGCAAATGTGTACAATGATATTTTGCCTTTTTTGAGCCATAAAGCTTTTTATTCCTGAACTTTTATTCCTGAATCGACAGAACACATTATGACCAAGTCGACATTAGACCTACTTGTTTTGAGTTATTGAGGTTTGGAATAAACAGGTTAATAACTATAAGAATGCATTAACAAATCTAGTTATTTTGATAATGGTGGATTGGGATTTCCACTGTGACAAAAAAAACACACACACACACACACACACACACACACACGGACCTCTGGGTGTACCTGGTCCCCACTTTGGGAACCGCTGATCTAGGCCATTGATATTCCCCTTAGTTTCCTGATGTTTACCAGTGACTCATTTCACACAATGGTCTGTTCATAGATGAACAGAATCAGGTGTATTAAAGAGAAGAAAATTATGTATAGCATCAGGTTTCCAGGATTGTGATTGGAAATGACTGCCTAAACTGGTCTGATACCTTCTAATCCATCCTAATTTTGTTACAGCGACGTGTTACTGACTCAGGCTGAAGACTTGGAGCAGAAACTCAGCCTTCCTGATGAAAGAGCAGGTGATCCTTCCATATGAACTCCTAGTGTTACACTTTACAGACCACAAGAGGGTGCTCAGGGTATAATAACTGAGCAAGGCCTGACAATTCAATGGAGAAGTGTTTTTGACAAATGCATGTCAGATTCCAGCAGGAAAAACAAACTTTGTCTTAACTAACATTATTATTGTTCCCGTTAAAAAGAATATTCAGCTGTCAAAACAAATATGGCTCCATTAGTCTACGAGTCTACTAGATGTGTGGCAGCCTGGAAAAACCCTTCACATGATGAAATCTTGACATTTTCAACTATGTATAGTTCTGAAAATTACAGGCTTCCCTGACCTGAAATTTGTGCCTTATCTTCTCAATCACAAAGTCTAGTTACCACCAAAAGTGAAAAAGCAGGAAGTTGTTGGGGAAATAATCTGTTAATTAAGTGAGTTTAGTTGTGTTCACTGTATTTTGTTTTATTAATGTACTGTATTTTATTAGGGCATTTAAACTATTTAAAACTTTGTCCTCTGACATCTGTACAGAGTGGTTCCTTAACTGAGGTGATCACTACAGGTAGACAGCCAAGGCAAGAAAATGACCTAAATAAAACATTTCCATGTTGTTTTGGTTAAATATCAGCCATAATATTAAAACCACCTGCCTAAAATTGTGTAAGTCCCCCTTGTGTAGCCAAAACAGCTCTGACTATCGAGGCATGGACTCCACAAGACCTCTGAAATTGTGCTGTGGTATCTAGCATCAAGACTTTAGCAGCAGATCCTTTATGTCCTGTAAATTGCGAGGTGGGGCCTCCATGGATCGGACTTGTTTGTCCAGCACATCCCACAGATGCTAATACAGATACAGATTGAGATCTGGGGAATTTGGAGGCCAAGTCAACACCTTGAACTCTTTGTGAAGATCCTCAAACCATTCCAATTTTTTGCAGTGTGGCAGGGTGTTTTATCTTGCTGAAAGAGGCCACTGCCATTAGGGAATACCGTTGCCATGAAGGGGTGTACTTGGTCTGCAACAATGTTTAGGTAGTTTGTACGCGTCAAAGTAACATCCATGTGAATGCCAGGACCCAAGGTTTCCCAGCAGATCATAGCCCAGAGCATTACACTGCCTCTGCCGGCTTGCCTTCTTCCCATAGTGCATCCTGATGCCAACTCTTTCCTAGGTAAGCGATGCACATGCACCCAGTCCGTTCTCATGATGTAAAAGAAAATGCCACCTTCTTCCATTGCTCCATGGTCCAGTTTTGATGCTCACATGCTCATTGTAGGCACTTTCGCGGTGGACAGGGGTCAGCATGGGCACTCTGACTGGTCTGCGACAGCTCCATACGCAGCAAGCTGCGATGCACTGTGTGTTCTGACACCTTTCTATAATAGCCAGCATTAACTTTTTCAGCAATATGTGCTACAGAAGCTCTTCTGTGGGATCCAGACAGGCTAGCCTTCATGACCATGTCACCAGTTCACCGGTTGTCCTTCCTTGGACCACTTTTAGTAGGTACTAACCACTGCATACCGGAAACACCCCACAAGACCTGTCGTTTTGGAGATGGTCTGACGCAGTTGTCTAGCCATCACAGTTTGGCCCTTGTCAAAGTTGCTCAGATACTTATGCTTGCCTATTTTTCCTGCTTCCAACACATCAACATCAACTGACTGTTCACTTGCTGCCTAATATATCCCTGTATGGCTGATCGGTGTGTGTGTGTGTCTATATATATATATATATATATATATATTATAGGAAGAGAAT
>CM075019.1:11459234-11482190 GCA_037576675.1 Pangasius sanitwongsei | reverse complement strand
TTTATTTCTGTAAAGCTGCTTTGTGACAATGTCCATTGTTAAAAGCGCTATACAAATAAAATTGAATTGAACTGAATCCACATAAATGCCAGGATCCAAGGTTTCCCAGCAGAACATTGCCCAGAGCATCACACCACACCGCCTCCGCTGGCATGCATTCTTCCCATAGTGCATCCTTGTGCCATCTCTTCTCCAGTTAAGCGACGTCCACACACCCAGCCGTCCACATGACGTAAAAGAAAGTGTGATTCATCAGACCAGGCCACCTTCTTCCATTGCTCCATTGTCCAGTTCTGATGCTCATGTGCCCATTGTAGGGGCTTTCGGTGCTTGGACAGGGGTCAGCATGGGCACTCTGACCGGTCTGCGGCTACACAGCAAGCTGTGATACACTGTGTGTTCTGACTCCTTTCTATCATAGCCAGCTTTAACTTTTTCAGCAATTTGTGCTACAATAGCCCTTCTGTTGGATCGGACCAGACAGGCTAGCCTTCACTCCCCACACGCATCAGTGAGCCTTTGGTGCCCATGACCCTGTCGCCAGTTCACCAGTTGTCCTTCCTTGGACCACTAACCACTAACCACTGCATACCGGAAACACCCCACAAGACCTGCTGTTTTGGACATACTCTGACGCAGTCGTCTAGCCGTCACAATTTGGCGCTTGTCAAAGTTGTTCAGATTCTTGTGCTTACCCATTTTTCCTGCTTCAAAAACTTGGAGAACTGGCTGATCACTTGCTGCCTAATATATCCCACCCCTTGACATGTGCCACTGTAACGAGATAATTAATGTTATTCACTTTACCTGTCAGTGGTTTTAATGTTATGGCTGATCGGTGTATATATTTTTAAATATAAGTTCAGTACTGGCAGAAAACTAAATTTTGATCAAAATCTGATTTTCATCATTTTTTGTCTATCACCCACAAATCTTTTATTTTAATTTATTTTGTGTGTTTAAGCAATTGCAACTATTACTCAACAGATATACTTACCTACAGATACTTAATTATACTTTTAATTACCGAAGACCCTATAGGAACCCCTGTGAAATAGAATCAGGTTGATCATGACACTTGCACCATAAATGTGTTACCAGGAGCTGTTTACAATGGAACTTATTAATTAATTTACGGATGAATGTACAGTTAGCTAAACAGCCGTCAGACCAGTTCTTTGGATAAGGTCTGAGTGACATCCTCCAAGTTGCGCTTAAGATAAATGACTTCATCAGTGAAACGGAGTCAGTGAATGCCGACATTCTTAGGCATGTTGTCGCTGGACACTTCCTAGTGTGGATAAGCATCATTGTGGAATCTTCGACCAATATCCCCTCCTTCAATCCGTGATCATGTTTTTTCACCCCCTTCTTTTCTCTCCCCAACAACACAGCGGAAACTGGGAGGGAACAGCACCAGCAGTCTGGGGAGTTGGAGGAAGATGAAACGGATCACAGCTGCAAGCCCTCCTCCCCTACTCACCATCTCAGCACACTGCTGTATGGCAGCCAGAGCGACCTCAGGGTGAGTTCTTCGCCTTTCTAAATATAAGACATTTGAAACAGGAATATTTTTGCATAAGAAAACAGGCTCTCTTACCTTGAAGCTTGTTTTTTTTCCCCAGGTAAAATTTAAACCATTCGCTTTGTAGGTACAGCACTTTTCAGAAACAGAGGTCACCGAAGTCTGGTTACTACTTTAATGAGTTCACCATATAGAACAGACATCCTCTACAATTACTGCACATACAAAGAGGGCAATTACTTTTATGAAACCTATAATAAGAGTCTCAAAGATTGAACAGATGATCAAAGGAGTTTCTTTGCAAAGATTTACTATTTAATTAGAGAATCAGTTTTATAGATCTCGCAAGAACTACTGCTGACATGACCTCAGCAGCTTAATGATTAACAGATCACTGTACGCATTATATTCTTTACCTTTTGGCAAGTTCTGAGAAATAAAATGAAATTCTGACTTTATTTAGTCAAATATATGCAAAATCTTAAATGGACTAATACACTTCATATCTTCATTATGGCCCAGAGTGTGATGTGTAGGTGAACTGTGGAAACTCTGAATTTTCCCCATTGCCTGGCAGGAATATAGATGGGTCTGGCATTGCTCAGACACACTGACTCGCCTTGTTCCTGTGACCAGAAAGTGAGCGCTTGTGTGTGTGTGTGTGTATGTGTGTGTGTGTGTGTGTAGGAACCGCTGCACCTGGGCCCTTTGGAGCAGAAGCTGCTGAGTGTGGTTGGCCAGGCCATGCCCCTTTATCCTTTGCCATGTGACCCTGAGGATTTGGACACGTTAACACACCTAGGTCTGTTCCAGGCACAAGATGGGACTCTCACAACGAACGTCATTCGCAACAAGTTCCAGTAAAGACACTGTTGTACTCTAAACTCTGCTTTTCATTTTTGGCTACAAAAGACAACAAAAACCTTTCATTTCTATGACTGAAAGCTGAAGATTAGTAGTTAAAGTGGTTTTACTCTATGAAAGCATATACACCTGCAGGGGTGGACAAATCAGTAGCCTGAGCTATTCGTTTTTAGGCCTGACGCGCAAGCAGGCTCAGAGGACTAGTGATCGCCAGCATTCTTTCCCCCTCGTTCAGCAATCAGAGACGTATTTTATGTTATATACTTTTAAACGCAATTGCTGTAACTATAGCACTCGCAACTTGTTCTGAACCCCACTGCCTGTTGCACTACACGTACTGGCTGAGGTGTGATCTGGTTGTCAGTAGAACAAGTTGGATTAATAAGATTGCACAGATCAGAAACATGGCTATGTGCAGTGACCGCATGTCCATAGGGGCAGGTGGTGCAAAGCCCGACCATTTACACCAGCCATTCAACAAATCTTCATGATGAACAATGATAAAAAAAAAAAAAAAAAAATGTTGCTATTTATATGTTGTTGTTATTGTTGTTGTTGTTGTTAATATTATTATTATTATTATTATTATTAAAGTTAATGAAAGGGATGCCAGATTGGGCTAGTTTAAAATACTCTGAGGCCACCTAGATTTACAGCAAATCAATGTAATTAAATACATTTCTGCTTAAATAAATAAATAAATAGTACAGAACCATTTCTACTGTAAGATATGTTGCAAAGATTAGGAGAGGATTGCAAAGTGGGTAACGTCCAAACATCAGAAAATGCATGTACTTGCTTGCAAAGGCTGAGAAAAAGAAGAAGAAATTTCCCTCTATTGCAATGCCCAAATGCTTTTGGGCTACTTTAAGGTTTCTTTTTTTTTGTGTGTGTGTGTGGTTTTTGAGATGTAGTTGGGCTGGAGATTTTGCTGAAACCCTGTCAACCCTGATTAATGATAACACACTTGAACAAAAATGATACTGTTTGCTGGATGATTGTATATCATTGACTCTCAACTGCCTGTTGCAAGGCTACTCTGAAAACTCACTAGATAGCAGCCTATAGCACAAGTCAGGTATGATAAGCTCTTGACTTAATTTTGTTTGAGGCTATGTCGTTATTAATGCCATCCAGCCCCAACAAAATCAATCATCACAAGCTACTGATGTAAATAAATAAAAGATGCTAGCCAAACTTAATTTTATTTAAAAGATAATACCGGATGTTATTGTTTATGTGCAAAATATTGGCCAATGGTTTGCTGACTTTTTGTTGAGGGCACAAACATACACTTCATACACTTCTTCCCTTACCCAGGAATTTATATATTCGTCTCACTATACACCTTATGGCACTTGCCATTTTTAGCCTAGTCAGTTAAGTATTCAGGAAAATAAATCATGGGGAGCACAGAAGAGCTCTCACATGCCTGGTGGGCTAGCTAATAGGTTTATGATTTTCCTCCCCTCATCTGTAACATAAAACAAAACCTGAATACAATTATAATTGTATGAATCGCAAATGAACACCACCTATAGAAGAAGAAGTGAAGTGACTTGTGGCCAAGTACGGTGACCCATACTCGGAATTTGTGCTCTGCATTTAACCCACACACAGTAGTGAACACACACCCAGAGCAGTGGGCAGCCTTTTTAGCTGCGGCGCCCGGGGAGCAGTTGGGGGATTGGTGCCTCAAGGGTCTCACCTCAGTCATGGTATTGAGGGTGGAGGAGAGCGCTGGTCATTCACTCCCCCCACCTACAATCCCTGCCGGACCCGAGACTCGGACCCACGACCTTCGGGTTCACCTTCGGGTTACAAGGCTGACTCTCAAACCATTAGGCCACGGTATATTCCGATGTAAGACTGTTGTAAATAAAACTCACGGCTCTTGTGGAAGCTGCTCTTTTATTTGAAAATCAACCAAGTTCTGCTCACGTACATTTTATATAGTTATAAACAAAAATAGAATCTGCAGGGACAATGCAGCAAGTATGCTAAATCGATGGAAAGAATCACTTCATATTGGGACCATCTTTCACGCGCTCCCCTATTGGACAGGGTTTGGGTTTATTTACACAAAGCACCGATCAACAGCGCTTTTCTTTCCCATGTTCTACTGCTCCTACTGTTAATTTACAAAGACGCTAACAACCCCACCCTGATGATGGCAACCTGTGACATATACACCCATTTCCCTGTTCTCTTACTTCAGTGAAGGCTGCCCCCTAGTGCCAGTGGAAGAAAGATGGCCCAAGCATGAAGGCTACTTTGCACATTCAAGTTGGAAAGGCAGCTGTTTAACTGCCAATGTAAAATAATGACATGCCAAGCATAAAGCAAAACAGCTCCTCCCCTACGCAATGCTGCAGAATCACAAATGTAGTGACACCAGTCTGATAAATGTTCCCTTGGAGGGGAAAAAAAAAAAAAAAAACCCTAGGCACAGAATTAACCATGTGAATTAATAAATTGTGTATTCTCCTCCCATTTCCCTTACAAAATGCAGGGGGTGAGTTTGTGTACTACAAATAATTGCACTAGAGAAGGAACGGGGTTCAAAGAATACTTAGTGCTCTGTGATTCAGTTTACAGGTGGTTTGATTTTTTTTTTCTTCCCATTTTCTTTACCACGTTTCTTTCTTAACACACTCTCACTCTCAAAATCTAATTCTGCAATCATACACATGAAAGCATATTCATTCCTACACACTTCCCATTAAGGAAGTCATTGATAAGGTCATCATTTTTCTGTCATGTCTTCAGTGGGTAAATCATAAATAAATACAAACAATACACAAGGAATGTCTACTGCAAACGTAATAACATGAAAAAAAAAAGAATTAAAAAAAAATCATACTAGAAACGGAAATCACCATTTCTAAAGGATGATGGTTAAATTAGGGAAATCATGATGGCTGATCAGAAAAAAAAAATAATAATGCCAGCCCCACCCTGGTCTCTTATTCAAGTTAGAAATGTTTAATGTTCCCACTATTTCTTTACACCCTCTTCCCTACCTTGAAATTACCCGTGTAGCTTTACAGATGCTAGTCAGTCAGGAACAGTCTGGTCCAGGGGAAAAAACACCTGCAGCTGTTACTGTTAGACAAATTACAAAAGACTTGCTAGACTGCCTAATGTCTCTTATCATACACCACCCCTTTACCCCAAAAACCCACCCGCCCACCCTGCTTCCTGTCTGGGTCAGTACTGGGGCCACGCACTTAGCGCAGAGTCAAACAGTGAACTGGGGACAGATTAAAGGTTTGAGATCGGGGACTGCGTGATCCGTCCTCAGGCATCCAACACTTGCTGCGGCTTCACATGAACTGCATCTGGAACAGGACAGACTCGCATTACTACAGTTTCAGCTCAGGGCTACCCAAATCTGAGTGGAGCACCGCAGGTGCACCTTGTGTAAGTATTTATCCCACTGAACTTTCATACATTTTGTAGTGCTACATCCTGGAATGAAATGGACTTAACTTTCATTATAATCCATGAATCTACACACAATAGCCATAACATTAAAGTGGGGAAAATATAATTTACATTAATATTTACAAATAAAAATAACAGCAACCAAGAGGCCAAGGCTAACTCTTACAGAGCTGTAAAGATCCATAGCTCAAATGGAACAAGCTGTTCATAAGACACCCATAGCCCAGACAATGACCAGTGTGGTAAGAAAAAAGCCCTTTGAAATTTGGAGTTTGCCAAAAGGCGTGAGACTACAACTGAACTTTTTGGCCTTGGCACACAACACTATGTTCTATGCACCACCGTCCCCACACTGACTGTGGCAGTATCATGTTGTGGGGGTGCTGCTTTTCATCAATGGGGACTGGGAAACTTGTCAGAGTTGAGGGCATGGATGGAGCCAAATATGGGGCAATCGTAGATGAAAAATCTGTTCCAGTCTGCAAGATATATAACCAATAGATATATGCCTCCACTGGTCAAACCAGTGGAGGCAGTGTGACGCTCTGGGATGCTCTGCTGGGAAACCTCGGGTCTTGGCATTTGACACATTCCACCTACCTAAACAGTGTTGCAGACCAAGTACACCCCTTTATGGCAACGGTATTCCCTAATGGCAGTGGCCTCTTTCAGCAGGATAATGTGTCCTGCCACAATGCAAAAATTGGAAAGGCTTTAGGAACATTACAAAGAGTTCAAGGTGTTGACTTGGCCTCCGAATTCCCCAGATCTCAATCTGATCAAGCATCTGTGGGATGTGCTGGACAAACAAGTCCGATCCATGGAGGCCCCCCTCGCAATTTACAGGACATAAAAAGCACCTTCAAATATTGTACATACTGGGTAAAACAAAGAGTAAAAATCCAATTTAGTCCATTTCCATTCTAGCTTGTAACACAACAAAATGTGGAAAATTGGTCTGATGTGTCAATAGTCATGATAATGGTGTAAGCTAATGGTAATAATAATATAAAAATAATGGTCACATTTCTTATTGACCACCAAACACCACAGGTCATGAAGTGTTGAAAACAAGTGCTCGCATCAAGGTAGGCAATGGCTATTGGAATGAATCACATGGGGTGAAACTAAGCACAACACAATGAAATTAGCAGCAACATAGAACACAACAAAAAAGGTTTGAGATATTCAGAAATTATATGTTTTTAAACTCAATGTCATAAAGCTTGTTACATTTCTATAATAAGAAGTGAACTGTAAAGTAAATGTAAACAGGGTGTAGACAAGGCGGCTGTAAATAGAAGCAGACCCAGTGCTAATAACATGCAGCACATACACACATGGCCCAGGCATGCTGTACCTAAAAGTGTCCCTAAAGGAATTCCTTGAGAGAAAGCTGTGCAAAGGGGTCCTGTCCTGGAGGTCTGAGAGGACTCTGACTGGAGGGACTAGAGGCAGCCGAGGGCTAGTTCAGAGAGAACGAGAAAGTGTGAAGGAGGCCACACACACACACACACACACACACACACAGAGGAGAAAAAGCACAGTGCCAGAATGGCTAGAAAATGATGTTGCAAGTCTTAAGATCAGAAAAAGGTCTGCTTCTTTAAGTATGCACGCTAGCATACTACAGAGATGAGAAGGTGGTGTGATAGAAGCAGGATAAGCATTGTTTTGTTTTTACAGATTGAAATGGAATGTATATCTGTAGCCATATCTCAATGCATCCATGCTAGCCTTGTTCAGAAAAGCCCTGTAATGGAACATGGAGATGCATGAGATTCATTCAGGAGCTTTCTGAACAGAGCTTCAAATGTTCGGAGCTGCTTTTGCTCAAGGAAGAGAATTCCGTTAATCAGACAGCAGCATCTCTTCAGGGAGATCCAGGAGAAGCACAGTGTGCTCACGTTTCCTGGAGTCGACTGGAGAAATACAGTGAATAATTGGATTTCTACTGTCTACTCTGGGAAACCATAGCAGGATTTTACCATCACATTCGTGGCATAGCGCAATGGTTAACAGCTTGGCAGTCCGAGAGGTCATATGTTCCTACCTGTGCTCCTGAGATTGGGCCGAAAGGGTTAGCCGGCCTCATCACAGGCTGCGTGTACATCATGGTAGGTTGTGTCATCATGGTCACTGGAACCATCTGTGCTGGCTAGACCAACAAACAAGAAGAAGATAAATGCATTTCCTATTTTTCTAGCACAGCTTAAACCAAAGCCCTGCTAACTGCTCCCAAAACACTTCACTAGTTTTATTAACTTTTATGTTCATATGGTTGACATAACCCCTATATACAGTGTGTATAGATGCTCATTATCATTCTAGAGCTTGGGTACTTGTATCCTGTTATTGGTCCTACTTGTGGAATTATAATGTGAAAGAAGTTATAAATAAAACTTTTATTTTTTATAATTAAACAAGACACCCCTGGCTCAAACCCTCAAATATAAACCTCCAACCACCACAGAACTCTCTACTTAAACAGTCCATTACACCAACACCAAGTCTTATCATCAGTTTGGACAGATTCCTATCTACTCAGTGAAATTAATGAAAATCAGATAGTCAGCATTTTACATATAGCCAGCACCATAATTATTGACACCCTTGGTAAAGATATAGGGTAAAGGTTTATGAAAACAGTCTAATTTGTCTAATTAGCATAACCTAACACTGGAAAATATGAGACATCTAAACCTTAATTGAACTAAATTGATTCTAAGAAAACGGGTCACAATTATTGGCACTCCTGCATGTAGTGCCTTTGTGTAGCCTCCATTTACAACATAACAGAATTATCCTATAATGGTTAATAAGAATGGAGAATATAGATCAAATTATGTGAGAGCACTCCTCTATACAGAATCTCTCCAGATCCTCTAGTGCCCCAGGTCCTCTCTTGTGGACTCGCCTCTGCAGCTCACCACGTATGTTTTCAAAGGGGTTTGAAATGTCATGTCAAAAGCTTGTTTCTATGGTTATCGAATCGTTTTTTTTTTGTGTGTGATTGGACATATGTTTTGGATCATTGTCCTACTGGAAGAACCAACCATGAACCAGCTGTAGCTTTTTGGCAGAGGCAGCCAGATAGATATTCATTTAAAATCTCTTGGCACTTCATGTAGTCTGTGATAGCAACAAGGTTCTCAGGGCATTTGGCAGAAAAACAACTTACAGCATCACAGATTTTCCACCATACTTTATGGTCAGAATTAGTTTCTTTTCTGTGTGAACATTCTTCTTTGTATACCACTCTACACTCTTAGAAAATAAAATGCTAGATTTAGGTTCTTCACTTTTGACCTCTGGGGGAAAACCCTAAAAGGTTCCATGTAGCACCCTTAAACAGAGGGTTTCCCTTGTTGAAAGGGTTAGTAGAAAGTAGAACTTTTTACAAAACTAAGAACCTCCATCCATCCCCTTGAAAAACCCCCTAAAGAACATACAAAAATGTTCCTTTAAGAACAGGAACACTGAACTGGCCTGCCACGAATAGAAGACACTAGAAACACAACTGACCCTTAAACAATTAGTGTGTGTGTGTGTGTGTTTCGCAAAATGGAGAAATGGATCACAGAGCTGAGGTTACATAAGTGAAGAAGCAGAGCCACAAATCAGCATGTTGCCAACGTTACTCTCTCTGTTAAACATTAGCTTTAACACGTGGCTCATGCTGGAAAACTCAGAACTTTAATCCTTTCAATCTTTAATCTTTACTGAGAAGCACTGTACAATTACACAAGAATGAGAAAATGGCATCATGTCACCTTGCAAAATGCAAGGCTCTTGACTTCAAATTGGACTCCCACAAACACCCACACAATCCTATTCAATTCATTCTAGAAACCAGTGCAAACAAGTGAGTTGCAAGGAAAGTGGGAACCTTTTAATGTTTAATGAATCTAAGAACAAAAGCTGAAATGTATGAACAGTAGATGGAGTGTCAGTATGAAGAGGTGCTTTAGTTTCGGAGCGTTTTCTGCACCGTTCATGCCTCCGCACTGCCATAGCTGGGACTGAGGGCAGAACAGCAGCTCATCAATATGCAGGCAGAAGAGCAATGCAATTATCCAGCAATGCTTTTAATTAATTAACCATTTATATTTAGCTACTTATTTCACATTGTAGTAGGTTGCTGTCCTACTGCCCAATACCAGCAGTCATTAAAGGAGAGTGAGAACAAGGTTATTTACAGTCTCTAGGACAAGTTATTTGCAAGGATCCGCATTATAAGAGATCCTTTTGCCAAAACCACCATTACATTAGGCAGCAGCATGGCCAGTTTCCTCAAGGTTAAACACCATTCTAAAAGAACATAATGGCACTTGCAGAACTTTCAGTTTTGTCACCAATACTCCATCCTAGGTAGTCACTATGTGCAAACAAGAAGAATATAAAGGAGAACAGTACTATAAATTAAATGATCAAAATCATGCATATAATTCTGTTTACGCCCAAGATGCCTGATGCTACTCACCATTGCATATCCCATCATGCCTGTGGGTGTCGTGGCAGGGAAAGCCATGACGGACGGTGCCTGGGAGGGACACAGTCAAGAGTTAGAAAATATTGGCAGTACAGAATGCGCTACTCGGAAAGCTGACAAGAGTACCATTCAGCTCAACACCTCCAACACCGCATCAGAAATTCCACTCAAAGGAGCACGCCAAGACCACAACAAGTCTTTCACCTCCCACCTTTACACACACACACACACACACACACACGTGTGCAGGAGCACACATGCGTACGCTTCAGTTCATAATAAAAACTTTGTGCAGATGGACAGATTGCAGATCTTTCTTTAAACCCCTGGTAAACATTTAACAGCTATTAATCTAAAGTCACTGCAAATGTTGTCCAGTGCATCTGAATGGCAGTATAACCAGAGAGAGACAGATGGAGAAAGTAGTACACGTATATCTGAGAGTGAGTGCGAGTCAGTCTGTGTGTGTGTGCGCGCGTGTGCGCGTTTGTGTGTGCTTGAGCAAACGCGTCCTCAATGGTAGTGTGGCTAGTAGCAGGTGCAGATCTTGATTCAAAGAGGAGTTCTTTGTGAGAGAGCTGTGAGATTCTCAAAGAGGCTGAGCTCACGACAGAAACACTTTTGTTTTTAC
The DNA here is from genome assembly GCA_037576675.1 of Pangasius sanitwongsei. NCBI lineage: Eukaryota > Metazoa > Chordata > Actinopteri > Siluriformes > Pangasiidae > Pangasius > Pangasius sanitwongsei. The sequence goes on along the minus strand of CM075019.1, from coordinate 11,471,231 downwards.
TTACAGACCATTCAAATGTGTGAAAGGGCCTTCTCAGCTAATCGTTATCAGGCTATTCATTTTACTGAGAGGATGGGGTTCAAAGGGAAAATATATAGAAAAAGAATACATTGCAAATGGCTGCACATTCCCATTTAGGATTTAATAGTTGAAAACTCTTTCTTTAGTATAATTAAATGAACTACAACAATAATTAAATGCAGAGTGCTGTATAATCACGATATTTTGCTGCAGTGAGGATCCACAAAAAAAAAAACAAAAAAAAAAACAGCCTTTGTATTTGTAAGGTTTTGTGCTAGATGCTAATGCTCAATCCTAAATAAGTCTAAAGCATATGTATATATTTGTATCTATTCACCAGCCCCATCTCACATTAGCCAAATACTTCAATGGAATCACACCATACTTGGTTAAATTGATTGAGTCACATGACTGCAACAAACTAAAAAAAGAAAGAAGGGAAATCGTAGAAGATAATATAGGTGACAGTCATGCTGTAGAAGCTCTCGGTTAGTTCAGCTGGTCACAATGAGTACAGAGGCTTCAGTGTGACTCTGGTCACTGTGTGTGCATTGGTATGCAAACACCCACTCTTATAAAGTATGCTCAAACATGCACGCACACCCTCACATCCACACACACACACACACACACACACACACACACGGTACTGTGACCACAGTAGAAGCTGTGAGGTTAATAATACTCATGCGTCTCAAAACAGTTCAATCATTGGACTTACGTATTGTGGGAAATGCATGCCATTCTGTTTATCCCCCCAGACAAAAATTTCACAATGCAACAAACAGTTAGAGGACACAAAGATACAAATGACACTGTAGCTCAAACAATAAGAATATTTTAAATGCATACTACAGGATTGTCTACTGAGGGTATCTTTTTGCTCAGAGATGTGCCTTAATGTGTCTTATTGTGTAAAGGACTGAAAAACTTCTCTCTTCTCACCATGCTGGCAGGGTTCCATGTTGTGGTCGGAGCTGTCTTTGGTTGCCAGCTGGTTCCACCAGTTAGCTTCTTCTCACCAGGCTGACTCCAGTGGATGTCACTTCGTACAAAACCAAGATGTTAGCACAAACTTCATGTTAGCACAGACTTCAAAGCTGCTTTGTGTATGTACTTTATATCTGGACTTACTTTTTTGTTGTGCCATTTCCAATACCCAGATCTGCAAAGAACAGTATATGCAAATTCAATTCAATGCTTTAGATCCAAATCACAATATCCAATGCAATACTAGCTGCATGGTCAAAAGTACATGGACAACTGATCATCACATCCATATGTGCCCATTCCAAACCTATGGGAATTAGCAGGGGGTTGGTCTCCCCTTTGCTGTTATAATAACCTCCACTTTTCTGGGAAGGCTTTCCACTAGATTTTGGAACATGGCTGTGGGGGGTTTGTGCTCATTTAGCCATAAGGGCATTAGTGAGGTCGGACAGTGATGTCAAGTGAGAAGGCTTGGTGCGCAGTCAGTGATCCAGTTCATCTCAAAGGTGTTCAGTGGATTTGAGATCAGGGCTCTGTACAGGCCACTTGAGGTCTTCCAAACCTGGCGTGGCAAAGCATGTCTTCATAGACCTCGCTTTGTGCACAGGGATACTGTCATGATGAAACAGGTTTGGGCCCGTTAGTTCCAGTGAAGGGAAATCTTAATGCTATAGCATACAAAGACATCTTATAAAACTTTGTGGCAAATGTTTGGAGAAGGCCTACTTATGGGTGTGATGGTCAGGTGTCCACATACTTTTGGCTCTATAGTGTACCATGCAGAATTTGTGATACTTTTTCCAGATACACACAAATGGCAGACACATACTGCCTACAAGGTTGGCCAGAGAGGAGTCCAGGTCATCAGACACCAGTTTACCAGGCTGTTGGGCACTGGGTGGCATGCCCTGGCTCGGAGAAGCTACTGTGGGTTTCAGGATACCACCTAAAACATCATCTTTGCAAGAATGCAAGGATAAAGAAAGGGAGAAGAATGAGAGCAAAAGAAGGAGATAGTAAAGAGCAGAAGACACAAGACAAGCCATATTTATTGTAGATGGAGAGAAACCTTATTAAAATGTAAATAAACTGGAGAAGTGCAATTTCTCCCTCCTTAAACAGTCAGCGTCAACTCACCAAAGTCATGCATGCCATGCAAAGCCAAGGCCCAGAGTTTACCCACACAGCACAGGAGGAGACAGAAAAAGGGCATACTATCAGTATAATATTCCAACACACTGGACACTTGATTAAATTTGCATGGATGGAATATACCACAAATTGACTTTAAAATAACTCCTCAGATATACAAAGAGTGGAGAAGGGGTTGTGTCTAGAAATCTAGTGCGGTGTCTCTGGATTTCCTGCGTGTATGCAAAAATGAGCAGTGCAATGTTAGGAGCTGTACTTTATTGCCATACTGACTGTATACAGAAGACTGCATACAGTGCCTCACTTACTCGTGCTTTGTCTAGGGAAGCACTGAAATCAAATGCAAAAAGCACAACCATTCATGCTGAATATCCCCATTTCACACTTTCAGAGACGTGTATGGGACATCAGGTACAGCAGTGCAACTCCGTGCTCTCATTTTTCAACTGTGAGTGGGGAAGCAAGGGAGGCTCGCTCTCCTAGCAACCATCACAATAAGCACAAGGGATGTGAAAGACGAGCGTAGTGAAAGAGAAATAAACATTCTTACCAGCAGCGCCTGTGCTGTTAGCAGCGGATTTATTGCCGAACACAGAGTCAAAGTCAACGTTAAGGCCAGAGGAGCTGGCTGGCTGAGGGATGGGAGATGCTGTAAACCCTGAAGAGCACAAATCAGAAGGTGACATGGTTAGATGTTAAAGCCAGGGGGCAAATCTGCCATCAACGCATGATCCACCATTGTGTACAGTGTGTCGTGTTCTCTTAACATGAATGGATCAGTTCACTTCCATTCCTCTCACTTCCTGAGAAACACAGGTGTTAAATCCAGTGGAACTAGGGGCATAAGATAACCCTTAATTCTAGGAACATCTGGGAGTTCAGCCACACCCTTACTCTACTCCGTAAAGCACAAAAGTCACCATTTCACTGTAATCTATGAGAACTCATTTGGCCCTGCTACTTATAGTGCACCTAGACCTATGGCCAATGCACTCCATTTCATCTCTAACTGCTGTTTAAAAGAGGACAGAGCGGGAAAAAAAAATAGACCAGATCTGAAAGAGGAAAAAATTCAGACAGAGGAAAAACAGCAAACGAGAATTACCAGAAGAGGTTTGAGGAAAGGGAGGCAGGAATCATCACCTACCTCCAAATAGTCCAGCTACAGCGGAAGGCTCGGAGTGAAACAGTGGGGTGTTAGAGTAGGGGGCTGGAGAAGAGAACGAGTCTGCCACAGCAAGAGGAGTGCAGAGAAGGAAAGCCAGAGGTGAAATATTAGTAAAGTAACAAACACACACAAAGCAAAAAAAAAAAGAAAAAAGAACTGGCTTCCTGAGACACATATATATCGTTTTAGAGAATTTTCAGCGGGATTTAAACAACACTGTCAGTCTGATTCAATATCTGTATCCAGAAAACCAACTTGTAAAGAACAAAACAAAAAGAATTGAAAAAGTCTTAGTCACTACTTTAAGCAACAAAAACAGAATTAAGAGCTATTTTACAACAAACAGCAAGCCAAGGAACCAAATTAATCCAAGAGGAAGGAGGGTTGCTACAGGAAGCTCAAAGCCTGCAAAAAAAAAAAAAAAAAAAACAGCACACAGGGCCCTGTGGTGTGGAGCCATGTTTTCTGAACGCAGAAAACAATCACACGTGCATCTGTACCTGAGAGAAAGCCCTCTATCCGAGTACAGGGCTCAAGAGTGCAGGCAACAGAAGAGCTTGAATCAAGAAAGGGATTGTAATGATCTGGAGAACCAAAACATACAGATTTCAATTCTGCAAAACTTAAGAGACTTAAAATAAGGGGTATGGAGCCTAAGCAAAATGGGAACAAATGACTTCAGCATATACTATTAATATTATAATATTAATAATATACTGTAATATTACAGTGTTTAACCAAACCAATTAATGCATGTTCAATACAAACACGTGTATCTGATATGATAATTGGCCAAGTCCTCCATCAAATCCATTATATTCGATGTTTCATACATCGTTAAGTAGGAGCTGGTTGCTAACCACACACTCTGACTGTTATATAGCTGCATTGCATTCTGGAACTTTTGCTGCCTACACTAAGTTTGATTTCTTATTAATATGATGGCGAACCTTGCTTTAAAAAAAATAAAAATAAAAAAAAACAAAAAGATCTTGTTCGGTTTTTAGGAGCTAACATTAAAACCTGAGCATTATCATGTCTAATTTTGCTGAAACTTTCCTGCTATTAAATGCCATTGCAAGTGCACCATGAATGTCCCCCTATAACTTCAAATTATTGCAAATATTTCAAAATGAACTTTATGTTAATATATTAATATATCATTACATTTAATTTGGTTCAGGGTAGACATTTCCTATAAAGTTAGTCTTAGTGATTTCTCTGTAATATTGTTTTTTTTTCCCGCTTAAATATACAGCTTAGTTTAAGTCGGAGTATTAGGTGTGTAGAAAACCAACAGCAGTGGAACCTAAATAAGCTGCAGCCTGTTCCAGCTCCGGTTAGACGCAAATAGAGCAGGCTAGCCAGGATAACGAGCAAAACGTAGCACGGTACTTTCGCTACATTATAGCTGCAAATACACGCGTGCATTTAAGCGCAAGAAACATCTGTCTGTTACTGTTCAGCAAACATTTACTGTTCTATTTGAACAACAATAAGGAAAGACTCTACAGTATCAGCTCACTGAGGCTATGCTCTTTCTTGTTTCCTCTCACACACACACACACACACACACACACACACACACACACACACACACACACACACCTGAACCATGCCTATCTACTTTGTTCTAGACAGTGAATGGTTGAGGATAATGGGTAATGGAACATGCATGAAGTAGGCAATGCAGACAAAAATCACAAAGAGCAGCACACAAAATGCAAACGAAACGTGATGCTGAGAAGGGCAAAAGAAAATCCGTTTACCACTAAACATTTCATGACTGGGAGTCCTAGAAGGAAAACTAACAGCATCTGATGACAGAGGAGGTGGAGGAACAGCATCGACAGGTTTGGAAAGGAAAGGATTTAAGTTTGGAATGGAGTCATCGACACTCTCTGAAGAAGTGAACGGATCTACACAGCCGTCAGAAACAGAAAACAAGACACCAAAAAGAAATGTTAGAGAAACCATGAGAAACAGCATGCAGATTCAGGTGCACAAAAAAAAAAAAAATATGAGGAAACCACAAACACCACATGAGCTGGTTGGTCTAAAAAAAAATCATGTCTAGTCTTTAGATGTCCCATTTGAAATCACATTCATATTGAACAAGATGTGAAATTTAGTGGCGGGTTGAAATGAGCATGAACCATGGCAGATATGGAGTACTTTGCATATAATGTGTACTAAAACTGTGAAGCAATAAGGGTTCCTATAAAGCAATGAGGCTCTTAAATAGCCTGCGGTATTTCTGTAGGATTTTGGTAAAGCTTACCTGAACAGCAATTAAATACAAAAGAAGAAGAAAAGGTAAACACAGATATAGTAACAAACAGAGTAACATTACATTTTAAAGTCCTGGAAACTTTTCATGGGCCAACAATTTTTACATTCTTAGACAGCAAAATAATGTAAACGCCCCACCAAAACAAAAAAGAAGAGGGGAAGAAAAAGAAAAAAAAACCTGTATCGTAGAGGACCTTCAAATGTGTAATGAATAGCTAATACTGTACCTCCAGTGTAATATATGCAGAGACAGCGAGAAATATTGTGTTAAAACTTGGAGAATAAGTCTGCATCTTGTACATATGTAAAACAGTTGCATAAAAAGAAGAAACGCAGACATTTAAGTAATACGAATGTTATAACACAAGTTCAAGTTAAACCTCTTTCAGTCATTCTTACATAAAATCTCCCTTGTTAGTCTCACTGGGTTGATATTCGTGTTAGGGGTTGCACAGACTAGTTGACTAATAGATTCAGTAGCCGGCACTTTGAGGAGCTGTCGACTAGTCGGGGTGGTGGGGGGAAAAAAAAAAACAGTGAGGCAGACAGTAGGATGATGCTGGCAGATGGTAAAGAAAGCCGCTAAATGTATTTTGTTGGTCAGAAAATATTTTATAATATTTATCTGCTCAGAGACACTCCCATCCGCTCCGAAAGGAATTCCTCCTGTAGTTATTTTTTTCCATCATAGCTAAATAAAATTTTAATAGAAATCTTGTATTGTGGCATAGTGTGTGACCAGTGCCGTGTGAGAGAGAGCTTTTGGAGCCACGGGTTGCATATCATACTCAATCCCACTTAGTTTACAGTCAGCTCAGTGGTGCATACCAGCTGTTTTCGCATGCTACTGAAACTGGAGTTGAACATGGCAGAAATACATTGCAGACGCTGCTTTGGACATCACATGCTATAAGGAGCTTCCGTGCTGCATGCTTTCATTCTCAAAATCGTGTGTAATTTGATGTACAGATTTATTATTTTTGCACATTTATTGCACAGTACTTTTGTCATTAACACTGTAGCCTTAAAAAAAAAAAAAAAAAAAAAAAAAAAAGCACAGAAGCTGGAAATTTCATTTGTACTCTGTGGTTTGATGTGTACTTTGCTGCACAAATAACACTGACAGCCTAAAATAGCTATGTCCTGAAACAATTTTTTGTAAAACAAATAGTTGAACTGGTCGACTAGTATATTAGTGAATGTGCAACTCCTAATTCCTAGTTAAAAACACCACTCGTGGGGCACAGGAAGTATTAATCATGACCTGCTGCATGGAATCTTTTCCATATATTCGCAGTTTATGAATGACTTTGCACAAAAGTGGCACTGTCCTATCTTATTCTGGTACAGCACATGTTTCTTAATTAAAAAACATCACAAACAAAATGCACAATTGCACCATCAAAATGAGCCCTGGTTTGCATCTTGGGCTATCTAATAATCATGTTATCTAATGTCTATTTTTATAAGGCTGATGGCCAATTCACCGCTTCTTGCTGCCAAAGATTAATTTAAATATTACATCTAAGCCAACATTATACCTGAAATTAAATTCAGCAATGTTAGTATATTATGAGAGTGTAGCATATACATATGTACACACAATTACAAAAACAAAATTAGCATCATAATCTTTTTTTTTTATGCTCTCTTGGATATGACTAATCCATGTGCAGGTGATAATGAGATGTATTTGGTGTGACAGACGCTCATATGGTCAGCACTCACCTCCCCATGTGTTAGCTACAGGCAGAGCAGTGGGGAGAGCTAGAGATGGCTGGAATGCTGGCTGGAGATCCAGCAGATCATTTGGCACCTTTGAAGCACTAGGGTAAAGAAAAAACAAAATTAACAACCGGGAAGGTCCAGTATCTCTCACACACATGCAAATCTAAACACTGCAGGTTGTTTCAAGATGCTCAGGCCTCAGACCAAAGAATGCAGCAGGGTCACATGCACAATTCCTTGTTGCTGGAAGAATGCAGGGAGAGAGTCCTCTTTTAAGAGGGTAGTCATGCAACAATACCACAGTCAGAATGGTTTTCAAAGTTAAAAGAGTGCGAGTGAGCATTTCCTGTGCTCTGTAGTTTTATTTAGCCTCTCAACACAACCATCTTAATAGTATAATTACTGCCTAAATGCCTTCATTAGCATGTGCAGTGAATGTTGCTCACTGAGCTGTGGGCAGAAGTAAGTGGAAGTGAAGACATAATGGAGGATCAGATGGTAGGATGCTACATACAGGTCAGACTTATTTGGATTTGGTGAACATGTCATTCTACACAAAGCCACCATCCCTATAGTTAAACCAAGACAGACACACTATATTTGTGCGCACACACAGCTGAAAATAATTTGGCCCTGTCCCAAATGAACTTGTGTTCTCATACTGAATTGCTTACCACAGCCATGCTGAACAGCACTTACAGTGTACATCACATTATCCTTGCTCTAGCACGCATATTTTACTGAGCTAGCCATCTAATACTTTCAAATTCCAAAGGAGCTAATAAGCTAAAAATCCTCACATGTGAAAGAAGCTTCATGTATGCATGCTTTTTAAAAAAAAATATCTCTGATTTAGGTGGAGCAGCATGTGAAGTTCCTGAGCAGAGCTGTGGAGGAATGGAACACAACTCCCTTCATTTCTCTCACCCGTTGGTGGAGCTGGGTGTGGAGAACAGGTCGATTGCTGGAGCGGTGCTGATGCTGCCAGATGCTGTGGATACTGGAGAGGCAGCTGTGGTTGAGGATGTGGAAGGCTTTTTGGAGAGTTCTTTCAGGCGCTGCTCCTGCGGGGAGAATAAAGTTGGTTTCGCATGGGAATTTTTGGTAACCACTCAAACACACACCCACAACAAACCAAAGACAAATGTGTTATATGATGCCAAAAGCCTTGTTAAAACTTCCTAACACAAAGCTTCACTCTCAGCATGCACAACTAATCCTGGGCCTGAAGAAACAAACAAGGCGTATAGTTCAACAGTTTACCACTAGCTGTATGAGTGCACTTATATTATTTCTTTGTGAGTATAACAGTTGTTATGCACAGTTATCAGAAGTGACATAATCCACCTTAAGTGTTCTTAAACGAGCTTGTTCCTCCTCTAGGGCCGCCTGTTTTTCCCTCTCATCCACTTTGGTGAAAGATATGCCCGTGTTTGCCAGAGAGGACACGGCGTTGGACAGTGTGCTGGCCCTATAAAAAGGGACAGAAAAATGAAAAGGAGAAAAAAAAAAAAAAAAGAATGGCAGGGTGAAAAATCATCCTAGGAAAGATATCAGTATCAGATGCTGTGTTTATGGAAATGGTCTTCCTTGGCCCATAGCACACAAGCAGATAAGGTTTTAATGGCTTCCCTCCACAGCAGTGAACTCTGACCCAAGTTTTCCTTAAAAATATCAGAGACAGTTTATTCTGTCGCACAAAATGCAACTCATCAGATTCCACTTTTGAGGACGTCATTTGCAGAGAAAAAGGTCAGAAATCTAGCCTTTTTTTTTTTTGCAGTGACCTATTTCAGTATAGAACAATCTGCTCTGTGTGCGCATGCAAAACCACTGAGGGCTATCAGTTGCCCCAAAACGCACCAGGGACATCTGCCTTCTACATCTGAACTCATTCAGCAGTTCGATAAAACCTGGCTCTGTGCCAGGCTCAAAAGCTCTCCTAGCCACCCTGACATCACACACATCAATCCAGAAAATCTCACACACTCATGCTAAATTTGGTATCTGGGCACAACAGCCTGGTGGGGAACTGAAACGCAAAGTTACTCATGTAGGTCGTTGTACCTGCTGGCTGCTGTAGAGTCCTTCACCTTTTTTCCCTCTAGTGATGCCAAGTGCTGCTCCAGGGCATCCAGGAGACTACTAGGGGCCTGGAAAGAGGAAGATTAATTATTTTAGTGATACTCTCTCTCTCAAATATGTACATACCATCACTCTCTCACACATACACTCCTCGGTGAGCATGCATAATGCTTAATCAACACACAGGGAACAAGATAGCATCAATCACAGAGGAAAAATAGAGGGAGGTGCAGATACTTACGCAAACCGTAAACTGAAAACGGAAAGATAAGGAAAGATACAGAATATAAAGGTGGTAGTTTGACAGTATTTAAATGCATTTCAGAAAACAGACTGAGGATGCAGACATTGAAATGAATTGAACCAACCAATAAACTTAATTTGGACCACATAAACGTAACTCTGCATGTGTATGGCTATTGAGAGAAGCTAAATTAGTCACCCAAACCAAACTGCAAAAGGGGTTCTACTCGTGTTCACTGGGCTCATTCGTTTCTCTGTTCGTGTAGAGACTGCACCAGGACCTGTGTGTTCTTGAACCGGAAGCTATTTTGAATTTTAACTATGTGAATTTCGCATTTTCAAAAATAGAAAGGTTTTTGAGGAAACAATGAGGCAGGTCAGCTGTGGAAAATATACCCTTCTTTTATAACAACAAAACACCTTTATGGCTGCATAGTGCTGGAAAAAAAGAGAAACGAGAGCAAACAGTACGAGGCATTTTGCCATCAGCAACATGCAGAAGGCACTGCATGCACTGGGCTGAGGCTGGGCCATGCTGGGATAAGGGAGTGGGCATCTTTTTTAAGGTTGTGCCTCATAACCACACTGCAATTCTGGCACTTTTAAATCTTTGCATTTTAATTGGAGTCATTTATTGAATCTGAAGTCTCTACGACTAGAATAATACTGTGGATAATGTGAATGAACGATTTAACCATGCAGAGACTGATAAAGTTTGGCTAACAGGCATGAATTAGGAGAGCAGGGTTTTGTGTGTGTGTGTGTGTGTGTGTGTGTGTGTGTGTGTGTGTGTGTGTGTGTGTGTGTGTGTGTGTGTGTGGTTTAGACAGCATGGGTTAGGGGAGGTTCAAGAGCTCATGCTGCAACCAAGACCACAGGCAGCACAAACAGGTCAGTATCACTACTTTTAGAGTTGACAGTGTTGAAGAATGACACTCTTACCTGAGACAAGTCTGGTATGTCGCCTCGATCAATGCCCACTTGCTGTGTGTTGAGATCAGAGGGAGAGAGGCATTTTTTTTTCATGGTCAGCAGTTGGCACGGTACAACCAAACAGATATTATGTGTTCTGAATTTCTGCATGCATCAGAGATGGAACAAGTACAAAAGCTCCCTGTAGCAAGACTAACAGCAGTGACACACATTTTAGTAGTTAAAAAAAAAACACAACAGTGAATAATCAACTAGCCCAAATTTGCCAAGATCTTAGATAAAGCTCTAAATATAGAAACTCTACACTTACCTCAGCAACTTTGAGGAACTCGGAGATTCTCGTCATACGGGTGAGGAATTTCTTGTAGATGTCAAGTCCGTCTTTACACTGGGCTTTCTTCATATCAAAGTACTTCTCTGTGTAATAGAGAAAAATGGATGTGGAGAAAAGTCATTTATGGTTTGAAAACCACACAGCAGCAATACACACTATTAAGGAGACATATCCCCTACTACAAGTTTTTCACACAACCCAGGTATTTTGTGACATGTGTCATTTGGCCACGATCCAAAGCACGTCTCACCCGTCTGCCTTCCTCCACAAACTACCGACTTATTCACATTCATTTATGGCAAACACTCGGTGATCCTCTGTCTTACCCAGCCAACATAAACATGCTCTTACATCTCCAAAAATGACAAAGCTGTTGACACTACCAAATTCTCAAGATTTGTAAAGTATTTTCCTAATGCATTATAACCCTCTACGTGCTTCGCGCAAAATTAATTCCTAATCCAAAACTCCATAAAGTAATGTAATTGCAGATTATTTAAATAACCCAGGGTTATAACTGTTATTATGTGAATGCCTCTCAAGAGAGGCATAATTATGGGTGGTTGCCATAAAGTGGAGCCTTTCTGATGCCTTTGCCGCAGGCTCCGAAGTAGTATGATGACTCAGAGTGCACTGTTCGACTGAACTGGCTGCGACGCACCAGAGCAGGTCAACGCAGAGCTCAAAGGTTTCTTTACCAGGAAACAACGAAGCAGGCAAACAGGGCAAAGTCAACATGAAGCAGAGGCCAGCATAACACACGCAAGTTCCCTTAGGGCAGAAGCAGCTCACCGAGCAAGTTGATGATCCCTTCGTTGTATGCAGCAAATAGCCGGATGGCGTCTTTAAACAAGAGCATGAAGGCGGCGTTAATGACTCCATTAGTGAGTTCGTTTGCATTTACCTGTTGGAGGACATACAGTTTGTGTTTAACTTTATTAAACCAAATCCTGATGTTTTCATTTCTACTGTTTAAAAAAAAAAAAAAAAAAAAAAAAAAAAAAAAAAAAAAAAAAAAAAAAAAAAAAAAAAAAAAAAAAAAAAGAAATAA
>CM075019.1:11433460-11448031 GCA_037576675.1 Pangasius sanitwongsei | reverse complement strand
TTGCCCAAAAACCCTATTTTGTTCAGGTGTTTCCAAACTTTTGGAGGGCAGTGTATATATATATATATATATATAAATAACGTGTGTGTGTGTGTGTGAGATCACCCAGCAATCAACCTCCACGGGTCCTTCATTCACTTGTACTATGCGAAAACGCTTTCCCAACACAGGGCATCTATTTTGGGGAGGTTTTTACAAACTGTTCGAAACCATAACAAGAGTATCTGAAAGAATAATTACAGTAGAGCTGTGATGGCTTAACGATAATGGTTTGTTCGGTTCCTTTAGAAGTGACTGAACAGTGTATTTGTGTTTATTTGGTATGGGAGGATAAGGGTGGGCCATAGAGCACCTTTTCCTTCATAAGCTACATTCACTGTTTAAAGCTGCACAAAGCCGTAACTATATGAAAACAAAAGGCCTTTGAGAGCCAACAGGACCCTCCTGCACAGCATGCACAAATCCACAGACTTCTACTATAGATCAAAGCAAGGAAGGACCAAGAAAGTCTAAAACAGAGAGAAACTGCACAAATAGCTAGGAGGGCTGTCAATCAATCAATAAATTGACTGAAGACACTCACATGGGGTTCATTTCTCCAAGAAGTACTAATAAGTGCAAACAACTTACTACAGAGCAAGCAATAGAAATGATAAACTGGTGTATCTAATGTTCCCGTTTGCTGATTAAACTGATCATAATGTACAATGCTAAGGTCACTGAAATCTAGTGGCCACACAGTCTGTGCTTGCCCATGTGATCATCACATGACTAAGCTTGCTTCTGAGTCAGGTGACCAGCCCGACTACTTGGCAGAGCGGAGAGACATGACTTCATTGATCGACTTCTCAGCCCCGGCGAATCCAAATTCTCCATTAGTGCAGTAGACAGACAGCGTACTATTTCTGTTATTCCTTCTTTTATTCTTTCCTGTCCATTACAAAAAGATGCTAGGCTACATTTAAAAAAAAAACAAAAAACTGTAGTGTGTCTACATAAAGGATGTTATAGCACACAGACACAACATATGATTATTTTAATAATATCAACATCAACATCAATGTTTATAATGTTAAAGACCTTCAGATCATTGCAGAGCTGGTCCATAGTCTTCCATCTAACACCAGACTGGAGTAGTAGTGGGCAAAATCATGGTATAGTTCAAGACTCTTGCAAAATGGCTATATAGCACTGTATAATGCGATGTTCCTTCAAATTCACATGGACCATATTTATTAACAGAAGTATAGAACAGTAACAGAAGTAATATATCAAATACATCAAACAAATTATTTACATTTTAACACCACATATTAATAAGACTGACTGTAAAAGTCAAGCATTTAATAGGTTTCTTTTCCATACTGTACAAAAACAAGTCAACAACTCGAAGCCAACACCATCGATGGGGATGCCTTCACTAACAAGAAGTCTAGTCTAGCTAATGAAGAAAAACGATTTCAGACATTTGACCTTGACCCTGTTTGGACAAATTCCAAAATCTAACAAGTTGATCTGCTGGATACAATGGTAATGCCACATAAATCCAACAAACATTCACCCAAACACAGCTAGCCGAAAAAAATGGGCCTTAAGCCATCCCAAAGGTGTTCTATTGGATTCAGATCGAGTGACTTGGAAAGCCACTGAAGAACACTGAACTCACTGACATGTTCATAAAACCATTTTGAGATGATTGTGACATTGCTTTGTGACATGGTGCATTATCATGCTGGAAGTAGCCATTAGAAGATGGGTAAATTGTGGTCATGAAGGGATGCACATGGTCACCAACAATACTCAAATAGGCTGTGGAATTCAAGCGATGATTGATTGGTATTAACAGGCCCAAAGTGAGCCAAGAAAACATTCCCCACACCATTACACTACCTCCACCAGCCTGGACTGTCGAGGCAGGTTGGGCCCATGGATTAATGCTGTTGGCACCAAATTCTGACTCTACCGTCTGTGCGCATCAGCAGAAATTGAGATTCATCAGACCAGGCTACGTTTTTCCAGTCTTTAACTGTCCAGTTTTGGTGAGCCTGTGCCCACTGCAGCCTCAGCTTTCTGTTCCTGGCTGACAGAAGTGGAACCATGACACGGACTGTTGTAGCCCATCCGCTTCAAGGTTCAACGTGTGGTGCATTCTGAAATGCTTTTCTGCTGAACACAAGAGGGGTTACCTGAGTTACTGTAGCCTTTAGTAGGTGTACAGATGTTTCCAAGTGCTCACCGAGTGTATTTCAGACCTAAAACCCTACTAATATTCAACCATTCATTCTTAAGATATCATGCTAACGAGAATCTCAGACAGATGGACAACCTGAAAACATAATCGGTATAACAAACCAAACAGAATTTAACTTTAATATTGTCTTTAAATCTAATTTCTTGCTCAATATGCAGACAAAAAAGATAAACGAAATGAAATGTTTAGCTAACTTTCGCTGAATCAGCACGGCTTCATCATTAGAGATCACACAAGCCTAAAATCCATTCTTAAATCTCAAGGCATTACTAAGGCATTATTCCATTTATCACAAGCCTAGGAAATGGCAGTTGGGAAAGAAAAAGAGATTATAGATGTAGCATTATACATATATACATACACACACATAAGTTTCTCCTGATTTGGATGTTCTAATTCTAGAGTATTAAACTTGAACCCATTTCTTTGGCAGTGTATATCTGACTACATGCACGGGGGTAAAACAGCACAGTGCTCTTCATTAGACATGGTTTACTAGTCTGTTCCTGCTGCGTCCCTGACTTTGATCTCACAAATAGAGGTGATACATGCAGGTGAGGCTGAACTGATTATGAGACTGTTTTGGCAGGGGATCAGAATATAGCATAAGCTTTTTTGTTACAATTACGGTTTGTCTCTCTTTCAAGGAGAGGCCAGAACAGGAGCAGGATCAAAGGTCTGTCAAAGCCACTTATAAGGACATGGAACGACACATATTTGGCGGTGCTCTTGCAGGCCTTGTTATTAAAGGCAGGGGAAAAAAAACTGCATCAGTAAGAGAATATATCAAGCTTCCTATAGTTCATATGCAGGAAACTGAATTAGTCCATAAAAACTGAAAAAACAGTCCATAAAAATAAAAACTGGAAAAAGGAGATAGAAAATAAGAACAGTTGGGTTATACGATTTCAGAGGGAAGACAGACAGAGAGTGAGAAACACACTGTATTCACATTAGTAAGCTACTGTACAAATCTACAAGAAATTATAGACAATATGTATATAGTCTACATTAAATATAAATTATTCATGTTACAGTGTTACTTCGGTTTTAAATGCTTTTCAGCATTGCAAGAAATGTTCTTCATGCACGATGTGTACCGCTTGCACACAGATATAATATTTCTCAATCAAAATGTTTTGCTTGTTACCATGTTAATGCCTCCAATAACCCAGAAAATCTTTGCAAATAGTCTTTTTGTATTACAACCCTTCACACAGAGTCCAAAGCATATTTTTTCCAAAAGTTTAAAAGGGTAGTGTAACCAAAAAAAAAAAAAAAAAGAAACCACAGTGACTAAATCTGTTTGGCATTCTCCTTCTAAACAAACAAATGAAGGAGGAAGGGAGAAAAAAAGACAGTCTGGGTACAGCCATTTCCTAAACTAATGCAAGCACATCCCTGAAAATACAAGAGACAGATTACTGTTAGCTTATCAACCCTACGCAGTGCTGTACGTCTATAAGCTATACGTATAAGCTTATATATTATTACACACACAAGCCTTCAGTTTCAGCTTGCATTTTTAGTCGCTATTTATCAGGACCCTATGAATAAAAATCTTGGTAATGTTGTCTGATGAGGATTTCAACATATCCAAAAATAAAAAGTAAAGTGCTTTAGGTGCTAAAATAAACAAGTGCTCAGTGTTTATGGCTTTACAGAGGAAACGGTCATATGTCACAGGCAAAAGGACATAGCATTTATAATTCACTCCCAGCTGAATTATACTCATGGGCTGAAGTGTCGAAAAGTCAGTTTCGTACATTTAATGCTGAGAACATTCCAAATCATAGTCAAGCGGGAGGAGTGTCGCCACCCAAAGTGAGACGTCCGTGCGGCACTATTACGTGAGAGATTCAGTACTACGCAGACATGGAAAGACGGTCAGTGCCAGGCATCAGCAGTGCATTTCTGCACAGCCTCGCTCCTGAAAATCTGGGCAGTAGGCTTTTTTATTGAGGGCACATAAGAAAAAAGTGAGAAGGAGAAGGAGAAAACTCCCATGCATCCCCTGAGCTAAGCGAGATCATGGAGGGTGAAAGAGGATAACGAGGAAAACTCTCTACGCCTCAGCTAACCTCAAGTCGGCAGAACATTAATAGGTCAACAGCAAGAGACTAGTCATGCAGATAGTAGACAAAAGTCATGGTTTTCCCATTTGAGTAATATTCTTCCGATCAAGATCTAAACCTCGGGGCTCAGTGTAGGGTAACGTGCGACTGTCTGGCGCAATGACGTAAGGTGGAAAAGCTATAAATATGCAAGCTTGTAATGGAAAAAAAATAGGGTAAAATGCAATTCATACTGCCAAAAAAGGCTACAGGAAGAGTGCATATTTGAGTTAGAATGCAGAATTAATCAGGAACTTTCCAAAGAAACAATGAGTATAAACAAGCGCCTATTGCTCAGCTATATGTCTCAATTGGACTCCCAGTGATACACAAAGAATTAAAAATGCTTCAAAAATAAGATGCTGGGCCATGGTTTGTGAAACCAAGGTATGCTTTTGTAATACCTGTAAATATTACACCAAAAAAAGCTGTGCTCAGGCAATGCAGAGAGGTAACATGCTGTCTTAATATACAAAGATCAGCAGGCTAATAGTGTGTTGCTACAGAAGTCGCCTTTTAATTTGCCCGTGGAAACTCAGTAAACATTAAAGCACATTCTGCACAACATTATTTTAAACACAATGAATTTTATTACTAGCAAGATGAAAGGGGCCCAATGTCGAAGACTAAAGGGATCCTTACACTTCATCGGAACTACTTGTGCGAGCCAACAAAAATACACATCAGAAAGCTTTCAGAACATACAGAGGACGTCAGCAGTCCATTAAACATGGGGATGTGCAATAAACAACAAGGCACAATATGTCAAAGTGCATGACTGTGTGTCCAAATCAAACGGCACGCTGTATTGAGTGAGATCAGGGTGTTGCCAGTTTTGCTGTGCCTCATCTGAAGCGGCGGTCACACTAGACTTTTCAGTTCCGTTGACTTCCGTTCATACGCACGCGAATGCTGGAGCGTGTAAAGGCAAGCTCCGTGAGAAGAAGTTTCGCATTTCGCTGCGTTCCAAAGTTCAAGTTTGGTGGACTCTGACCTGCGAATTCTCATCACATGAAGATGTGTGACCAATAGAAGATCGACATCGATTTTCTCTTCAGAAAATCCAAGATGGAGGAAGGACTGATTATAGCAGTGTCGCATCATCCCGTCCCAGCTTTAAAAGAATATAAAATCAACATGAAAAGAGAAGCAGGATGGAATCCATGATGTGTGGATAAAAAAAAATAAAAAATTTTTTAAAAAAAACACTAAAAAAGAAGACATTTCGCATGCTGAAAGTGTGATTGCCCCTTGGGAATGAGTACATCATCTAATGGAAACCATTTACTGACAGCATGATTTGAGGTTTTTGAATAAAGTCTGAATAACGCCGAACACTTGTTTGACTCTTCTTCAACTTGTCCCATATTACAATTTAAACTTGAACGGCCAAACTAATTGTAAAGCCCGTCTACATATGAACAGAGCTCCGATGAGTAGACTTGGAGGAGAAAAGTGGCTCCACCCGACTGACTTATCAAACTGATTTTATAATCGAGTAGCAGAGACGAGCTCGGTTTCATTTGTTACATGCAGTTCATCCGCCAGTTCAAAATCATGTAGAAAGTGTTAAGAAAATGAAACGATGTAGTGTTTGTGTTTGGATGGAAGCATTAGTGGGCAGCAAAAATAGACTGATCGAATAAAAACACAAACTCGCATCCACTCCATCCACCACACAACACCTCTCATCACCTCTTTCCCCAGGAAAAGATCAACACAATAGATGCATTCTGCATTAGCCTGCCAGCGTCAGGTCTGTGAACTAAAGAAAACAAACCTGCTAGGTCACTTATCAACCCGAAGGTTTGTCTCACACACACGATGATATGATTGATTCCAGAATGAACTCAAATGTACAGAACATTTGCATGGCTCATTTAAGCGCAGATTCACACTCATTGGGGTGGCTTAATTTTCTTTTTCATTTAACAGGCTAATTTAACTGACACTATGGAGACGAGGTGATGCGAGAGACTTTTCTAAAGCGTGCGTTTCGTGATTTTCCACATGCGACACTAAGTATGGTGTGTAGCAGTACCCTGCACAAGAGGCAACATCTGCTTGTAAATTCACAGACGTCCTCTCAGATGTGTGATGAGAAAATTGTCAGACCACCCTTGAGTAAGTACTTTTTTTTTTTTTTTTTTTCCCCCTCAAATTTTCTCAGTGACAGAAAACAGTGATTGGTGGTCTGGACAGAACTCACATACACATACACATCATACATACACGTCAATGACACACTGCAGTACAATAGCTAGCCATGTGGACATTTCCTTATTAAGGCATTTCTTTGCCATTTCCTGTGTTTCCTGCAGAAACTACGCTGCATGGCACAGCTTGCATTTTAAAGACCGACAGCAGATTTTTCCCGCTCTAGACTGATCTTAATGACACTGCATCCTATAATCACTACTATCTCATGTTTAATCATGTCCTGACATTTTTTCCCCCCCCGACGTAAGTAATAACTTCCTTTTGGGTGTTTACATTTAGGATAGCTGACAACATAAAAGAATGCAAGAAGCACTTTTTTTTTTTTCGGGTCAGACTCACTAGGTTCATCCCAAACTCCCATTTTCTGTTCTTTACTTTATAGCAGAAGTGCTAAGAGTGCTAATCTAGGAAGGAGTAGTCACTCCTCATATCCTAATGAGCATGCTTTAGGGATAGAGTAAATAGGAGGGAGGTGATCACTAATTGCCAGTTGTACTCAGACATGTTTTAAAAAATGTGACCTTAAACCTCTGTTCTTCGTGGTAATCACAAGTCAGGTTCAGCTAGATGTTCACACTCAAATCTCCCCCCCCCCCCCCCCAAAAAAAAAAGTGCTAATGAGTGCCATGTGCTCAAGGTCTCTGCTTTCTTCCTCTCTGTCTGCCTGCCTGCCTCCGTTCTTTAAGCAGATCTCACACAAGTATGGAGCAACTCCTAATGAGTTGATAGCTTCACATTTATGGCCTATTTCTCAGCGTTATCACTGGGCAGAGGCGGTTAAGTAGGACAGCATAAACCTTATCTCTCTGCAGGTTTTCAAGTCTGTGTGATCAGCACAGTTGTCTAGAGATCACTCTGTGTTAAGAAGGCAAGACACAAACCTCACTATCGGGAGCCCAAACTCACTGAGAAACACAGTGTAGTATGATCACGAGACGCAGCGCAGGCAACCGAGTATGGAGACGCACACAAAGTGGGACTATTGTGCTCTACAGGTGGCTAAATCTACCACCAGTATGTATTTGCAGAGCTAAACAATATCACTTCTCCAGCGCAGCCCTGTTTGATTGACGCAGTAGTGGAGGTAGAGCAGAGCTGACTACAGACAAACTGTATACACTCGCCGGCCATGTTATCAGGAGCACCTGTCCATGCAATGATCTAATCAGCCAATCACGCGGCAGCAGCGCAACGCATGAAAATTACGCAAATAAAGGCCGAGAGCTTAATCTGTTAATGTTCACATCAAACATCAGAATGGGGGAAAAAGTGATCTCAGTGACTTGGACCGTGGCATGGTTATTGGTGCCAGACGTACTTGTTTGAGTATTTCAGAAACTTCTGATCTCTTGTGATTTTCACACAAAGCAGTCTTTACAGTTTACACAGACATCATTTGTTTGACTGTAAAGTTCTACGTCTCAAATAAATACATAAAATATTATTGTACTCATTTAAAACAAGTTTCATGTTCATTAAATAAAGCTGGAGTGAAGGGGTCAGTGGAATTTATTTTACAATTAAACATGTCCCTGGCTACAAAAAGGTTTGAGAATCGTGGAGATGTAAAACTTATAAAGCCATCTCATTGAGATGTTGGATTTTGAGAATTGGATAATAGTGAGTGTTCGAAACATTCAGCTGTATTTCAGCTGAACACAATTATAACAGATATGGGTTGGGACAAAACAATTTTTCCCCTTGTATAATAATAAAATATTTTATTTGCTTCAAATTGTACTCCTGCTTGCTAATACATTTCCTGTTAGACTAGGAAATGTTTTCCAACGGCTGGCACCAGTATAACCATGTAGTTAAAAAAAAAAAAAACAAAAACTAAACATACAGCCGTGCCTGAAGTCTCTCGCCTGGTTTGAATTATTCAAATCTGTGGCTCAGAAAAGCTGCACAAACTACACAACAAGAAGCAAAGGCTTGAAACATCAACCTTCCTGTTAATATCAGAAAGAATATGCAAATGAATGATGACTGTAACATGCAGAATGACCTAACAGGAAGCACAAAGAGTTGACTATATATAATTCTTAGGAAAAACAGCCATGACTGCCCAGCACCAACACTTCCCTTCAGAAGTACCCGTGTTTTAGTCTCAACTAGGCGTGTCCCAGTGGTGCAATTTTACAACATACAATCAACACACAATCTTCTTTTCATATGCCTCAAAATGCCAGATGGGTGATGGCTACCACAAGTCCCATGATTAAACACTGTTAGCTCATGTCAGGGAGTATAAACACAATACTGTGAAACTGTAAATCATGCAATTATTGTAACATGAAAAATTAATAATCAGCGCATGCAAATGCTAAGCAGTGTCCATCACGCATCAGAACTGAGCAGTGTGACTGAGACTTCAATTAGCCATAGAAATCAAATAGTGCCTGCTTACGCGGCTTTACACGTGATCTGTGATCACCACTTCGACAGCTCGTGTGGAACATCAATGTAATCTCCGATAGAGCATTTTTAAGGCCAAGAAAGATACAATAATGACTTTCAGCAATTTACGGGAGGGAATTTCAGGACTGGGCATTGCCGAAGATATTTTTCAACTTAATTCTGTTTCCCAGAATAGGGCTGGGGTGATGTAGCAGAAATACTGCATACTGGACTATCTGGTAGTGAATTTGCTTTATTGTGCATTAAAAAGCCACAAGAAGCAGCATATTTTCTCCATGAAGATAAAGCAAATCTCATTATGAATTAAAGGAATTTTTTTTGCATTATGCTAACTAAGACCTGACTTTGCTTTACAGTTTACTTCAAAGCTAGTAGGATGTATGGAGTTTGGAACTAAACTTTCTCTCTGGTTGTAAAACACTGTTGCGAGCTCCTTATGGAAGAAACTTTTTGTAAAGTGGTGCAGGCTGCATCCGTCCACCAGGCGGCTTAATGTGACAACTGCAACTAATACACCTCCTAGACCACAGCCTCCCCAAGTATTCACAGCTCTACAGATATAATTATCTGCTACGTGCTATGTCTGGGAAGCGGGCTGAAAAATTTAGGAGGAGTGTCATTCAGTGTGTTCACCCAACATGACTGTCACTGACAGGCTGCATAAATCTCCTGTGGTGGACTTGGAAGATTTATCCCCCAGCATCTTCTCATACCATTCTGTGTATCTGTCTTATGACCACTGGTGGTGCTGTTACGCTTGGGTTCCACAAAAGTCCATACTAATCCATTTTAAGACATTTGTTAGGTATTTAAAAAAGACACAGATCCATACTCTCATATCATCTTACTGTCATCCAAAATTTTAAATGCTTAATGTATGGGAAAAACACACTAAACAACCCATTAGCCCCTGACTGGCCTAGGTTAGCACTGTAGCTAAAACAGAGCAGAGGATAATTAGACACAGATCTGTCAAAATTACACACAGCAAGAGTGTGATGCCAAATTGCTAAAATAAACATAACTCATGAAACACACCCTGTTAGACATTAGACAGGTATCAGGAGTTCTTCAGCTAACAATTGCCCAACTGGCGAACAATACAAATTCCACAATGAAGAAAAATAGGCTGACTATAATATACTAGCATCCGGTTCAGCAAGAAAAAAGCTCCACCACAGTCCATCTCGCTGCACAGTATAACAGACGCTCACTCCAATCTTCTTTATTTACACTCGCGCACTCTTTCTCTCCTCTGACTGGACACTTACACTCTCGTATTCTTCCGCTCCTCTGATTGGTTGCTGGTACCCGTCTTCTTTCGTGCCTGAAGCTGGGAGTTTGGTCACGTTTGACGCATCTGTCTACAGATTTTCTCTGCAGCGCTGAACCAACATTCCTGGCTGGGATTTACTATTACAGTATGATATTAAACGTATACTTATAATAAAAACGTACACACCCAGGCCACATTCTTATTTATACTGTAATATGATTTTATCTTTTGCTGCGATTATGAGAGAAATGTTTGTCACGTCAATATTAAACTGTTAGATAAAGCTTACTCAGTGCGATAAACTGAAAAGATTGTGTGCCTATGTTTAGTTTGAAATGTGCAACTGGATGCAAATGCAAGTCACAAACAAGCAGTAAACCATCATACACATATGTCTACATTGTTGTGATAGTGACACAAGGTGCTCTTACAAACTGAACCAATTTAGTCTTTTCCTTGCATGATACAAATAGTCGGGGCGCTCAGATTTCAAACTGCTTTAAAGAAAGACAAATATGCTATGAATAATATCCACAGGTAACATTCATGGAAGGTAGGAAAGCATACATTTTAATACCAACCAAGCCTAGAGAATACCAACTACCTCTCCTTTGATGAACCAAGAGGGCTTTCCGTAAAATTACATTCTAATAATATCCAGGAAATATTTACATTCATGTCACTGTTCAAGTGAGGGCCCTGTCACAACTCCTTACATTCCTGAAAACAGACACCACCTATCTGATGAGAGGGCAGAACAAGGGACAAAGAATTGCACTGTGGGAAAAACTTGGGCGTTGCAGCGAATTGGGATAAAGTCACACACGACATGTCTGGTGTTTCAGCCCACTCTGACGCTCATGTGGACTTTATTCCCTACTGAAACGTCAGCATGTAAACTTGCCACTTGCAGCCGCGTTAGTGGACGAAGGGAAGGATTTATAGGTGCACAGCATATGAGGCCAACCACCTTCCGGATTATAAAAGCAAACAGCAGGTATATGATTTAATTGCATCAGAGATTAGACCAGAAAAGGACTCATTCCCTGTGAGGGCAGTATTAGGCTGAAATTTAGCAACACTCAATGTATGGTGCACCTTGAACAACCTCCGAGTGACATCATCTTTGGGGGGGAAAAAAAAAAAAATCAGCTGATCATGTCCGAAGTCTCGGTTGGTTCAGCTGACTCACCTAGCTCATTAACTGAATGTGTAATGAGAGGCAGTGAGTGTAGTAGACTATTAGTGAAGTGATTAGCAGAAGTAACAAAAAGTGCTGCTCATGTTAAGTAAAGGTTTACGGTGTAACATTGCGTAGTGAAGGCAGAGATGATAACGTGAATGGCAACAGAGTTTCAGTACAAAACAATTGTTGGGCATTTTTGTGCAGTCATTTAGGGAATAAGGGTAAGTTGAGAGGAATGTTCTCTCTACCCCGGAAACCCAACCCAAATCAGAAGGGCCAGGGGAGGGGGACAGAGCCATATCTAACACACAAATCAACCAGGGAAGGGGCGAGACACATTGCTATTTCTGTCCCAAAGGAAACTCCAGCATAGAACAAGTCGCTTGAAATACCTACGTGCCTTGTCACCTTCCTGCAACACCACCAGTAACTCGCAGGAGCATATGGCCGTTCAGAACCCTCCATCATGACCTGGACTCTTTGACTATGCTCAGACAGACAGCAGCAAATCTGATTTATTTCTTAAATTTGATTTTTAGACTGAGTGTCGGCATTGCAAATTACAAGTAACCAAATCCGATTTGTCTGTTTGGACTGTAGTCACGTTTACTTGCTGGTTGTCGTAGTAACACGGGCGTATGTCTGAGTGGCGTGGCTCAGGCACTGTTTAGAAAGTTTGCTGATTAAAGAACATGGGATTCAAGAATGTTGAAATAGTTCAAGCAGCTCAAATATGATTTTCAGCATGTCCTTTTTAAGTCGGAAGGATTCTCTATAGTAAAAACAAAACAAACAAACAAAAAAAAAAAAAAACCATCAGATTCAAGTTACTTCTGCTTGCGGTCCAAAATCTGTTTAAAATCACCGGAGGTGTAACAACAAAGGGAGAAAAAGAGAAAAAAGGAAGAAAAAAAAAAAGAAAGAAAGAGAAAAGCTTTTGCTGGTTACTTGTAATTTGCAATGTGGACTATGTGTTTAAAAATAAGATTTATGAAACAACTTAGGTTTGCCCTTCTGTGTCAGGAGGTCATAGAGTTCATGCTGGAACCAGAACTTTAACTGAGATAGTAAAGGTTTGTTCAGTCCTACAGGGGCGTCTGGTATGCGGTCCACTTACTTTATCAGCTAAGAAGCACATAATACTCGATGACTGACTATCACCACACATGCCATATCTGACTATGGGGCAAAGGCCTCAGATAATCTCTGCCCAACAATTTAACATCATATCTCCAGAGCCTGGATGTAAATAAACAATATTTCCACGCGAGGGCCAGAGTTCAGGACAGTTTGGTGAGTTCTCTGTCTAAATTTAACTCATCAGGTAATTGTCAGGGTTAATAGAAAAATCACTAACCTGTGCTCCAGGTCTCTGCTCTAGGATACTGAACACAACAAAGTGGCAACAGGTAAAGTGACAGTGAGAAATCCTACACAGTTCAAACAAATAAGAAATAACACAAAGCAGACGGTGCGGTTATACGAAAATAAGTCACGTCGGGGTGTTGTGACACGGCATTACGCGAAGTGACCACCCCGAACTGGATTATTTTCATACAACCACACAGTCTGGAGTGTGTTATTCTGCTTATAATACAGCAATTTGCCAACGATTACAATGTTTACAGAATTTATTCATGAATAACACTTTGTGCATTTAGATTTAATGTTGTGGAACATCCATGAGACAACTTAGTTCCTTTTATTGCTTATGTTATAGCAATGATTAATAGTCCTTCCCTCACTAGTATCACCTACTCTCTCTCAAAATAACCAAGAAAAAAAAAAAAATGCAGCTTGTCATTTTACTGAGAAACTGGAAGTGCAAACTCCTCTGTCCTGAAGACTTTCCTGTGCTGGGAAACTTTGCAAAGCGCCATAACTCTTGCAAAGCACAGACACTCGAGACTCCTTCCTTTAATGTTAAATAAATGTGACCTAACGCAAAAAAAACTTCATCACACCAACAGTTATATGCTTTTCTTTGTAAAACAACAAACAAAATGCGAATGAACTGTTACTATAGAAACAGTAACGTATTAGAACGAGCGCAATAAAACTTTCGTTCAGGTTACAGCAGGAACTACCGTCCGGGATTTCAACCACGCTGTGGTACAAGCGCTCTTTAAACTGCTGACTGCATTATTTAACCCACTGTTAAGTTCGTTCAGATTCGGTAAGATGTTTACTGTGCGTCATACGCTCCTCTGGAAATCGTTCGAGGCCTTCCTGCTTCAAGAAGAAGTGCCTCAACATATTAAATCAAAGCAACGCCCACAAGCACTGATGCTGGTATTATAAGTACCCAGGAGAAAAAAATAAATAAATAAACCCACAACCCTTGTAACCCAACCATTCCAGAGCGACATAAGATCAACAAGCATCCACAAATATCTGCTCACAAGCACAAAAATTGCAAACAGGCTACAGTAGCGGCAAACGCGATCCTACACAACCTACGTATCCTCAGTGTCTCGCCTGCAAGGTTTGAAACTGAGATAGAGAAAAACAATCATTATCAGTAATTAATCACTCAGCCGACCACACAGGAGTAAGAACAGCCAAACATCAATGTGTGTTTAACAGGGGGATTGTGCTAACTTAACCCTCACATTTCCTCCCACAGCAGTTCCTACAACTCCAGAGTGCGTGGGAGCCTCTTTAAAGACAGCACGCATGAAATACCTACAGAAGACAGTGGACAATGTAAAGCCAAGGCTTTAAAGAGAACAAAGTTGAATACAACATCACTGACATCAGATAGTAGTTAAATGGCTGTAGGCATTTATTCGTGGCAGCTGAAACAACTGTAACGCAACTGTAAAGCGCTCCATTTAATTCAGACTACTAAAAGCACTCAAAACACTCAGGTGAGTGTAGATGTTATGTTGAGTATTTTACTACATATTCATAAAGGTAGACCTAAATCGTCATTGAGATGATACAATCTGTCAGAAGAATGTTGGGATGAGATGAGAAAGTGCCAAAAAAAAAAAAAAAAAAAAAAAAAAAAAAAAAAAAAAAAAAAGGGGGGGGGGGGGGGGCCCAGGAAAAAAAAAAAAAAAAAAAAAAGGGGGGGGTGTTTTTTTAATTTGGTTTTTTT
>CM075019.1:11402378-11413521 GCA_037576675.1 Pangasius sanitwongsei | reverse complement strand
TGTGTGTGTGTCTATATATATATATATATATATATATATATATATATATATATATTATAGGAAGAGAATGACCTCCTGGCTGATTCAATTCAACTAAGGTGAGCAGAAAAGCATCTCAGAATGCACAACATTTACATTTATGGCATTTTGCAGACACCTTTATCCAGAACGACTTACAGAAGTGCTTTGATGGCCTTAAAAAAAAAGAAACGTCCTCATGCTAATTAACTAGGTCAGGGACCAAGAATGCCATCAGTCTAAAAACCTTGTTAGAGAGGTTAGTACAGTATGATAAAACTGAAGTCAGCCAGTGACTCAGCTGTTCAGACAGCCAGGGGAAACACGTCGAACATTGGCAGATGGGCTACAACAGCAGAATACTACATCAGATTCCAATCCGGTCAGCCAAGAACAGAAATCCAAAGCTACAGTGTGCACAATCTCACCAAACCTGGACAGTTGAAGACTGGAAAATTACCAGGCAATTTTGTTCCAATTTGTGATTCCAGTGAGCAGGCCTATAGGTGTTCCTATTAAACTGGCCTAATAAATATAATTATTATTAGTCAGGTAGAATCAGTGCTGGCAGTTCCAGCTTTCTTCTAGGTTAAAGTGGTAGTGGTAGCTCAGTATTTAAGATGTTGGACCACTAATCAGAGGGTCATGAGTTTAAATCCCAGCACTGCCAAGCTGCCACCCCTGGGCCCTTGAGCAAGACTCTTAACCTTCAAATGCTCATTTGTATAAATGAGATATATAGTATGTAAGTTGCTCTGGATAAGGGAATCTGCCAAAATGCCATAAATGTAAATTCATCTGGGAACAGAGAGTTTGGAACCAGCATTACTATTTGATATGAATCGGTTATTGATAATTCAGGTTATTTCTCTAACAAACAAACTTTGCTTATATACCATAAGAGACAAGCCAATAATCATTTACATTACTACATACACATACAGTATTCAACATCTATTTTATGCTTAGTTAGTGTTATTGTATTTGTTATGAGATTGTGTGTAAAAAGGAATAAATATTGATAGGCATCCTTTATTAATAATTCAATTTATTTATGAAATAATGAACACCTATTTCTTCTTTCTAGGTGTGGATGTAGATGAGTCTCTTGAAAGAAGCATAAGTCATTTTTGTTGTTGTTTATTTAGTTTTCAATGTTTGTTTACTTCTATACACTTATTTCAGAAAATCAATAGGAAAAACTGTTTTCAATTTGTTGTAAATTTTGCTCAAGGTATTTTGTGGCTGGCAAATTGAGGGGACCTCCACAATAGGGTCTAGGCCTTGCCCTTTAGTATAGCTTGGTTGAAAATGATTGCTTTGCGCTGATAAAAAGCACATCAAGCATATAGCATGATACATGTGGCCTAACGTTAGGTGAGATAAATGTGTGAAAAATGAAAGATGACATTTGCTAGAGGTGCATAAATGGAGATGGTTATCTCCTAGAAAAGACCAGCTAAGTCCAAGCAGAGGGAAATGGAGCCTAATCTGTCCTCTGTGACTAAGCTGAAATGGGGATGGATTAAGGATTTAAGGAGGCCAGTGCCTATAACATGCTGTGAACTTTTGGATACCTGTATATTTCACACATTGTTGCAATTTATGAAAGAAAATATTAAGGCTTGAGCTCAGCCCAAGGACTAGCTTATATATTATAACATATAATATAGTTGATTTTCCAGGTAAAATGTGAGTATAATTTCCTTCCTTTCTACCCTTCAGCCTTTATTAATTAATTCATTTAGTCATTGAGTCACTTGTTGTCTACTTTTGCTTCATAAACTCATTCAGGCAGTCATTTTCAAATCTCTGAAAGCTTCATCACTCATACTTAACTGAAACGCAATAAAAGTAAAGAAATATTGAACAGTAATGTTTTCTTTGTGTTCTTATAAACAGAGGTGATTCTGCTAAGCAAAAATATACAGTAATATTAGACAAAGAGGAGGAAAATAAGCCAGGAGCAAGCGCAGCCTTGTCTTAAAAGAGGGTCATTCAGTGCACGAGAATATGTTAGTTAAAAATAGGGATGATGTGAGACACTGAATCTGTCTTTTATCTGGTCTATTTTCATAATGGCCTTTAAAATAGAGTAGGGCACATATGTCTGCTTGGCATGAAGCCTTCAGCTGGTGTGCAGAACTTGGAGAAGGTGAATAGAGAGAGTGGGAGGGCATGGACAAACAGGTGGGATAACGGCCTCGGCAGCCATCATGGGAGGTGGCTGGGGAAGTGCTGACTGAGGCAGCCTGAAACAAAGCCTCCAAAGTGGCCAGACGATCCTGGACTTGAGTTGGCTCATACTGGGACACAAAAAGGCCATCTCAGTCAGCGGTCCACTCAATCGATGAAAAGATAATTCCCCCCGCGCAGACCTCATGCAATGCTGGGGCCCGTTTGCGAACCCCGGCAGAGAGAGATCAAGCAGAAAGGATATGAGTGGGAAACTTCAAAACCCGCTCATATTTCTGGGTCCATGAAAGGATTTGTATAACACATTCACTTTTTGATGGACTTTCCCATGTTTCCCTGGACAGCCCTTTTTGTGGACGTGTTCGAATAAAGTTTCTCTTATGTTTAATCTTTTTTTTTTTTTTTTTTTTTTTTGCAAAAGTAAAAGCTATGTGTGAGCTTGTTTTGCAGCAATGCTGGCCGATGTGAGGTCAGTCAGTTTCATGCAGCAGGTGGGAGCACATGGAGTACCGCTGACTCCTCAGCTGCCAGGGAATCGGGTGAGTGCAGGGGGGACTTGCACCGCCATGAAGGTTTAAACCAAACTGGTTGATATTTTTAGACAAACTATGTCTCTTTAAATTAACGGAATACTAAGCATTGCAATAATGAGGCAATAGCGAGGCTGCTTTTAATACCTGCATATTTCATGCAATTATAGACTGTAAAAATGATTTGGTTCGCTTATTCCATGAACATTATTTATTATAAGGTAGATTGGCTGAAGGGAGAACATCATAATTCTTGGCATGTCTATTTTTTCACAAAATCCAGAAACGCAATTTGATACAAATATGAAATAATGAAATACCTTTTGGGAGTGAAAGATATTCTTTTGTTGTTCTTGTCTTTTGTTTTCAGAGAGTTAAAAGGAATTGCTAACACGTTGTTTTTCTCAGGTGCTGACATGGAACGTATATGTTTGATTCTTTTGCTGTTATATAAATTATTAATAGTTAATGCACAGTTCAATGGATACAACTGTGATGCCAACTTTCATAGCCGTTTTCCTGGTGAGTATGTCAAAGGAATAAATATGAGCTCACCAGCCTGTTACATTTTTCATAGACATTCTGCTTTGTTATTGAATATGTGAATCACAAGTATATTATAATTAAAGGATGTATTGCATCTTGCTCTATTAAGTCCACTGAGCCACTAATAAATTATATTTGAAATGAACCTGCACTGAAATGAACCGAACATTTTGTTTTTTTTTTCTTTTTGTTTTCCTGTAGCTGAGCGGGACATCAGCGTGTACTGCGGAGTACAAACCATCACACTGAAGATTAATTTCTGCCCGGTGCTTTTCTCTGGCTACACTGACACTGACCTGGCCCTGAATGGGCGCCATGGTGATGCCCACTGCCGAGGGTTCATTAACAACAACACCTTCCCTACAGTGGTGTTGTTCAGCATCAGCCTTAGCACACTGGAGGCCTGCGGCAACTTGCTAGTGGTAGGACATTGGTCTTGCAACAGCAGCAAATCTGAATCTGCTAGTCTGAATCTGCTAAATCTGCTAGTCTATCCTTTGACTATTGGTTTAGAAACAGCAATTTTGTGCAAGCTCCCCAATAGTGATATACTGAAGCAAGAGTGTGGGAGTGTTGATCAGGTTTAGTCAGTGTGCAAGATCTGAACATGCTTCTCAAAAATTATAGCATGGTCGAGGATTTAGAGAACATTGATGGAACTACTCAAGGTATAAACAGCAGAATATAATGTTCTTATCAGAACTGATTCTCATTGCCATGTATGAAGCACAGTAAATAAGAGTCAACCAGTAAGAGTCAACCAGCTTTTGGTTAGCTACTGAAAATCATAAAAATATGTATGTTCTTTGGTGAAAATGAAAGATATACAGAACATATAGGCATAAATATGCTTGGATATATTGCTAAACATTGCCAAAAATGTCTCATAGTTCTTATAATTGACACCAAAGCATCCATATAAATGCTCTTCAGGCTACATCATTGCAGCAGAAGATTCGCTTTGCACTCAGTTAAGTGATAAATAACACTCATGTTTGATAAAAGCTCTGATTCAGAGATTAGTGCTATGTGGTGCAAAAGCTCCACTGAGGAGGTGGGAAGCTGATGCTATCAGGAACACAGCATCAGCCAGCAAGGCAAGCTGCTGATGTATGTGTCTGTGTGTGTGTGTGTGTGTGTGTGTGTGTGTTTGCAGGTGTCCACAGCTCAGGGACCCAATGCATATGGGAACCTTTCATTGGTGCAGATTGGGAATATATCAGGGTACATTGACACACCTGATCCTCCTACTGTCATCAGCTACCTGCCTGGACTGCTCTATAAGTTCAGCTGCAGCTATCCACTGGAGTACCTGGTCAACAACACGCAGCTGGCATCGTAAGTGCTTCTTTTTACCACCTACTCATACAATCTTTGTACTACATTCTGATACAGCATTGTGGCCTATAATGTCCTGGAAAGCCTTCATATAGGTGCCAATATATTTTTAAACTAAAAAAGGCCTAGAGGATCAGTTTTCTAAAGCATCCAGACAGCTTAATAGAGTCAATATGTCTAATGATTAACTTTGTGTATCTTTCCAGTTAGACATCACCATGCCTTGATCACAGCATGATAAGGAACAAATGAACATTGAGCAAATCCTAGATAATTATGTGCAGAGGCAATTCTAAAGACTGCAGATACTCCCCATCCAGCCGCTCTCCTCATTATTGATTTATTTATTTTTTATTTATTTGCTTTTCCTTGAAGGCCAACCTTCAGGTCACAGTTTATATGCCAAATTGGGCTAGTTTTAGAACAAGGCTGCAGGTGAAAAAGCAAGTTAACTGGTGCCATTTTATTTTTTGGTGCTAGCATGGAAAAAAAAAACAGTAGCTACCATGATCTTATTTTATAGCAAATAATTTGAATTAAATTTAATGAGTTTCCACAAAGGTAGGTAAACAAACATAAAGTATAAGTGCAGACAGTCTATCTACAATATACAGAACCTTTATGGAGGATTATGGAATGGATAATGGCTGTACCAGGTGATGATATAAAAGCATATTGCAGATACTGCAGAAATGTGTGCAAACCACAGTGACCTTGTTTCCCATACAGTGACTGAGAAAAAGAAGAAAAATGCTTATCCGGCTTGGGTATAATGCTTTTCTTGAAATTTTGGGCCAGTTTCAGGTCTTTTGTGTGGTTTTTGAGATGCCTCTGATTATGTAAAACTATCAGATTTTAAAGATTAATATTTTGAAAAGAGAAACAATAAACAATTACACAGAGAAGATAGTAAAGCAGAGGCTTTAGATGGGAGTCAGAGGAAATAGTTATCAGGAGTACCAGGAGTATAATGATTTCTATTTTGGGTGTTCCCATTATGGCTATTATAAATCTGGCAATTTTTTTTTGTTAAAGGTCTGCTGCAGCAATTTCAGTAAAGGACAGCAATGGTACATTTGTAAGCACACTGAACTTACTGCTGTACAATGTAAGTAGCTCCATCCACTCTGTCTCATGCTGTGATTTAACTTTGAGGAAATAGGTATAGGGTTTTTTTGTAGTTTGTCTGTTTCCTTTTTTTTTTTATTATTTTTTTTTACAAAAAGTGTTGATCTGAAGCTATGCAGTTTCTTCAGAATGGGGGTTACTAACCTTATCCACAAAGGGTCGGTGTGGCTGCAGGTTTTCATTCCAGCCAGATAGGAGCCACACCTAATAGTTGTTTAAAGATGAAGATCAACTGATGAAAGAAGTGGAATCAGGTGTAGCTTCGGCTTCGGGTAGAAAGAAAACCTGTAGCCATGCCGGCCCTTTGTGGAGACTGGTGACTCCTGGTGTAGAATATCTGTTTCTGAATGTGCTTTATTAAAATGTTATAGACAATAAACAATAGAGTAAGTCTCTAAGGTTCAGAATAAGGAATTAATTAAAAGTGGTAGCCCCATGAAGGCAAATTATTTTGTGCTTTGCAAATAGTCATGGCTGGGTATAGCCACATTTTTTTTTTGCTCTGTAGGACTCCACATACGTCCAGCATCTGTCCATCCCAATGGCAGGCCTCACTCTGAAAACTCGTGTGTTTGCTGCCGTCAAAGCCACAAACTTGGACAGGAGGTTAATTAAACAGACTTCATAAAAATACAGAATAAAATACACTTTTCAAATATTCTCAACAAATTAAATCTTATTGGCATAGTTTTCAACACCGAATTACAGGTATTACTTTCAAATTCTCTCTTCCTCCACCCTCTTTTTATCTGTTGTCTTTTTTTCTATTCTCTTTTACCTTGGATAGATTTCTTCCCTCTCTTCCTCCTTCTCTACTTTTCCATCAATAAGATAGCATCTCACATTCTCCATTGTTTTTCCTTTTTCCTAATCTTTTCTAGCATTTCTTTGTGCTCATCACTTCACCTTGCTTTCTACCTTCATCCTTTCGACCTCCATTTGTCTGAGCCAAGTAAAAGAACAGGTACACAGGTAAAATGTATGTGCCAGCTGGATATCACATGTGTAATGTCTAAGCCTTTGTTCCGATTCTTATCATCCCTGAGACATATAAAAATAGAACCCAATCATGTGAAATGATTTAATACTGGCTTTTCTTGGAAGTGGGAAGTTGGCACTGAAAAGAAAAGATTGGCCTCTTCATTAAAAATAGTCACTTTCCATGTCCAGGTCTTTCTTTTTTAACTTCTGTAAGATGGAGTTTTGTGTGTTAATGAATATATCTCATGATTACTACCCTATACAGGTGGAATGTGCTGATGGATTACTGTTACACCACTCCATCTGGGAATCCTAATGACAAGCTCCGATATGATCTTTTTGTTGGGTACTTATGTGTACTTATGTGTCATCTCATGAACAGTAGTGTGCTTGTTAGCATTTGTACTTGTGGTTTTGTGAATATGATAGTGTGTCTTTGTAAGCTGAAGCCAAACATCTCGTATCCTGCTTCTTGTCCTCTGGGGAAGGTGTGACAAGGACCCACAGACGACAGTGTTTGAAAACGGAAAGAGTCAGATGGGTCGTTTCTCCTTTGAGGTGTTCCGCTTCGTCAAGCACAAGAATCAGAAGATGTCCACTGTCTTCCTTCACTGCGTGACCAAGCTGTGCCGCGCAGATGACTGTCCCATGCTTGTGCCGGTGACACTTTTTAGTTCGGCACAATATGTGCTAATCACCTTAAAATGTAACAGCTGCAGTCAATTGAAACAAAAGAAAGTATTATGTAATGTCAGCTGGAAGTGTGCAGGGATGAATAATTAACATCTTGCTTTGAAACAGATTTGTGGAATGCGTAAGAAACGGGATGTGTCAGAGAGTACGGAGTCTCATGCAGTATCTGGGAATGCTGTTATAACTGCAGGACCCATCATCACTAGGAGTGGTAGGAAATCCTCACCGCATCTTTTTATACACATTTTGTCTGTGTAACCACATGCACTGCAATAGTTCTAATCAGATAAATGTAACGAGCAAAGAAAGTGGGTCTTTATGGAAAGTAGTTTTCTGTTCACTTCTGGTAATATATATATATACAATGTTCATATAGCATTCTTTCCCTCCTATAGATGAAACTCCAACCAACAACTCTCAGTTGGGTAAGCTCTTTTTTAAAATCTCTCTTTTAACTCAGATACAGCACTGATGAAGGATAAGCTTCGTTTTACTTACTCTCTGTGTAAATGAGAGGTTCTTAAGAAGCACCTGTGAGAAATATGAAGTGCCTTTTATAAAATGAACAAAATAGAAGTTAATAACGAATATAGGCAGAAAGCATCTGCATGAAAGGAACGGCAGAATCGCAAAAGTGGTGTGTGTGTGTGTGTGTGTGGTTGTGTGTGTTTCAGCTCCACTAAACAGTGGTCCATTCAAGATGACCTCAGTAACGAGTGCTCTCATATCTGGCATCATCATCCTGGCTGTAATGAGCATGTGCTTCTTCATCTTCTCTCTGACGCTCCTGAAGGGGAAACGTCCACCTCCAACGCCGCTGTCTGGGGCTCACAATCCGGCTTTCAGCTAAACACTCACACCCAACACCAGCTTACTGGTGCATTATGTAGAAATGTTGCATTTAAGTTGGTAAATATGATACATTTCGGTTAATATTATTAAACAAGAGTCTTATAATTTTGGAAATTTGTCATGATAGTTATCGTGATTTTTGACTAAATAAATTTGTCAGGCTTTTGTTAGGAACTGACACTACCTACAGTCATAAACATTATACAGAGATTATACATAATATATAATATAGAACCAACATAAACAATGCACTTTGAATAGTCACATACGGTAGCTACAAATGCATTCAGTTTGACAGAATTTCAACCCTCAGAGCAATCCAATCCTAATACCTCTCCAGGTGAGATATCTATACCACTATTAGGATACATATCTACCTATAAAACTAGTGGATGTAGTAAAAATGTAAGCATAGTACACAAAGATTCCAGTGAAACAGGACATTTCAGACAAATGTCCTTCATCAGCTGTGCAAGCAATGTACACTGCAGTTACTTCCTGGATTCTATTGATAAAACTAGTCATATTCTATTGTTTAACAAATTCTGAAATAGAGAATAGATTTGAATAATACGTATCATATTTGTTGTAGATTTGTTTAAATCAGTAAGCAAACCTACAGCTCTGTTTATACATGTATTTAAGTAACAGCGTGGATCCAAATCTGTGAGAGTGAATCTTAACTTAAAGTCAATACCTCAGTCTCTCACCATCTGATTGCAGGGTGTAGGATCTATTACATTTACGTGCATAGACACAGGTTTATTGTACACTTCAGTTATCACATTGTACCACAATAATTATGCTGAAATAAAGTCAAGGTGTAAGATATGTGGAAGAGGGAATGAGAGACTGAGTATAACACATTATGAAGTCAGAAGGAGACTTGCAGCCTAATTAGTGTGGTTGCCATGAATAACAATGTTACTATATATAACTATATAGTTTTATTAAATTGTACTTTTCCTTATTTATTAGTACCTTTCTGTTTATTTTATAATTATCTTTGTTTCATTTCTAATTTTAGTGCATAGAACTTTTATTACTATTTGTATGCCAATGAATGACAAATATGTTTCTCACTTTCACCTTCCCTTCTGTTCTCAATTTTATAATGTATGGTTCTACAATGTTACAATAAACTAAAATGTTCATTTGAATATTTTTAAATGTATTTTAACTACAAACAATAAAAGTCTAGAATTAGCTTATCCTACAGTAAAGTTGAAACTCAAAATGAAAAAGTTAGGGAAAGGTATGTAGAACACAATGAAAATCTCAGTCAATGTTTGAGTAAAAATATATGCAAATGCATAAATATTACCATATTCGTTTATGGACAATGTGACATCTAATTCAAATCATGCATGAATAATGATTGTTCAAGTACATGATCAGAATTTTCAAGCAAACAAAATGATTGCACTTCTATGACAGATGGCAAAAAAAGCAATTTCCTTGCACCTTAAGCAGTCCTAAAGCCTTGTCTTTCTGATTATTAAAGTAAGATAATAATAGGTAATAAGTCAGGGACAGCAATGAATGTTGCACTGCTGTGAAGCTGTTTGGTGAAAGCAGACATTATAATATTACTGCACACATAAATAGCAAAGGTCATTTAATGTTTATGCATTAATGCTCTCAGCAGTTTTTTGCATAATACCACACTGACACAGATTTTGTGAATTTTATTACAGACTACAAACTACATTTTGCTTAGTCATGGCACCTAGGTTGACTTTTCAACAGTGAGCTCCTCTAAAGTAGTGTGATAAATTAATGTTTTCCCATTTCAGAATGAAAAATATCCTTACCTATCATAATGAGAAATATAGAAAAAACAGAAGAGTTTAATCTTCTTGGAACATGCTGTGTGCCAGGTCAGGACTTGTGTGTTTTTGTTGTATGTGATTAAGAAGAAATATTTTTCATAATATATATGGTAAGCATAAAAAGTCATTAATCTTCAGTGGAGGCTCTATTTGGTGATGATAATTTTAATGATCATCTGAGCTGGACCTCAGTCAATGTATCAGTAAGTACAAAAGAGTGGAACATCTGTAGTAAATCTTTCTGGATGGTCAAAAATACTGCAGTTTCACCAGAAGTAAGATGACTGAAGAATGAGAGCCAGGGTATAGTCAAAGAGATTTTTTTATTTTGTTTATTGTGCAGAGAGAAGACAGCCTGGGTACTCCATAGTCTAAACGTAAGTTGGACACAGTCACTTTTTATACCAATGTGTGCGTAAAGACAACATAGATAATCACCAAGGCTAAGATAAGAGAAAAGCATAAAAACAAGAGCAGGGACAAAAACACTGTGACCCAGAAAAACACATATGTGTACATTATAATTGAACAAAGGACAGCCACGTATACATCATGGGATCATGAATAAGTGATCCCATGATGTATAAAATAACATTGAATTGAGCTTAAATGATTACATTTACATTTATTCATTTAGGAGACGCTTTTATCTCAATCGACTTACAAATGAGGAAATACAAACAAAACGATATATCAAGCAGAAAACAATACAAGTAGTGCTACCATACAAGATTTTTAACTGAGCGCTAGAGGAGCAATGTTCACAGAGTAGAGGTGTAAGAGCTAGTGTAAGTGGTAATCTACCACTTACTTGCTATTTGCAAAATGGGACTGTTTTTTTCCCCTAGTTTCAGCCAGTTTCAGGAACTGAAGTGAGGGTGTAGTTTCAGCATATACAATATATATATATATATATATATATATATATATAGAGAGAGAGAGAGAGAGAGAGAGTTAGGTCCAGAAGTATTTGGACAATGACAGAGTTTTTGTGATTTTGCCTTTATACACCACCACAATGGATTTGAA
>CM075019.1:11344223-11389231 GCA_037576675.1 Pangasius sanitwongsei | reverse complement strand
CGGATGCCCTTCCTGACGCAACCCTCTCTATTTATCCGGGCTTGGGACCGGCACAGAAGTCACTGTACTGTGACCCCTATGGCTAGATTGGATAACAAATACGGATAACAAAATTAAAGTGTCATAGTCATATTTCATTCCGTAGCCATGTTACATTTCAGAAGTGCGACACTTTAAAATTCTACCAACTGACTACAAATACTATGCTAATTTAAGCATTTCTTTAATCTACTACTCATTATAAGAAGAACTGCAGACTCAATTGTGCTGTCAGGATGGCTTCAATGTTAAAATTTATTTGTGATACTAAAGATCACAATATAATAGTAAATTATTATAATTAACATTATAATGCAACAGGGCAGAAGCAACACAATTATTGCTTTGGGCGCATTTACTGCCTTCTATCCTACTGACTTAAATGCACAGGTATAGAGTAATGAACTGGAGGCCTTCCTTTTACAGCACTAGGTAAAATCTGTCATAAATGATTACATTGTTTTAGTCTAGTCGCTTTGTTAGTTTCATCTGCAGCTTTAAGAAAATAACTAACTACTACTAACCACGATCACATGTAAACTACTGTGCTAAAATATGAATATAAAATGCTAGAAAAGCATTTTTAGGAAAGGAGGCAGCATATGCAAGAAAGGACTACAGCAGGTAGTGTTGCTGTGACACAGGTTCATGCTCCTTGGTTTGAGCCTGAGCTTGGGTTTTCTCTCCATGCCCACATGGGTTTACTCCAGTTTCTCCAGTTTCCTCCCACCTCCCAAAAAAATGCCAATAGGCTTAGTGGCTACTCTGACTGGGATAAAGGGGTTACTAAAGATGAAATATGTAATTGGCAGTTTATACATTTGTAAAATACAGTGTAAAAGTACACAATACAACTATACACACACACAGCACTTTATTAGTAACACCTGTTCACCTATTAATTCATGCAATTATATAATCAGCCATCATGCAGATATGGGCCAGCAGCTTTGGATAATGTTCACTAGAAAGGTTATAATATGAAAAATACAGTATGACTGACAAAGAATCAACACAAAATAGGCTTAGTAACAAAGCAAACAAACATAATGGCTATATACCATTAACCAATTCACCTAAGACCGTTAGCAAAATCAAGAGATTTTGTAGTTAGATTTTGGAATTATCAGTAAAACATAGAGGAAATACACCCAGCTATGTAGCCAGTCCACCTACTCGCATGTTTTTGGGAGGGAACTGGAAAATTCAGTGGAAACCCACGGGAACCCGAGCTCAGGATCAAACCGGAGACCTTAGAGCTTTTAGGCAGCAATGCCTAATTTGTTTGAGCTGTTGGGTTACAAAATAAATTTAAACAACTGAGTACCTTGCTATTTTTGGCTGACTTTGGCCTTCTACTAAATTCTGCTAAATTACTCCTATCATGTGTTTCTATCACGTGTAGTGTATGTATGTTATGTGCCTACATCAAGTAGCTACTTGAGACTTGTGCCTTACCTCTTGACTGCTATAGTAGCACATACAAAGCTGCTGCCTGGAGTCATTCTCTTTGTGCTTCTGTATAGCTTTCAAACGCCTTCTCAAAGTGATAGAATAGTTCTTAGTGACAGACCTGATTGATTTTCCCTGTCTGACAGCCTTTAAATTACAGCCTTTTCATGATGTCTCCAGACACACCCCGTCTGCCTGTCCTTTCGACTGTTGGCAGATGCATAAAAATAAAGAAAATATGAATAATTTCTGTAGTTTTCATTGCTAACGTAATGTTAAAAATATCTATAATTCTGTACTTATTTGCTGAAATTATTCTGAAATATTACTATGTTGGTGAAAGAGCTAATAAGGTCTGACAATAATAACAGAAATATACTGTTATGTACTGTATATCAGAGAGAGAGTATGAGAGAGAGAGAGAGAGAGAGAGAGAGAGAAGGATTTACTGTCTGAGGGTGTATAGTAAAAGTTGGTCCATTTAAAACCTTCATGTTCACATTAAATGATTATGAAGAGGTTAAATAGGAATCCATTTATAGATTGTACGGAAATGTACTGACAAACATTACCCAAAGATAGAGGCGCAGTTTTTGAGTGCGTTTAGAAAAACATTTTGGAACCATATTCTTTGCCTTCAAAGGGTTATTTTGAGATGCTGGACTGAAAAGCAACACTAAAACATAGAATGATGCTATTTTTTCTAGTCCTATTGAAGGACATGCTTTGTAACAGTGCTCTACGTATGCTTACAAAAGTAGCATACAAAAGAAAGAAAAAGTAGTAAGCATGACAAAAGCCAAACATAAAGGATGTTTTTATACTTATTGTGTGTTTGTGCTCAGGATCTGACTATTAATATAAGATTATTTTTTCTGGATGCTCATGAATTTTGCAGTGGTAACTGAATTGTATGCTGACTTAGTGTCTTGCTCTTATGCACAGATCAGAGCTTAGCCAAGAGCTGGAAAATGTTCCTTCAGCTTCCCTTTGTTTGCACTACTACAACTGCTGCTATCAGTCAGTTATATGTTGCTAATTGCTACTTACACAACCAAGTATACTATTATTTCTGCCTTTTGGTGAAATATTTGGACAGGAGGACAGATGTAGACTTTTTTTTTAATTATTATTCCACAATGTAGGAATGATGTTGAGACTCTTTCACATCAGCAGCATTGTGTGTATTTCCCACGTCAGTTCTTTCAAAGTAATTTCCTGAACTGGTCATTTTTCTATTTTTCTAAGGACCTAAACTTTACCAACTCCTTATTATCCATTGTTTGAGGTCAGCAGGGGGTTTGGCATTTATCTAGCCACCCAGTATGGCTCTAATATATGGGTTATAATTTTTTTTTTTTTTTTTGAAAGCGAGTCTTGCTTTTATTCTAACATGTTCTCCATAATCTTGAGTTTACAAATGCTGAATTCGGAAACATGAATAAAACTTCAAATTAGGTACATAGTGCTGCAGTACCTAGTGTTATGCCTCCATCTCACTATAATTCACTCTAATTATTTAAGGCAACAATCAGTTTTCTTGCGATGTGTATAAAAGTAACACTCACTCACATACAAGATTCAACATTTATTATATTTTATTGAAGGTGCAATATATACATTTACACTTAATGACCACTTTATTAGGCACATCTACTTTGTTCTTTCACTAATTAGCCATTTAATCTGGTGTAAGGGAACACCATAGGACCACTACTGACCAGATAATATTTGGTTGGTAGACCATTCTTAGTGCAGCAGTGGATGCGGGTGTGTTGTGGTGATACAAGTGTATCGGTTACCTCAGTGCCACTGCTTGGTCGACAAACATACCCAGATAACAGCAGTCCTGTGATACAAAACTGACACTGATGAAGGGCTAGAAGATGAATAACTGGAACTAGAACTGTACAAAGTGCACCAACAGATAGGTATGCCTAATAAAGTGGCCAGTAAGTTCACATAGTGTTTAAAACCCCATGCATACTACCAATGCAAATCATATCTGGTCAGCAGTGTGTAGTTCTTTTCCATGATGGATGGGACAGAGGACATCTGACAAGTTGTGCATAACACACTGATGTGATGTATGTGATGAATGAACACGACTCATATTCAGTTCTCTGCTTCAGTTCTCCACACTGCCATGTGCATTTGTGGATGCATAGAAATGTGGATGGCTGTCTCCTCATTGGAAGTGAAACATATCAAGAACCGCCTTTCTTCCTTTATGAAGAATGAGTCATGCATGTAACACTTTTCTCTGAGCATAGAGCTATGTTGTATGCAATATAGTCCATTATGTTGCATTGCATGATACAGAATTGTGAGTCATCAAGATTGGTCCTATTTCACAGCTTTGCTTCACACACTTTGCTTCATAGAAAAAACAGAACCATACTGTTTCTATATGCTACGTTTAATGTGTATATGTGTAATAATAATGTGTTAATGTGTAATAATAATGTATTCAAAACATATACCAACATCCTGTGGGATATTATTAGTCTGATTGAAATCTTGCTCGATGCCTAGAATCAAGAATATAATAATTGCCTTGTTCACAGGATATAGACTGCATGCAATTTGATATTCAGTCAGAGACAAATGTGGTAGAAGAACATTGACAAAAGTAATGTAGCAAAAATATATTTCTGTTTTTACATATTTAATCAAATAAGATTAAAAATTAATCCATATTAAAACCCTTACAAGTACAATTTCTTTTAAAAGCTACCAGTGCTCAAAAAGTTATTTTTTTTATTTAAAACTGAGTACTGTCAGACATACCTCCGCTTTTCAGTAGTAATTCCTCCTCTCTTATACTCTCCTTGATGTTTTTATCCCTATAGCTAACCATAGGATAGTTGTCTGTTTATATGAGTGTGTCTATGCTCTGCAGTCAGACTCTAATGATGAAATTATACATTGCAGTAGGTCTTGATGGTAGGTCAGTATTTGATACTTTACCCCTTTTTAACAGATTCTACATATTTTTAATTTAACTGGAAACATATGTTGGAAGTTGGGTCAGTGCCAGAGAAGACATGTTTGTGGGCCAGATCTGGATGTCTATAGATTATTTATCAAACCGCAAGATTTATAAACTGGACTATCAAAATAATGTGAAAGCAAAATCGACAAGTTGATAGTCTGTAATTTAACTACTAAACATCAAGAACTATAAACTGGACCATCCAAATACAGTGAAAGAAAAAAGGAACAAGTCAATAGTCTATAGCCTAGTATGAGTATTAGGGGTGTAACACATTGCCAATATCTGTACCTGTATCTGTATCTGTAACTGCATTTAGATCTGAACTGGATTTGGGTGTGGTCTCTACCAGAAACACTGAAAAACGCTGAAAAAAGAAGATATTTTCCATTCATAAAACATAACAGCAAATAGCAAATCTGCAGAACGTGAGTTTATTCAGCTCCTGAACTTTTACAGTTCCTCAGCTAAATCATTGAGTTCATAATGGGTACTCAGGCCTATGTCGTATTTCCAGCCCTGTAGCCAGAACAATTTGAACGAGGGGGCATTTGGTTTTCACAGGGGGTCTGGACTTTAAACATGGTTGGAAACGTACTATATAATTTTACTGGGTAGAAATGCCAATAACACTATATGACAAGAAAACCTAGACTGCTGATAACACATTAATATTAAGATGCTTAACAACCCATGCTTTGATACAAAAACGCATTACAAACTCTAATCACACACTCCAACTTTTACAGAGCGCAGCACACAGAGCGCATCACATCATCACAAACATTTTCAGTTTGAGTCAGAGTGAACAGTTTTTTTTAACTCACTGTTAAAAGAGCTGCAGGTGATGCGTCTCAATGTGGACGCTCCTGAGGACCTTGTCCTTCCATTCATTCAGGCATTTGCTTGTGAGGGTCTTTTGAAGGCCAGCTGAACCAGCTGCGCCTTATGTGCGTGGTGCATGGACCGATGGTGGTCAGTGACTTCCTAAATACTGTGAATTTTACCATACTGAGAATACTGAGAATGCTTTTCAATACTGAGAAAGGGCTAATGTTAATGTTAGCTTGGCCTTCTGTTGTGATTGCATCCTCTTGTCTTCCTCCTCCTACGACCTGTCTTTCTTTCGATTCCAAGCTGGACGTCTCTTTATTTTTGTCTGCTGCATTTCCTTTAACATTAAGCCACTTTGTTATATCCGTCATTCATCACTATACATTACTAGCTAGTGCTAACTCTGAAAAAAATCTATGTGCAGCTCTCTTAACCGTTAACCTCGTGGGTCATCCTTAATCTTGTAGTTATATACGAGATTTGATCGTTGACGGCCTTCCGTCTAACTTAGGCTGCTAAATCACAATTAAATTATGCACCAAAACAGATTTTATCTGTATATTCTCAAATGTACACACAAATGCAAAACATACATATTTTTTCTTTTTATTAGAAAATTCATTTTGTCAGATGGAGGGTGCAACATGGCATAGGTGGGCTGGGGGCATGAGATGCGCCATTGCCTACATTTGGCAGTACAGTGAGACAGCAATGTCTAAGGTTTGTTTTTTTTTCAGTCTTACAATAAATTTATAGTGTTAGGCTAACGTTAGCTTGGGTGTTTGTTTCTATTAATAGGTAATTTCTTACCTTCATAGTTG
Organism: Pangasius sanitwongsei; assembly: GCA_037576675.1. Lineage (NCBI taxonomy): Eukaryota > Metazoa > Chordata > Actinopteri > Siluriformes > Pangasiidae > Pangasius > Pangasius sanitwongsei. The sequence goes on along the minus strand of CM075019.1, from coordinate 11,383,090 downwards.
TTTGACATTTTTCTCCAGCTTACTAAAAGGAGCTTTGCAAGTATTATTACATATATGATGACCATTGTTGATTTTAATTTTGGGGAGCTCCTGCAGACACTGGATGTTTAATTGTGCCTTTGCCATTATAATAGAAAAGCTGGAAGCAGAAGCGCCATTGGTTATAAAGCAGAAGTGTTTGTGCAAGTATCCCATTGGTCTCAACCTGAACACATTTCTGGCAAGCTTTCTATCTAATGTGACTGAGTAAACTAGGAACTATCTTTCAAAACAACAATGTCTTTCACAAATCATGGATCTATTAATTTTAGTCGACTACAGTAGCCACCTAATATTTTCATAATAATATTTTCAGCAATCATTTCTTTTAATTCCTGTATGATTTTCCTTTAAAGGTGATGGAGCACAATCATTGAAAATGACAAAAATCTGCACTGAAAGTACAAGTTATTTTTTAACATTAAATTTTGGAGACCCCAGCAGAGATACAGCATATTGCCTATTGCCAGGTATACTTGCCCTATGAATAGTGTGTAGTCTAAAATAAATAAATACAAGCATATTTCTTTTGTGAATTTTGGACCAAATGGTATCAGTATATAAATATGGCATAAATATGGTTTAATTTTGGAGCTCAGTAAGGCAGTGTTTAGGTCAGACTACTGGAGCAAATTACTGATGATAGACCAAAAATAATATAGTGTGCCTCCTATTGGTATCTGTATCTATTTCGAACACATTGTTGTGTTTGTTGATTATATATTAAACATCCACAACCATTAACTTAACATTTTTGATAGTTTGTTTAATGACAGTTTATTGACAGGTTTATAGATGGTTTTTGACTGTGGTGTGTACCTGAATATCTGCAAGTTACCCTGAAAACCAAAAAAATTCACTCTAAGACAGAGCTTTCAGATTATGTTTGACACATCATATGATATTAAAGATTAATGATTTCAGCTGCACACTGAGAAAGTACTGGCATATTATTGGCAAAGTCTGATCTCAAATGACTCTCACTTAACTTTAGGCAATACAAACTAGAACATGTTTATTGGATACTGAATGAGGAACGTATTAGCCCATTTTTTTACCCATTACTTGAATGTAGATTTAAATATGTAGAACTAGTCTCTTTCTGTGTCTTAAAAATAATATTAATAATAGTAGTAATAATACCAGTAATAATAGTGGTAAAAGAAATGAGTCCAGCTTCTGCTCACTTCAGGCAAGGAGGGCTAGAACTCATCTGGACTGAGGAATAATTTAAATGGTAATTCCAATTTAACAAATTTCTTGCTATTATACAAAGTACAGCCAGTGGCACAGCTGTGCAGCGGGTAATGTTGCTGCATCACAGCTCCAGGGTCTCCAGTTCAATCCTGAACTCGGGTCTGTGGGGAGTGGACTGATTATGTTAAATTGCCCCTAGATGTCTGTGATTGAGCAAATTTTTGTATTCATGGTGTCTTTCAATGGACTGGCATCCCAGGATATGCTCCGGATTCACCATGACCTGATCAAGCACTTACTGAAGATGAAATCAATGAATGCACAAATAAGGCTCAGATTGTATGATTGACATACAGTCAGTGAGCAAATGAGTTTTATATAGGGTTACTGTAGATTAGAGAACACTTCTCTAGCAACATCACTGGTAGTCCCTCCCCTTCTGTTTTGTGATGCATGATGCAACAGGTTAATACAAAAAAGTGGATACTGAATTCCACTTCCGTTTGTCCATCAAATGGGTTGTTTTACTGTAATACATATTTTCATATTTCTCATTGTTATTGTCTTAGACCCAGGGTCCTCATTCTTATCTACACAAAGACGGTGTGGCTGCCAGTTTTCATTTCAAATGAATGAGAATGATTCCACTTGTTTAGTTGGTCTGGTCTTCAAACTACTATTAGTTTTGTCTTATATTTGGGTGGGAAGAAAACCTTCAGCAACGCCAACTCTTTGCAGATACGATTGAGGCCTTAGACAGTTATGTATGTACGTTTACAAATATTTCATATAACACATGTATAGCGGCATTTTGCATCACAGTTGAATGTGAAATTAGTTGATTATTAAACTACAAATCTACATACTACACCTATAAAACATGAGTGACATGGCCAAAAGCCTAAATACAACAAAAAATTTTGTTCTAAGGCACCATGCAACATAATTCTGCCTAATAATTCCACATACAGTAGAGGAGTTGTACTGCTGTATGGGACTGGGAGCTTGGCCAGGTTAGTAACTTTATCCTGACTGCAGGTCACATATACAGTTCATTAGTCTTGATACTTTCATCTCTGCCACTGTGTCTCTAACGGTCAAGACAACAGGATGGAATTTCCTAGTTAGAGCACCAGAAAAGCTTATTCAAAAGGCCACCAAGGGTGATGGAGAGAGAGAGCGAGAGAGAGAGGGAGAGAGAGTGAGAGACAGAGAAAGGAGAGACAGAGTGAGAAAGAGAGAGAATCACTTAGAACTGTAATGATGTCCCCAAGCAAAACAAAACATGCACAAATAATGCTTGCAAGATGAAAATTAAAAACGCTCAATTTCCAAATGTCCGTGTCATCATTACAATAACACTATTGTTGGTTTCTCCATGTGTTTCTTTTGCTCCTGGCAGAGCTTAACCATGATCATTCTTGAGAGAAATCATGCACAGCACAAAAAGCCAATTGGTACAAGTATTCAGGATAAGGTTTTAATTCCTTTTTTCAAGCGAATATTTGTAACTGCAAAAAAAAGATTTCTTTATTTGAGTGCAGTCAGACATAGTAAATAAGTTCAACCCTGCAGGCATGTCCCTATCAGGTCTGTTTTAAAGAAAAAATGAAGTCTTTTTTTTTCTTTTTTGCATTTCAAAAACGTTTAATGATAAAAAATGGCCAAAATTCTTCAGGGACAGCTTGCCGGATTTGTCAGCCTGCCAACATAACATTAGTTATGTTCTAATAGCATTAATCCTAAGCAATAATCCAAAAAGATTTAGATTTGTTTAGGAGCAAATGGTGGGTCCAACTAAAAATTTAATTTAGAAGAAGACAGGCTTGTGAATTATTTATAAAATTTGAAGTTTGACTCTCAGGAGTGTGGCTTGGCAAACTGTAGCCGTTTGAGCTTGGCTGAAACCAAGATAAATCATGTCAGATTAGAAAAAATACAAAAAGTTACAATAACCTGGTTGCATAAATGTGCACATCCTTTTATAATGGGGGATGTGGCTGTGTTCAGAAACAACCAATCACATTCAATCTCATGTTGAAATGTAATTATCGTACAGCTGTCATCAATAAAATTATTCTGATTAAGCCCAAATAAAGACCAGCTGTTTCTGTAGGATTTTCTTGACATCTTCTTGGTTTCATCTGACTACTGAAGCCATGGTCTGCAAAGAGCTCACAAAGCATGTATGTTGTCTCACTTCTTAAAAGGTATTGATCAGTAGAGGGATAGAAAATAATTTCCAAAACATTAGATGTAGAGTACCATGGAACACTGTGAAGGCCATCATCAACAAGTGGAGAAAATGGAGCACCACAGTGACATCACCAAGAACAGGACGCCCCCCAAAATTTACAAAAGGACAAGACAAAAACTTACCAGGGAGGCTGCCAAGAGACCTACAGCAACATTAAAAGAGTTGCGGGAATATCTGACAAGGGCTGATTACTCTCTGCATGTGACAACAATCTCTCGTATTCTTCACATGTCTGGGCTATGGGGTAGGGTGGCTAGATGTAAGCCCTCCCTCACAAAAAACATCCAAGCCCAACTAAATCACCCCAAACCATGTGGCAAAATGCGTTAGGTATAATAGTTGCATAATACCAAAAGGTATGTTTGGCACAAAAAAAAGCACATCACCAAAAGAACACCATACCTATGGTGTAGCATGGTGGTGGCAGTATCATGCTTTAGGATTGCTGTTCTTCAGCTGGAGCAGGGGCTTTTATCAAGGTGGAGGGAACCATGAATAGCTACAAATACCAGTCGATTTTAGTGCAAAACCTTCAGATGTCTGCTAGTAAGCTGAAGATTAAAAGGAATTTCATCTTTCAGCATGACAATAACAATGTTTATGAAAAGACCTAGCCAGAGCCTAGACCTGAATCCAAATAAAAATCTGTGGGGTGGCCTGAAGAGGGCTGTGCACAGGAGATGCCCAGCCAATTTGACAGAGTTGGAATGCTTTTGCAAGGAAGAATGGCAAAATATTGCTAAATAAAAATGTGCCAAACTGATTGACTCCTACCCAAAAAGATTGAATGCAATCATAAAATCTAAAGATGTGTCAAAATTATGTAGAACCAGCAGATGCAAGTACAGATTTTATTGTAGAAGGTGCAACACAAGCAACTAAAACAGTGAAAACAAGAACAATAAACAGAAACAATGGCTTCAAGGCAAAAACAAGCAGCCTATAATCAAGGCTGTCACATGCCACAATAACAACAAAAGCTTGACAAAAACACACAGAAACCAGAACTTAAATAGGGATGCTTATTAGGGGTAACACAGAACAGGTGTGAGTGATCAGTGGGACGTTTGACATGGTCATGTGACATGCTGGGGCTGATGGGTAATGTAGTTCAGTTCTAATTTCGGCATAATCATGACAAGACGCTTCAACTAATTATTAGTTAAGGGGTGTGCACACTTATGCCACCATGTTTTTTTATTTTTCATTTTTTCCCCTAAAATGATTCTTATTGTTTTTCACTTTAATTTGTAGGTTGCAATTTCACAAAAAGGTAGAAATGGTTCTGAAATGATTTATCTTGGTTTCTTTTTTTTTTTACATCACAAAAACCATTTTAACAGGGGTATGTAGACACTTTATATCCACGGTAGGTGGATGGGTTACACTAAATTGCCCCTAGGTGTGAATTTGAATGGTGCCATGCGATGGACTTGCATCCCATCCCAGATGTATCCCTACCTCACACCCAGTGTTCCTGGGGATATTCTCTGGATCCGCTATGACACTGACCAGGATAAAGCAGCTGAAGATCAACGAATGAATTAAGCCCATCAGAACTGTAGACCTATAGAACTGAAGACCTGTAGCACTCCAGACCTATTCAATGGCAATAAACCCAATGAGATTGAAAAAAGAATTTATATTAGCAGTGTATTCATGATAGCCCTCAAACATGCATTAAGTACTGGCCATTGTTCTAACTATGATAAAAATTCAATTAAAAAATTAGCTATGTTAACAGTAATTAAACTGAGAGCATAATGTCACAGAGATCATATAGTATTTACTGTTGCCCTGAGAATTCAGCTGAAAATACACAAACCAATAATTACCTTTTATCACCACTTGGTGTCCAGCGGCTTCAAAGAGGAGAACTTTGATTTAGAATAATGAGATATGTAAACATGTTACTCATTAAAAAGAAGATTCACCAGTGTGTCAAGCAGAGCCATGCCAATTAAGCAATCAAAATCTGGAAATACTAACCACACATTTAACCCCAACCAACCAAACCCCCCCCCCCCACACACACCCCTCCCTCACACACCTCCCCCACACACATGTTTGTAAAGGTCTGCGACACCAATGAGCAAAAAAATCTGATTTAGATGGTCCAAAGCCACTTCACTCAAAAATAATACTGCAAGCATTACTAATGAAGGGTAAAAGGTAGTAAAAGCATCAAAGCTGGCCATTTTAGAGGTGACTCACTGAGCATCATGAAGGGCTCTTCAATAACACAATATGACTTTCTAGACCTTTTAGCAGAACTGCAGTATGTAATAAACATCAGCAGTGTACCCAAGAATCGGCAGCCAGACAGCTTTCAAGAGTAATGGCAATAAATAGTAATTTTCCTAAAACACTGATTCCATTAATTAGAGAGACAGTGAGAGAGAGAGAGAGAGAGAGAGAGAGAGAGAGAGATGGGGGGGGTAAATAAAAGGTAGTTTGATATTACTCTAGGTGAAACTTATTTATCTAGGTGGAAGCTTTATCAGTGTGGTCAGTCTATTGTGAAAATAAAAGCTTCATCAACCCAGATCAAGTGTGCTTGAAAAACAGAAAGAGGGAGAGGGAGAGACAGAGTGAGAGAACATACGTGAGAGGAATTTAGTTTTGTCAGAGAGCAGAATGAATAGAAATCTTGGTGTGATAAGATGGGTTCTACCTGGAAGAGAAAGAATGGTCAGTATTCCGCACTTTGTCTCAATCATCTCTCCCTCTCCTATAAAAATGATATCATACACATATCCCCTGTGATATTTCTGAAATTCCGCTCTAAAGGCATCTGTGTATAAGTAAATGCCTGAAGGTGAAGACAGTTAAAGTATATTTCATTCTATAACCATATAGAATCAAAGGCTCCACCTCAGTGTAGGGCCAGGGACTTTTTGTAACACATTTTGTAAATTTTCCACATTCTAGGATAAACTCTGGTCTCTGTGGCTATCCAGTGTCTGCAAATGAGAATAAAATTAAATTACGTGGCTCACTAAGATCCAAGCAATCAGGACAACAAGGCGTCTCTACTCAACTGTCTCACTCAGGTGTCCTAGTGTAATCACTGTTTATGGGAGCATGATTTTGAAAGGATGTACAATATTTGCTTGGATTTTGAGTTTCAAAGCAGATAGCTCCAGCCATCACCATTAATCAGTGCTATGTGAAAGTCAGATGAAAATGTATTATTAAAATTTATACTTCAGCATGTTTGAATTCTCAATTCTCATTGATCAGAAGGTGTTGATTCATTTTTTACAACAGTACAGCTGTGACAGCAGTGCCAGCTGTAATTCAAATCACAGATACTGTACAATGACAAGCTACTGGAAAGTAATCTACTTCGGGTTGGTATTCACACAAATTCTTCATTGATTTCTTTCCTATAACAGCGCATCCTGAAATGTATTCCAAACATGTTTCATCTAGTTAGATACAAGCAGGCTTCCAAACAGAGAAAACCTAAATAACGTATCTTTGTGGCCTTGAATAAGGCCAGTGAAAGGCTGAAATAAAGGACTTTTGATTACTAGTACAATAGTTCTGCTGTTTCGCCAGTAGGAGCCAGTCATGAACCACTGCAGTACTGCCAGAGGGGGTTAATGCTGGGGATGCAACGACAGAAGAAGGTGGGATGCTGAGAAATTGACTGAGAGAGACAGGAGAGATGAATCACATGCTAATAGGTGGTGCATAATTAGTACAAGTTTAGGTACTGTATAATCTCTTCAGGACAAAAGCTCAATACACAAACCCCACATGTAATTAGAAGTCATTTCCAACTGTATTTATGCAATGGACTTCTGAAAATTAAGCCCCCTTTTGGCAGATTACAGCAGAATACAGCTGACAGTAACACACTGACAGTTAGCACATTAACAACTAACCTCCAGCTCGTCATCAAACGCAATAGTTGCTATGCAGCTGAGACGCTACAGTAAAAGCAAAGAGTGTAAAGGCAAACACCACCTCCCTGCTCCAGAGATTCAAGATTATTACAATTCTATATAAAACGTATCTGCAATAATAATAAAAAACAATAAGCACTGCGTATACTGAGAATAGAATTACATTCCCATGAGAAGAAAATACTCCTATACTTGATGCTCTCTCAACCTCTGTTTGAAGATTACATTAAATCAAATCTTTTAATGATTTTGCTAAGAAAACAGCGTGTGTGTGCCAAAGAAATTTCAAATGAAAATCTGTCTCAAATTCAGATGAGTCAAAGTTCAATTCGAAGTAAATGATAGGAAGTCACATTCACATTCTATTCACCTTATCACTGGATCACTGGACAAATTGTGTGTGTGTCTGTGTGTCTGTGTCTGTGTGTGTGTGTGAGCATGTTTTTTATATCTTGGTGAGGACCAAATGTCCCTATAAAGATAGGAATATCTGACAGTTTTGACCTGGTGGGGACATTTGGCTGGTCCTCATAAGGAAATTTGCTTTTTTTTTTAGTGAAAAATTGAGCTTTTATAAAAAAAAAAAAAATTAAAAAGCCAAAAGGTTCTTTTGGTTACTGAGGTTAAGGTTAGGTGCAGGCATAGCATTAATTAGGCAAATATAATAATTATGTCAGTGGACTGTTCTCAAAAGGTTAGAAAGGACACACGTGTGTGTGTGTGTGTGTGAGTGAGTGAAACTCCTGGATAGCACTTTCACCTGTTCGGAGTGAAAGGGTAATTGCCTGTGAATAACTGTAGCTTTAATAAACACAGTGGAGCCGTGCAATGTGTGCGCAGTGCCACTGCTCCCTCGCTGTTCTCTGTGCTGTCATATCCACAGGAACTCGGCTGGAAGGCCCTGGGCCCTTTATACTCACCCCATTAATCTCTGCCAGCGGGCCACATAAAGTCATTTACCTATCACATACTTCTCTGTTTACCACTGGCAGTGTAATAAGCAGTCTGGGATAACAGTTTTAATTGGTAATTTGCTCAAGTACTCAGGCATGGAAGCAAGGAGGAAAGAAGGAGAGGAGTAGGCTCACAATGGAGAGGACAGTGAAGGAAGAGATTTCTCCTAAGGGTACTGGGGGCATTTTATTGCTGCAGTCATTTTAACAAATGTCATCCCTTCCAACCTGATCGAGTACAATAACAGAAGGCTACCACAACAACACTGCGTTATGTTACTGTACTACATTCATCCACAGAGACAAATAAATCTGTTGTTCAATAAATCTGAGTTGTTAGATGCTATTTGGTGGACAGAGACTTTATTGAAGTCACTCTATAGTACTCTTGGTAGAAAGTTTTCTTTTCCTCTGACCCGAATCCTTTCTCAAATCTAATTGCATTGACATTTAAAGAACAAAAATCTATCTTGTATGCTAGGGCTAGGATGCATGTGTGTTTATATAGGTTAATGCAAAGAGAGGAGATGTCAGTCTGCTGGGATTAGAGTGAGCAAGAGCAGGAGAGAGAAAGAGAGATCTCAGGATGTCAACAAAGCTTTAAGTATTAACCACACTAATTCCAAAAGCCTGTGCCATAATTAGAATAACACAATTGTTGTTTTTTCAATATGCTTCATTTCCTCATGGCAGATATTAACCATGACCATTCTTGATCAAAGCCATGGACAGCACAAAAAAGCTATTTGGCAAAGTGTTCAGGATAAGGTTTTAATTCCTTTTTTCAAGCTGCAAAAAAAGTTTTGTTTTTTGTGAGAGCACAGTCAGATGCAGTAAATAAGTTCAAACCTGTAGGCATGTCCCTATCAGGTCTGATTCAGAGAAAGCAGGAAGTCATTTCCCCACAACACACTGAAAATCTTGTTTGAAAATTACTTTAAAAAACAACAATGGCCACATTTCTTCAGCAACACATATTCCTTAGGGCTTTTTTACAAACTGCAGGAAAATAAAGAAAGCATTTTCAAAGCACAGTGATTGTTTTTCATTGAACTTACACAAAAATAAAATACACATAGAAAGCTCTCTGTGTCTGCATACAGCTCATGAATCCAGCATTCAAAGCTTTATTGTGCACTATTACCAAAGTGACTCCTCAGTAAATGAACACACCTTTATTCACTCTGTCTGAAATGCTGTTTCTCAGCTGTGCTCTCTCCCTCACATTGTTTTTCCTGGTGCCCTTGTCCAGTTCTCCTTGTGAATAATGCTTGAACTAATACAAACACTTTGTCAGCCAGCGATCTGCTCCTGAGTGTGTTCTTGTTGTCTGAAGAGCTGCTGACATTGAGGGGTGATATCATCCAAGCTCACTCAGAGGAGTGGTGGCAAGGCCAGGCTGTCACCTCTGCCACAGCTCATTTGAAATTCAGAAGAGGTAAATTATTTATGCTGAGAGAATTAGATGTGAAGACACACGTCTAACAAAAGAAGAAGCCACAAGGCCACACCCCTTCCCATCTTCCCCTAGGTATTATCAACAAAAGAACCCTTGAATAAATCAGGGTTGTGAGGTTTCAGACGTGTCCCAAGTGTCCCGCTGGTAAGTGAATTACATGCTGTAAATCAACAAATTTATATGGCTCTAAATTAGATTAAAAACACAAAGAGCACGCATGCACCGAGTTTATTGACCATAAACTTTTTAAATGGAAGGTAGGACCAAAAAAAAAAAAATCAGTCAATGACACACACACACACACACACACGCATACTCCACTGTCTGATTGCACACATGGTGCGTTTTTATCCAAACCACGTCTTGAATGCTCCCTCTCAGGCTTGGCAGTGAGTGGAAAGTCACTCAAATGGGCAATGAGTGGTCAACACTGAGTAAATCCAATTTCTACGCATAATGGCATTTCCGTCTGGAGCTGTCCCAAATCAATTCCTCCCGTCGAGTCACTGAATATAGATGGCAAGAAAAATATAATTAAAGAGCAGAGCAGTGCCATGAAAGTGCATAAAAACAGAAAATTCTTCAATGATTTAAAGGTATACTGCATCTATAAACAAGCCTATATTAATTAGTCAAGTGGCAGAAGAGGTTTTTTTTTTTCCTATTATTATTATTATTTTTTTTGTAATTTACTGGTGCACAGGGTACTGGCTTTGATCCTGAGCTCAGGTTGCTGTCTGTGGATGTTCTCTCTAGATTGTCTATCTGAAATTGCCTCTAGGTGTGAATGTATGTGTGCATGGTGCCCTGTGATGGTCTAGTGTCCCATCCAGGGTGTATTCCAGCCTTGCATCCAGTGTTCCTGAGATAGGCTCCAGATCCACCGTGACCCGTGAAATGAAATATTGTTGCACAGATATCTCCAGCCATGCATGCTCGATCCAAAGTACATAGACCAACTGTGGCATTGAAGAGAGGTCAAATTTTACTTAAGTGACTACAGTAAAGAATACATTTCAGAAATTATATCATTGCAAGATGATAAGCTAAATTAAAAAACTGACAATTTACTTATACCGTGCAAATATCAAGGAGCACGGTTTAATATCTGACTAGTATGCGTTTGTGCTTCAGCTTCAGCATTTATCTCTAAACACATGCTGTGTTCTATTATACCAAATCTAGCATTTGATTCACAGAAATTACATTGCAGTGCTGGTATGAGAGAAAAAAAATAACAGCACTAGACCTGACAAAGCATTTCACAGAGGAAATAATGCGGAAAACAATCTTTGTAACTTAAATTTACATTTAACCCATGTGGTCAATGCCTTTCTCCAAAGGGTAAAGGTTACAGGTGAACTTCAACAATGATGGAGCCAACAGTAGCAGATTGGTGATGATTTAAACCCACAACCTTCCAATCAGATGCTCGGTGCTAGTCAGGAATTACTGGCACCCACAACGGAATCTAGACCAAGAATAGTTTGACTGGGTAGGTCAGTCCCTCAAGTGTTGATGTTTTTACATGGGTAGACAAATCATAAATTCATTAGCAAGCCCTTCAAGCAAATAAAAACTCCAGCGTGCTGCCCTGTCCCATGTTTAATTGCCCAGAAACCTCACTGACTAAGCTAAAAAAAAAGTGCAAACATAATGTAATAACACACGGTGAGCTACATCTAGTTAAGCACATTAATACAGACTAAGGGAAGTGAAGGGGAATATGAATTCCTGTGGAAAACTCTGTGTAGCTAATTATTATACCCGTCATTAAAATGATTCTAACATAGACTATGCCACTTTTGCCCTCAAAAAATAGTCAGCAAGTCATTGGACTTACATGCTTTGGCTATTAAATGTGATGTTCTGTCCTTGCTTTACAGGTAATAGATTCGAGTCTAGTTAACATCTATATTTTCTCTTAATATGTTTAGCCATGAAATGTCTGCATGTAGTAAGCAGAAGAGTTTTATGACAGCTTAATTTTGTTCAGTTTTGTCAGTTTCTGATTCTGAAAAGCATCCATGTCATCCAAGCATTCTAATTAATCTACCTAGTTAAAATTGTTTTACCATCAGCCAGCTTGCGCCACAGCTGATCTGTGTAGTGCAGCAAGTGAAAGCATTTGGAAGCGCAACATTAGCATCCTACCACACTTGTCTGCCGGGTGACTACAAATAAAAAATTGGGGGGAAAAAATTATGAAAAAAAATGCTTACACACAATGAAGGATGGCCCAAGGATTTCATTTTAGTGGCTGGCACGTGAAGCTCAGTGATTCTGTGCTAGACACCAGAAATCTGTGAGTTCAAACTAAAATATAAACTGTTGTGCCCTTAAGCAAGGCCCATAACCCGCAGTATCTTAACTATATGTTTGGAGTGTGTTCTAACTTGCCTGTAAGCTGCTATGAATGTCACATGAAAATATAAGCCATATAAATACAGACAACTCTTGTACTTCATGAAAATAAGGAAACAGGCATAAGATTATTTTGAGATTAAACAGATGGAGCTGCTGTATAGTTTTATTTTAACACACAATGATTACACAGATAAAAGTTTTACTTAAGTAGTGTAATTTTGCAATTGTCCACCTGAGGAACAGCAAACAATTACTCTGTGCAAGCTCAGGCAAGAATACACATTGTATGGGTCTGTATCCAGTACTGTTTATACAGGCATTATGGTGTGAAATAGACAGTCTCAGCAATTCAATGCAAGATTCTGATTCATTATGGACAAATGGATGGAAAGTGCCCTTTCAGAAATTGGTGAATTTTAGCTGTCAGTGGTTATGAAATTATAATAGCAGACAAGCAACACTTTAGCCATCAAACTTCCCAAATCAAATAACGTTTGGTAAAAATCCTGAGATTATAGGAAAGGCAACAATAGAGTTCCAGGAGACTGAAAATGCCTAGTTTATGTCTAAACCTACCCTTGCTTCAGTGAATAATCACCTGGACACTGTTGATTTGTACCTTCAAAGAACCGCTTCTGTGATCATAAACACAGGTAATCCCAGAATACACATGTCCTCATACTAAACATCTTTTCAACACATTTACTGCTGTTTACCTTTACTCTTCTACATCTGTACGCTGTAATGATTTATGTTACAAGAGGATGTGTTCCATTTTGAGTCTGGTTCCTCTCAAGGTTTTTTCCTCATGTCATCTCAGAAATTTTTCATGCCACTGTCACTTCTGGCTTGCTCATTAGGGATCTAAATCTATAGGGATTTCTGTAAAGCTTCTTTTGATAAGACCTACTGTTAAAAGCACTATACAAATAAAACTGAATTGAATTGAAGCCATAAGCTCATAAACTGAGCTAGCAGCTAGCTTACTTTAGTTCCTCAAGACTGAAATACATAGAGTGTGTAATATTTATTTTAAACAATCATTTAGGGCCATTCTATTGAAGGGTGTCAATAATTTTTTTATTGACTGACCACTGGAAGGAAAAGGTTCAAGCTATATATGTGTATATATATATATATATATATATATATATATATATATATATATATATATATACAATTTCTTAGTACACAGAAAGGGGCAATATATATATATTATAAAACTCATATGATTATAAAACTATAGGAGAAAAAAGTAAAATTTACAATATACAGTAAGGTATATTTATATCTTTCTTTGCTTTAATATATTCAAACATATGCACATAAATACACACAGAGACAGGCATAAACATTATGGAAAAATGTAAAAGGGCTCTGACAGAAATGCAGTCTGTTCATCAGCCAGTCCTGAATCCTGTGTTCCTGGATGGTTCTCAAATTGGCCTTTCAAAGCATGCCACAGAGAAACATTTTAATGGTAAACAGAAGCAAATAAGGACAATGTGCTATCACCCACACACAGATACGCACACAACTTCGTATACACACACACATGTAAGTCGGCATTTCACACTGTATAATGTGGTGGTACACATCTGACACGCCTATAAGATGCTTTATGGAATTGTAGTGTACAATTGTAGTGTACAATTCACTAAATTGTAGTGTTGAAAAACAAATGCCATTTATGTATTACACATAGCTTTTAACATAGCTTCAGGTCATATGCATTGAAATGTAACTTTCATTATGGTACTTGAGTACATAGTTCACTGTAACAGTACTTTTTTTAGCGTAATTAAATCATAGTAGTTTTACTTTTATGTGAATTTTTAAAAAACAATTAGATCATTCAACTTCCCTAAATTTATTTATCACTGTTAAATAATAATAATAATAATAATAATAATAATAATAATAATAATAATAATAATGCATTTAATCATGGAAGACTGTAAGCCTATTAAAAGACATTATGTGCACATTTTAAACAATTCAATATCAAGACCAAATCAAAATTTCCTGACAAATGTCTACACTTCAGGCGCCAAATGATTACTCAGCAGCAGCAATGTCTGAGACAGTGGAGGCAGATGAGCATCCCTGGTCCAATTTATCAGGGATCAGTTTTAAATGCTTCAAAGAAAACGGTGTGATAATGATCTACAAATACAAAACCCGTAGAGATATTGTCATTTCACAGCTCAACATCCAAACTGCGGAAACATGTACAGGTAAGTCATTAGCTAGCTGCGTAAGCTAGACTAACTAGCCAGAACTTTTGATGTCTTACACTATGAAAGCTCGGTATTAAACTTAAGATTTCACTTCGATGTTCTTTAGCGATTACCTGTTATCTTAAATATATCTAAGTGCTGCTACAGTCTACAGGTAATGCTCAGAATAATGTGAAAGGGGCGTATTTTCTAGATAGCAAACTTTGTAGCTAGAAGCAGGAATGAATTAGCATGAGCTAGCTAACAACCGTAGCAGCTACTGAAACCCCAAAAGCATTTGGCTAAATTAGCTAGCCAGCTAAGTTTACCTTTCTTTATATACTGTTGGTAAACAAAGTGGTGTTCACGTCAGCATAGCTCAGTTGGTTAGTTGTCTTAAGAACGGAATATAAAATAGGACATTTACTTAAGTAATTTTTCAGTAGGCAAATTAGTTGCTCTTACTTAAGTAATTTTCTTGATGAATGCTTTTATTTATGTGAATTATTTCTATAATAGCAGTACTTTTACTCAAGTCAGTTTTGTACTCTTTCCACCACTGCAGATGACACAGAAACACATCCTGAGCAAACAATATTTAACAGTAAGCTTATTGAGAACAATGTGAGGACTGACTTAAAATCTTATACATAGGAGTCATTTCAGCACAAAGTTACATGTGAAAAGACAGAATAGAGAAAGATAAGGAGAGAGGTACTGTGATGAGAGAGATTTGAGAAGAGGGATAAATAGTGTATCTGGGTTGTGGATATATTGTATTTTCTAGCTTGAAGGGAAATTGAAGTCATCAATCAAACTGAGCATTTTGTAGTGTGCAAAGCATTTACTTCCTGTGAAAAGATTTCTGTGACATTTAAAGGCTTAACTTGCTGGGCTGGGCTAAAGGTTATAGAAATGCTGGGGATGTGTGTCAGTTGTAAAAATAATGAACAGGAATTTCCATTGATCCCAAATGCAGTTAATGAACGAACATGCATTCTGATACAAATTTCTTCATATAGGGTAATTTTACATGATGCAGACAGGCATCCAAATTGCACAGTAGGTAGGCACTGCTGTACATTTGGTACTAAAATATGAAATATTATTGAAGCTTTCAGCCAGCAGCCTGGGAAAACCCTTCACATGGGCAATTTTTGACATTTTCTATTATAGGTATAAAGGTCTAAAAATAACAGACTTTCCTGAAATTAAATAACTAAAGTCTGGTAACCCCCAAAAGTGAAAAAGGAGAAAATTGCATTTAAAGATTCCATTTCAATACCCCGTCTACCTCTAATCTATTTATGGAAAAACACCATTACTTCTTACTTCCATTACTTACAATTTTTAAAGAAATATAAGCTTACAGTGGGAATCACTGGAAATATCAGCACCATCCACATCAGTTTCTGTCTCATCACCTGAGGTAAAAGTCACTTGTGCATTTAAACACAAGCCTCATCATCGTCTCTTCATTCGACTGATCAGCTATAATGATAACATCATTAGGGAGATAATTGCTGATTAATACAGTTCTGTATCAACAGATCTGTTGCCTGAATTTCTTTTTTTAAATGCCTTTTTTAGGTCATTTAAACATTTAAAAACTGAATGCTGCCATCTGTGTGTAAGCACTTTTCTCTGTTCAGATGACGTGATGGTGCAGGAGCATTGCCGACATTTTGACAGTTGGTATCTGATTAAAAACTTATTTTGCTTATGTCCATTTCACTGTTGAATGTA
Source organism: Pangasius sanitwongsei (assembly GCA_037576675.1). NCBI lineage: Eukaryota > Metazoa > Chordata > Actinopteri > Siluriformes > Pangasiidae > Pangasius > Pangasius sanitwongsei. The sequence goes on along the minus strand of CM075019.1, from coordinate 11,366,939 downwards.
AGTATCAAAAACTGTGATCAAAGTGTTGGGAAATCACACTTAGCTAGCAAGGCAGACTGACTGCATTTACTACTGAGTTTGAATGTATTCTTTGCCGGCAAATATCAAGGCAAGTTTAGGAAGTAAAATCAGCAGAAAAACTTATCAGAAAAACTCAATTTTGGTCAAAACCAGATTGTCTATTTTTTTACTGTGTTCCAGAATTCAGCCACAGCAACATCCAAGTGGTGTTCACAGACCACCACACATATGGAAAATGATCGCTTGATTACTGAATAAGGGTAATAATGAATTTGTGTAATTGGGACCTAAACGCTAAACAAGAATACAAGCAATTAATAAATATTTAGCTAATAATATAGATGATATATATAAAATATACCTAAAATATAAATATATATGATATAAAAAAAATAATAATGTAAATAATTAAAAAAACGAGTAAAATCTATGTGTTATTGTCACATCAATGCCTGATATCCTGGTTATTGATCTGGTCACAAGTTGATTCTTGTGCCTTGCTTGATTCATTCTGTTTGTACATCGCCTGACCCTTGACTGTTTTGTCAAGACAACCTTGCCTTACGTTTTGGATTTGTTTGCCAGTTTTTAAATAAAGCATTCTACCTGCAACTGCTGCAGTCTCTGCTGCCTGACAGAATACTTTGCCATCACATGGAGGCAGCAGGTATGTTTGACTAGCTCAGCCAACCACTACACTGAAACAACTGCTAGCTCCACCAGTGGCACACTCTCACAATCTGTTCCTCTGCTCATCACTTGCCCTGACAATTATTCAGGTGATCCAACCATGTGCAAGGGTTTAATGCTGCAGTGTTCCCTGTATTTCTCAAGCCAAGAAGGGGTTCACTCAATTCATTAACCTGCTGACCGACAAAGCACTAACCTTGGCTTATGGTTTGGGTGCAAGGAGGGGAGCATGCAACCTCCTATGACAACTTCTGTTTTAACATGTGTTCGACCAATTTTCAGAGGTCAACGAGATTGTCGAGAGACTCCTGTCCCTTCAACAAGGTTATCAGAGTGTGACTGAGTTTGCACTCACCTTCCGAACCCTAGCCACTGGAAGTGGCTGGAATGAACCGGCCCTCAAGGCAGCTTATTGTAAGGGATTAAACCAGGACATCCTCACAGAGTTGGCATGTCATGATGATCACATATCTCTAGATTTACTCATCAACCTGTCGATTCGCCTAGACCACCTGCTGAAGAACTGAGGGGAACATAAAGCTAAGCTTAATCCACTTTGTGAACCTAGTGTTTCAGAGCCCATGCAACTCAGCCAAGCCAAACTAAACTCTGTGGAACACCAAAGGCATCAGAGGGAGAGACTCTGCTTCTACTGCGGCAGCTCCAAGCAAATAGTAGCACAGTGCTCCTCTAGACCACCACCCATAGATCCACAGCATACCACAGAGCAAGCTCCCCCTCTCACTCCCACATGGTGAGTCCTTCCAGATTCCTCTCTCCTCAAAACTTACATACCTGCTCCAACACCCACATCCAAGCTCTGGATAGTGGACCCATAGGAAGAGTACTGAATCACTGTACTGAATCTCTCACTCTTCACATCTGTGCCTTGCACCAAGAGTGCATTTCACTGCTTTTCATGGTCTTGACCACGTTTTCAGTTGTGCTGGGGTTCACCTGGATGTATACCCATGACCCACAGATCTTCAGAGCTGAGAGGGAAATCATTCACTGGTCTTCATCTTGTCGCATTCACTGTCTCCAAGCCCCTGCTCTCCTTGGAGCATGCACATCAGTTTAAAGCCCTGAAACCAACTCCAAGGTGGAAATCCCCCGAGTACCAGGACTTCAAGAAGTGTTTAGCAAGGCTAAGACAAGTGGCCTTCCCCCTCAGTGTCCCTGCTCCTTTGCGTCACTATGACTGCACCATAGATCTCATAGCAGGTGCCATTTGTAAAAAAGGGAAGGTAGGAACATGTCTGTACCTGGTCGTCTGTATAGGATATGATGCCTTTGCACGTAAACTCTGGAAACACAAAAATGTTCAACTCTTAGCGTGAGTGCAGCTTCTGGACTTCTATATATATTAGACTTGTGTATTTTTCATCATGGCCAACTGCAACTGCATTTATTGCAAATATACTGTATTCACTCTTAAATATACACTACTTTTGGACACCTTATATTCTAGCATTTTTGTTTTTAATTGAAATTGGTAAATCTATCCAAAGAATAGGTATAAGTGAATTGAGAGATACAGTTACAGAGGTACAGTTAATACTATCACCACCTACGAGTCTTTTATCTATAGGCTTAACAGGATTCCTCTCCAAGTGTGCCTTTAATAAAGCACTCATTTAGTGTCCAATTAGGATCTGAAAGTAAGCAGTTAATATGTTCCACAAAGATTTAGCCTTCCTTATTTAATTGCTATTCTGTGTCATTTTGCTTGGTTTGTGATAATGATGATTAAACTGTTCAAAAACGTTTGACTGGCAGAGTAAGTTAAAGTGGCTGACTGTTTAAAGTGAAATAGTGTGTATCCAAGTTTAGTGGACTCTGGGAGACTGCATGTAAAAAAATAAGTGCTGAAGTGAAAAATTTTAGTCAGTTCTTGTAAGTCTGAAGCATGAAGAATAAAGATACATTATAGGGAATGACAGAAAGCAAGGCAAAAGACAAAGACAAAGAAAAACAGCTCTGTAGCCATGTTAGCAGCTCAGATTGAGACTCGCTCCTACATCTCCTCTGTTTTTTATGTACTATGTCAAAATCATTGTGCACTAGTGATGTCATTCCCAAATGATTCAACTTTGAGCTGGCTCTTTTAGATGAGTGTTGGGAGCTGACATGCATATCTAGAGAGCCATAATATATCTGTCTGCTGAAATTTCATCAGTATTCTGTATTGAGGGTTCTCTAATGCCTTTGATCACATACAGTGCAACCATGACTGAAGAGCATCTAGTGAATCTTATCAGCACCTGAGGTGTTTGGTGCAGCATACTGATTCAGTGGCAGTTCCAGTGAGAAAGTTAAAATGTATGTTTGTGTGTGACTGAGGTAGTATGAGAGTGAGATTGCACTGCTGCTTGTTATAATGATGTGGTAGAGTGTATTTTTGGAAGTATTTTTGGAAGAATATCAGAATACAAAAAATAATAATCACCGGATTCTGAATTCTAATAATGAAAGTTAAGCAGCCCAATAACAAGAATTCTTACTGCATACGAGAAAGCAAATTTGTACCACCTAGCTGGTTTTTTTTCACATTTATTCAAGTGTTAAAGTGTTAACAGAATGCTCTATATAATGCTATTTTATTATTCAGAGGTAAGATTTTCTTGAACAATTTAAGCAATATATGTGTGTACAATGTGTATTAGAGGTTAAATAGGGTGATGCAGCAGGTAGTGTTGATGCCTCACAGCTCCAAACTCCTGAACTTTAGTTACTCTATGTGAAGTTCACACGTGTATATCACAGGATGTTTATGATGTTCTTGTCTTGTGCCTTGTCTTCCTGGGATAGGCTGCAGATCCATTGCGACAGTGACCAGGATAATGTGGTTACAGAAAATGAAAGTAGAAATGAGAAATAAAGATTCAGTGGCTAACAAATCTATCATGTAACTAACGTTCCGTACATTTGAGCAAAGAGATACTATTAGAAGCAGAGCAGGTATATATAGAGATCTTATTTCCTCTCCAGTTCTAAGCAGACAGGATCCTGACCTCTCTATATAATGCATAGAGAGTACATGCACACCTCTGACTCAATACACACAGACACACAGATGCATACAACATACTGAAAATACACTGTTATTGATTCACTTATTCACATGCACTACCTAGGGTATACTCCCACTGACTCAATCACACCATGTAGATTCAACTATAAACACAATCACATATTCATTTCCTTCTCAAGAGATGTGTTCTTAGCAACTCCCAGCACTCCTTATGATCACCAATTAGTAATCCCTACCTAGCTGATATTCTCACTTGAATTGAGTTTATCTTGTCAGTAAAAGAAGAGCTGTTATAGTCATCACAGACAGGCTGGGGTATTTCCAATAAATAGAATCTCTTTTCATCATCTTACCCTCAGATACACTAAAGAGAGTGAGTGCGGGTAAGATACACAGAAAGAGAGAGAGGGAGAGAGAGAGGAAAATAATAATAAAAAAGCTGTTTTTTTCATCCTAAACTGACTGATGGTACATTTTTTAAAGTCCGCATCCCTGAAGCTTCTTCCTCTCTTTGACTGATATGATGGAGGACTGCTCTGGGGATTGAGACTGTCACCGATGCGGCAGTTAAGCGGTCGTCTCATGCCTCTAAATAAGAGAGCACAAGGGAGACGCAGAAAATGAATGCTGCCACCTGCATGCATGACTAAGCCTTCTCCACCTCAGCTTGACAGAGCATACAGCAATCCAGTCGAGCAATGGCACAAAGAAAGACACAAACATACACACGCATGGCTCACTGAAACTAATCTTCCTAAGCAGAACAGCAGCAGAATTTGTGCCACTGTGCATGTTGTCAGTTGAGCCAGGAGAGGGTCCATAATGGCTGAGTTATGGAAGCAGAAATTCGAGGAGATCTTCAGAGATCAAATGAGGGATGTGCCATATGAGATAAGAAGACACCAATAGCAGAAAGTGAGATAGAGAGAAGCATTAGATCATCCCACTGGGACTGGAACTCTGGAGTGCATGTAACTGATCAAACTCTCCGATTTCCACAGAACAATTTATGGACCATTAGCAGGGTGAGCACTACATTGAGCCCTACACCCATACAAAGTGACCAAGCTGTCAGCGTATTATATAACTGTTAAACGACACTTGATGTTTCTTTAATTCTCTCCAGTGTATGCTGAGTGTGTGGGCTTAAGAAGACAACAGAAACCCTCGCTGAATGGATTTTCTGTTCCATTTTCTCTGTCTCGAGGGAGTGTTATTGATTTTCCAAAGAAAAGGAACCAGCATTATGTTTGCTGTCATATCTTAAGCTGGCTCATTTGTAGCTGTCAATTACACATGCCCCTTGGCTGTTACCTGAGGAGTGATGGAGACTAATAACAGGCAGAAAGTCAGACTGATAGGAGCTCATCTTCCAAACACACAGAATGCTCAAATCCAGTTTAATCAATGACGATGTAATGATAAAATAAAATAACAGAGTATTGTATTCTGCATCATTCAACCTGCAGGGAAATCCAATTAAAGTGTCCAATATAATAAAATGTATTCTCTTCCCTCTTCTCTGTCTTCCCCGCACTCATTACTGCAGTGATTTAATTAACTGGCCAATTAATTGAGGAAAAATGGCACCATTCGGTGCAATCCCCTTGCTGTAAGTTAACTGTGGACAGATGTGAGATTGCTTACAGGCAATATTCATTACTTCTGTGGGAAACAACATCAATAACCTTCTCCTGTCCATCTGCTGTCTGAGATCCCCCAGCCTTGATAATGAGTTTCCTTGGTCAGTTCACATACTCAGCTATTATACAACCTACAACCTGTTCAGAAAAATTTTCCACTTCATTCATCTTTCATACAGGTGGCCACAAAATCATGAGCAACATTTAAAGTCAAATAAATCTCCATGCTTTGTTGCATTTACTGTATTTCCAACAGTAGTTGTTACTGCACATACCAAAATGAAAAAAGGTCCTCATAAACACACAAGCTAAAAGAAAGCAATATTTCAAAGAGAATTAGAGTATAATTTTCCCCATCGCCTACATATGCCTGCCGTCATATTTCAAAATTAAATTTCAAAAGTTATTGGCCACACTGTTAGAAGACTGATAGTGATATTGAGCCAATTTGATGCCGTAAACTTAACCTTTATACAGAAATTCACAAAACATCAAGCCATCTATGAGAACGTTTTACAGTTTTTACACACATTTTACACAAATTCATATCCTAAATTAGGCTGAACATATTATACAAAGCTTGCTTATTTAGTTTTGTCACAAGGCAAATGTGCACAAGCAGCAAGCAGCAGGAGCTTATAACCTCCAGTTTAGCACTACAGGACTAGATCATAACACTTGCCTCAAACTTGCCTCAAATATGTATATTTTCAACTCTTATTTAGGTGTGGACAAATCATAAATTTGATAGCTACTGTATATACCAGACAAGTAAAAGCTCATGGTGCTTACCCAGTCCCGTGTAATGCTTGCCCAGAGGCCCAATTAAGTAGGGTGAAAAGACAAGCTAATCATGTGCATTAATACAGACTATGGAAAATAAGCAAGTATTTGAATCTCTGAGAGGGTGAGTTTATGTAGCTATAGTCTGATGCCACAGTATCAAGATACTTTGCTCCAGTAAGACATATGAGAACCAATTGGAGCGTGGTGAGTTTTTTTGTTCTCAGGTTGTTGAATGAGTGCCGTAAAAAAAAGAAAAAAATTATATCAACAGCCTACAGAAACTGTTTGTCCACAGGTTGACTGTGAATGAAAAACTAATAGCCCTGATACATAATCTGCTTTTCCCAGGCTCCCCGGATAGCAATTTGTAAACCCCAGCTTATCATTTATAATGTATAATTACCTCTACAAACTTCAGAAATATAAAAGCCACATCTCCTAATGGAAACTAGAGTGACACCATGCTACTTGCTGAGAAAGCAGACCTGTTTCTCAAACGGCACATTATGCACTATACACTATATACAATACACTATGTACTTGAGTGTAGTACATTGTGCATGGTATATAGTAAATAGACATTTGTAAGGTTGTAATCTCTCAAATAAAACACCACTTGTTGCCTCAAGACATTGAACCACAATGCACACAGAAGCAACAACAAGGGAGCATTTAAATAGGGGGCAGTCGTGGCCTAATGGTTAGAGAGTCGGACTTGTAACCTGAAGGCGAACCTGAAGGTGGTGGGTTTGAGTCTCAGGTCCGGCAGGGCTTGTAGGTGGGGGGAGTGAATGACCAGTGCCCTCTTCCACCCTCAATACTATGACTGAGGTGAGGCCCTTGAGCAAGGCACTGAACCCCCAACTACTCCCCAGGTGCCGCAGCAAAAAAAGGCTGCCCACTGCTCTGGGTGTGTGTTCACTGCTGTGTGTGCACTTGGATGGGTTAAATGCAGAGCACAAATTCCGAGTATGGGTCACCATACTTGGTCACAAGTCACTTCACTCACTCACTCAAATACAAAACTTCTGATTTAAAAATTTTGTCCCTCATTTGCATTGCCTTTCAGTGAAATATAGCCTACAGTGCCCTCTGTTGGCTCCTCGTTTCCACTTTGTAGAACAGGCCACTTAGTGCAGGAAGGGCCCAGTGGTCCACATTATTTTTTTTAGGTTTTAGTACACCACCCAAGTATTAATATTGTACTATATCTCACAAGTGTAAACACATTACTCGCACTAAAAGTATAAAACTGTGAGTCACAGGTACAGCTTTTCTAGACTCAAGGGGTCTGCTAGTACTGTTTTTATCTATGCAATATGCAAATCTCTTACTTTTTAGCCTCGTAGATCTGGTGCAAAATTAAACTACAGCACATTTCAGACAGCAAACCTATCTTGTCTTATTGACTGAGGTAAGGGGAAAATTGTGTAAAGTACTTTTTTCAGACAGATTATTTCTTTAATTTACACCATGCTAAAGTCATCCTTTGTCAATGTTTTTTTTTTTTTTCCAGTGTACTGTAGATGTGTTCATTTATACAGGGAAAACTACTTACGTATATTTCACAGTACACCCAGCCTACATAGTACACCCAGCCTACAAGAAAAGTAAGAAGTGAGAGGTGCAGAAATGAAAGTGTCTATTCAAAACACTTTATCATCATTATGTGAATGCAAAACAAGCCATTTCAAGATCTGTCGACATAGTACATACAAGAAAGGAAGAAGAAGCCATGAATGACTCACTTTCACCTGACATAAATGAGTTTAAATGAATAAAGTACAGACAAACACACCAAAAACTCCTGTTAGCCACTAGCCTTCCTATAGTAGCACATTATATAAAACAAAAATGTACCAACATCAAGAGTGAAAAGAAGTATCTATCAACATGCTCTCACCAATTTGGCTGAGTTTGAAATGCAAAAATAGATATAGCTCATCAACTGCACTTGGTTAGCCACCAGCCAACTACCTAAAACAACTGGCTAAAGATACAAATGTCCCAACAAGAACAAAGTGGCTGACTATCATTCACTAGCTTTCCACTAAATTACAAAACAACAAGATAAAAGCCAAAACTCCATCAACCCTGAATTCATTTTTGTCTTGTAGTATAATATCAGACTCTTTCACTCTCTCACTCCTTTGGATTTAGTTTAGTTTCTTTACAATCTCATATGCTCTCTCTCTCTCTTTCTCTCTCTCTCTCTTGATTGGCTGTGACTCCTGCCAGTCACCATGTAGTTGGACTTTCAGCTGGGTGCATGATGATGTCTGAAGTATCTTAGCAGATGCACAACGTTGCATACAAATTTCCCACCAATTCTGACACCACTGACACAGCACTGAGTGTGAATTACTATAGCAGGATTGTCAGGGTGACTCACTGTGGCTCAGGAACAGATTATAGAGTATTTTCTTTCTTCCATGAGTCATTAATCATATTTTTGTTTATTTTAACTTTAACAGAAAATCTTATTCACTGTAGCTTTAAATGTCCATCAGCAAGCCTTTCTTAGAATACTAAGGACACTCTAACCAATAAGTAATTATATACTGCTATGGCCCTTAATGCTGTTGCTCTAGCCCTGTTTTTTTTTTTTTTTTTTTTTTTGTCCTCTGTTAGTCACTACTATCAGCAACACTCAGGAACTGGCAGTGTGTAATGAGAAATGTAAAGTGAAGAACCTGTCAGTGTAGCTGCAGGCTGTGTGAATAGCATTTACATGTTATGGGAGTTTTCCATTAGCTGCACTCTACATAAGCAGATATGTTGAAAACATCAGGAGAGTAATCGCAGGCCAACAATCCATTATTGTAAACACAAGAACAGGTTGGCAAGGCCGATATACACAAATAGCTCTTCTCCACTGAACAGTGCATGCCACAGCTTGACAACAAATGCAAACTCAGGACTATTCGTATCCTAGCCAAGCGCATGTGTTGTTTTCCCATCACATAAATCTACCTGTGAATGTAGGAGGAGTTTCCCTGGAGGTTATTGGGTGATAACTTGATATACGTGAGTAGTAAAATAGTACTCAAAATTTAAGTTAATAATTTTAAACATTTAATGCATTTAATGGTTAATTGTTGTGGTGGTGCTCTTCTAGAGCGAAAGTAAACACAGCAAGTTTGTTTTAATGGCAACTTGCAAATTAAAGAATAAACAAGAGAAGAGGAAAATAAAAGAGGAGCAAACTTGCACTTAATGGTTGCCCACACTCCCAAACAACACACACATGCACACACACACACACACACACAAATTTCAAATGTCTTTCTACACTATTCATGAGGACACTAGGTAGGGCGTTCAGTTTCATTATATTATATCCTATGTAGGGCACAAACAAATGATTAGGAAGCCATTAGGCTACATGAAACTATGAAAATGTTACTGTGAGTAATTAAATAAAAATGAATCAGAATGGCTAAACAGTAAATAGTACAGAGAAACTTTAGCAGACACTATGCTAACCTACTACTGAAGATTTTTGCAGCTGTAGAAAAGCAGTTTTGCAAGAGACGTTATTCAGCATGTCTGTGCAACTGCACAGATCAGCTGATGGTCTGCATTATTTTTAGCTCCACTCATATGTCCTGGATCTGCTTGCATAGTACCTTGGCAAAAAGGGTAACCAAATTCAGCATGTTTGCTTCGCAGTGGAAATAACGAGGAGGATTGTGGGTAAAGCTCTGCCATGGCATCTGGTGGCAAAGAGCTTAACACAGTAACCAGGACCTGAAGTAAATTCTGTGGGTGACTCTCAATATTTTAATAAAAGCACCCTTCACTTCTTGATTCTAGCCAGTGACCTGGAAATCTATTAAAGACAGCCATCATTAAAGATCTATCAAATACATAAACGTGCTAAGAGGAATTAAAGAAAGAGGAGAGAAAAGAGAGGATGCTTGCTGAGGATACACAGATGCTTCTTAAGAGCAATTCTTTTTTCATTGTAGTGCCATAAGCTTACTGTATTTTCCACTTCCACACACAAATGAATAAAATTGCATTACATAAAATGATTAAAAAATAATAATAAATAAATAAATAAATAAATAAATAGTAGTTACAATGTAAAAAAAATCTAGAACCTGTCAGTTTTATCTATGGAAATCCTTAAAGGTTCAATTTAGATAAGAGTTGGATTCAAGAAGAATCCATCAGGAAGCTAAGAACTCTTAATTATCCAAAGAACCCTTGAACTCTGTTTCCAAAGCTGTGCAACTTTTATTGTTAAAGTGATGTCTTTTTAAAGTGACACTTCTGTGATCTAGGCTGTCTATTTTGCAGTTGTGTTTTGTTACATCCTTTCCTCAAGCCCTCAAGGTATGAAATAAAAGGCAACATGGAAGTGCTTTATAAAAATGAGTCAAATATATATAGCTGCATCTCAAATGGCATACTTTTAACGTGAGTAATGTGTTCACAGTGGAAATGTACTATTAACACTCAGATAATGTAGTAAAACTGTTGAAAATGAAGTGCAGACCATTATACATTAAGCAAATTAGGAGCAAATGGTTTAAATGTGAGGTCCTGCATGTTAATGTGCCCTTTTTATTCAGTGCAAAATGTTTTAATGCAATTTGAGATTACACTACTCTACAGAAATCCAGGCACATTTATTATATACACATGTGCTGTACATAGGGTATGAATGTGATGCTTTGACACAGGTTGTGACTCATATGTGAGTTCTTAATAGTTCTGAACTGGAACAGTGTAGCTTTTAATAAGTAGTGAGTTCTAGGATTGAAGTAGAGCCAGTGTTAGCCAATCAGGAGTAATCAGGGTATAGAGTATAACTGACGGGCACAACATAATTGCCTGTATTACATACATTGTACATCATTTACCTGTATTCTCAGAGAAAGAGCTTCTATCAAATAGCAGAAAAGTGAGTGACAGAGAGAGAAAAAGATCCATTTCCATTTCTGTGCTTTTATTACAACGAGAATGTAAGTGAATAAAGCAGTGTATAATTAGTGAGCTCTGTAGCCTTTATATTCAGCCCTCTCCTATCAAAGAGCATAATTACTATCTTTTCAAATGGAAGCTTACTTTCCATGTTTCAATGTACCTTGAAGGAGCCACTGTACATATAGTGTATCCTCAGGATATGTTGCTGTATATAAGGGTAACTGAAGTGCATAATATATATAGCATTGTTATGCATTATTACCTCACAGACTTCACATAGAGACAATTATACTGTATAACTGGCTGTTGTTATATGTTTTACTGTCTGTGAATTCTACAGACTTCTGATGAGCCCCATGGCTTGGCACTTGTGACTGCAATGTTTTGCTAATGTTAAATGGTGACTGGAGCACAAACGAACATCACTTCTGTGTCACATACACCTTATAGTGCCATGTTTGGCTGCTTCAAAATTTTGTCACTCTCTCCCTCTATCACTGCTGGTGTCCCTGATGAACGTTAGTTAGGGTTGGGTAAGCAAGTTGCTAATTGGCACAGGCCTATTTCAACCCTACCTGAGCGAAATCTCTCTCTCTCTCTCTCTCTCTCTCTCTCACACACACACACATTCAACAGGTGTTGGAAGATAATCTGCTTGGACAGATTCACAAATGCCAGAACAAGGCAGAGAGGAGGAGGAAGTGTTGGCATCTTGTCACTGGTAAAATTTACACCTCTGTGTCTTCTTAGGTCACACACTACAAGCTGCCAATGTTTACTCTATATATGGAAACAGATCATCACGGTGTGGTGGCTCTAATGAAACAACTCAAGGCATGCTGCCAACAGGAGAGGAGCATATACGTGATGTGTCCACAGCACATTTCACGTCATATCTGCTTATGAAGCTGGATGTCTCTCCACTGCTCTCACCACTGTTTTGTCATACTGTCTGTTGGAATGTCATTACAGATGGTGCAACATTGGCATTGCCTTCTTCCTTTCACTCATTTTGCATGTAGAAATTTCCAAGATTGGCTTCAGTGAGACAGGAGCTGGGGATTAAAGTGTGAAATTTGGAGGGAGAGCCCATGTCCATGTCGAAATCTGCCAGACAAACTGCAACTTTGTTGTTGTACTTTAAATTACATAGAGGGTAACATGATGATCATGTTCGCCACCTCATCCGAATCAGCAGACAGAATGGCAACACCTGCAGGTATAACTGTTCCCTGTTCCACATAGACCTGTGATCTACTGACAGACTGACACGCTTGGCTGTTCCAGGGATACAAGCAAATCAGCTAACACACAATAACAAGGGCTCTCTGCTGGAGAGCATGTGATAGTATATGTGTGTGTGTGTGTGTGTGTGTGTAAGCTTTAAGCTTTAACAAGCATTATTGTCTATAGGCCTCAGTGCACTGCTCTACTATTGAAGGCACAATTCACAAGTGGATGCAAGCTGAGAGTGCAGTGGAACAATAAAAGCCCTAGCAGTGTGCTATGTATTGATCTGAAGTCACGTATTTTATAAAGAAATGGGAATTGCACTAGACTATGGTATAGTGAGAGTCAGAGAGACAAGTGAATGCATTTTAATAAAAGTAATAAAAGTACAAGTTTGGTCTAGGGTTTGTGCACCTGTGTGTAATATATAGAGCAAACCATTCTTTCTATTCTTTTTTAAGTAATGGGTTTAATGCTGCTCTATGGGATGCTCAAAGTTTGGGATTAATTTATAACCAAGCCCTGATTTTAAACCTTTCCAGCTCCTTGGTCCTATTTTTCTTAGATATGTTCTCTAACAATGTTGAGATTGCATGATGCTTTAATTCAGGTGTTCCCAAACTAGGGGTCTCACAGTCTCCCTTTTTTTGTTTTATTCATTTATTTTACAAATTAATATTAGAAATATCACTCTAACTATGATTTTGAAATATTACTGGGGGTCACATTCAATCAAGCCACATTTAAATGAAGAATGTACATGCTATTTTCTTTCTAGAAACAGACAAATTTAAAATTTCCATCTACTTCTGCATATAATCCCAATTTAAGTCAATTTAAATTCCAGGTTGTAACTACAAAATGTGAAAAATAAAAAAGTTCAAGGAGGTGAATACCTCCATTGTATACATTTAGTGGCATTGTATGCATTTGGCTTCATGGGGGATCACCTTTATATTTTTGTTCAGTCTAAGGATTTTCCATATTAATCTATGTGCTATTATATATTCTACATTCAGTGCTAATCTGCAAGACAATAAACTTTAACACATTTAGAAAGTGACAGCACTGAAGAGAAACTTTTTTAAGGCACTCACAGTTTGCTAATATACTGGTATGACAAACTCATTTTCACATATACTGCAGATCTTCAATTCAATTCAATTCAATTTTATTTGTATAGTGCTTTTAACAATGGACATTGTCACAAAGCAGCTTTACAGAAATATATAAATTCAGGATATAACTTTTAAATTGATAAATTTTTCTCTAAATTTACCCCCAAATGAACAAGCCAGAGGAGACGGTGTCAAGGCAAAACTCTCTGAAATGAAATGAGGAAGAAACCTTGAGAGGAACCACACTCAAAAGGGAACCCATCCTCATCTGGGTGACACCAGATGGTGTGATTATAAATAATTCCCTTCTATACTGTGTACTATATTTTCAGTGGAATTGTGTAACCAGGAAATTCGTTATAGTTTTAACATGAAGTCTATTTTGTTGAAGTTATCAACTGTTCACTGATGGAGACTTGAGTGCAAAACTGTTTGTTACAACTGCAGTCCTAAAGCTATCATAGCAATTGTAGTCCAAAGCCATTGTAGCAAATCTGTTTGCATCAATTGTAGTCCAAAGCCATCTTCATGGTTTCTAAGTGGTACCATCTATAGTAATCTCATGTATCTTTAGGCTATCCGTAATGGGGCCATCCTCAGCAGCAGCAAGTGGTTTCCAAGTGATGAAATCTCCACCAGATGTAGGGCATCAGGCTGGATCAGGCAGGTCCAGAGAGCAGAAAAGGCAAGGATTACTGATATCTCAGGAGCAGCATGTGTAGCTCGAGAGAGAGAGAGAGCTCAAGAGAGCTTAAGAGAGAGAGATAGAGAAAGGGAGAGAGAGAGAAAAACAGATCTTGTGCACACGATCTTGTGCTTGAGAGTGTAAAAGAGAGCATGTCAGAAAAAGAATTCAACCCATAGATCCAATATCATAAATTTACGTACATGAAGGTGCAAGGCTTAAGCACAATAACAACTTTTGTCCTATCATGCAAGAAACAAATTACTGAAGAACAAATAAAGTCATTAATCCAGAAAAAGGTATGAACCCGAGGTCATGTTTCAACCTGCATTTTTTATTTTATTTGTGATAGTCATCAAATATGTGAGTGATCAACTGATGTTTGTTTGATACAAGAACTTATTTGTGCTCTTATTTGTGAGCTGTTTGCTTTAATGTAAGCAGCGTAGGAGTTTGTTCCAGAGCCGAATGTTCATTGTACAGGGTCATTTCTGTGGAGGGCTGCGGCTGCTCGAAAACAGGATTTTTTGTATAATATGCAAAAAAGTTGAGGACGTTAGCAATTAATTGCTGTTTGAATGGGTACTATGCTTTGCTGAAATGCTGTATTATACATTTAGAGTTCAGAATGCGTAGGTTTTTTTTTTCTTTGCTTCATTTTGGTGATTTTGCAGTGGAGTGAGAATGGATGATAATGCAATCTGGATCTGTGGATGCCTAAATAAAACATGGCTTAATCCTAATGTCAATTTCCCAGAACTCAGCATCCAGAGAGTGTAGCTGATATAGTCCCATTATACTGAGCAAATTGTGAGTTTGGAACAAGACTGGTGCACAAAGTTAATCTAATATGGTCATCATGGTAGGTCTTGTTCACTTCAGTTAACTTGTTGCTAAAATACTGCAGCATGCGAATCAAGAGACTTTGTGTTTGTATATTTCTAAATGGTGAATGTAACGCTTAATAAGCTACAGTAGTGTAATGCTCCAGAGCACATAACATTTCATACTCTCTCAAAGGAGTTTGAAAGGAAATGCTGTCTTTTAAAACCATTCTTTTCATCTGGTATTAATACTGAGATAAAAATCTGAATATTCTGTCTACACATAATTTTTTAACATCTGCTTTCAACTTTTATATTATTAACAGTCATTTTTTATCTGATAAAGCTACTCAGTACTTTGAATTTGCAGTCGAAAATAGAGCTCAGTAATGAACAAATTAATAACAGCCATTTAGGTGGAATAATATCTTAATATGTGTTGAGACAGTAGATTAAGAGCATAATTAGAGCATTACATTCATTTAACTAATCATTTAAGGAAATAACCCTTAATATATGTGGCAAAAACATAAAACCACTAATAAGCACTAATAAGGTTCCCATGTTGCCAGATAACGGTTACATTCACTACATAATGCACACTTACTACCTATGAATTAATATCTAATGTTTAATATCACATATCTAAGATATGTGATGTTTTAACTACTCATATTTTTCTTACTACCTAGCATTAAACGTGCCATATTTTAGGATGCCCTTTTTAAACTTTTCATTCTGTGTACACTCTACATGTTTTTGCTGTCTCTTCTCATCATACCTTTTTTGGATCTGTCTTTTTTATGTTGTTTTCTTGTTCTTTGGTTGTTGGTCATTGGTTGAGTTCACTAGTGGCAGAGTTCCACCAGGTCTAAGTTTTAAATTAAAAATTTTCTGGCCTTGATCTTCCATGAAGGTCTACCAATCCGTTAAGGGTGATAAGCCCACTTGGCCTGATGGTGGCGCTATGGCACAGTGTTTTATGGTTTGGCGCACATCTCAACGAATATCAAAATTCTTTGTTCCTCTGATTCCTTGGGTAAGTACAAATCTGCAATTTGAACCATTTTGCTCTGGCTTGGTTTACTCAAACAGCTATAACTCATGATTTCTTTCAATGATTCACATGAAAGGTTCTGTGAGGCGTGCAAAGGTTGAGATGTATTCATCAGTACAGGCACTATCACACTGTAACACTATAACTAATATTAACACATAATAACTGTTTTGCAGGAGCTCTCAGTTCCATGTTGCATCACTGTCATAATCTGTAACTAGATTTCTAATGATCATTTGATTCATAGGAAAACATGACTGCCATCAGCCAATCAATTTTCAATGAGCCATTGTCATGAAACATGAACAGTATGTTCATAAATTGTGTCTTTAGTGTAATATGTACTTGGCAAGAATTGCCCATTGAGTGCACTACGGTGCTTGGGCCCCAATGATCACCACTTGTGACTGTATTTATTGTTATTTTTACTCTCTGTGTATATGTTTTTATTATTATAATAAAGCAACCTTGAGTATGAGAAAGGTACCATATAATTAAACAAAAACACAAAATCCTTGACATCAGATATCATCTGGTGTGATGGAGGTAAAAGTGACTGGGAATAATTCACCTTTTTGTTACATATTTAATGGCCAGTCATTTTTGAACATTTATTTTAACATCATTTCTCTAAAGTCGAATAATATTATATATACTGTATTATATTAATATATGAATAATATAATTAGTATATTATCTGTATTATCATAATAAAAATGCATGTAGTTTAATTCAGGAAAACCCTTTTTATTTAAAATTGCCACTGTGAAATGAGATTTTTTTATTGAGAGTACACATGGATGCAAACAAAAGACTCATTCACACTAAGTCAGATTTCTACAGCAGTCAATTTCTTTTTTACAGCAGTCAAAAGCCATGGGAGATTATTTTCTATTGCTGATGAAGGACCTCCAACAGTACCGATATATATAGCGTGGAAATAACAGGCAGCGACAGAAGGGAGTACTGGGATTACTTTTGAGGAGATAAGCCATAAGTCTCCATATATAGGTGACTATGTATGCCAGCACCACGTCAATTGTGCCTTCATCAGTGGATGTTCATGGACGTCCACTTCTTGGTTGGTCTTCAACACTACCAGTCTTTTTGAATTTGTTAATAAGTTTGGCAACAGTGTCATCTGTGATGTGCTTGCCATGTTTCCTTTTAAAGTCCACTGCAACCTTGTGACAGCTTCCCGATCCAGCCATGAGAATAATTTCAATGCGATCTTCTTTTGTCAAAGGCATTCTTAAAGGCTATCTGAAAAAAATACATAACATAAACTAAATATGAAAGATTTTGGAGAACATTTTGCTAAAAAGTGTTAATTTCCCCTGTGTATGGAGACTTTTGGGATACCCTGTGTCAAACCTCCAGCAACACAACATCACTGGACTCACATCTTGCATCATCAAAAAGTCCATTAGACCAGGCAGGAGTTTTAGTGCTTTTCTGCTCACATGCTGCCAGAAAGGATGGTTGATCAAGCAAAGCACTTTAAGCAGTTTGGCAGTGGTAGTGACAGCTTGGAGTTTCAGTTGAGCAGACTGGACATCTGGTCTACGTTCCAGAGATGTCATTGTTGTATATGACAAATGACGGAATTACATACATGACTACCTACACATACACATGTGTATGCCGAATTGAAACTGAGCCTGTCAATTTAATCTCAGCAGCCCTAAACTTCATTTTCAGCTGTAATGCACAGTACTACTTCCATTCTGATTATCAAGTAACAGATTGAAAGAACCCATGAGTGTCAGTTCTGAAGAAGAAATCTCTAAATGACAGCAGTAAAAGAAAATGATTTCCACAAACTCCTATATCATTATTTTATTAGTATATTGCCTGCTGTCCCTCCATCTCATCTGCCATCTGACTACTCCAGCAGCTCTAAATTCTCAGCATGCGCTGCTCTTATTAAGAAGAGCGAAGAGTGGAGTTCAATTTGACTTTGTGGGGAATGCTTACTGCTGCGTTGTACTGTGGTGCTAAACTGTTTGCCATTTGCACAGTCTTTGCTACTATGGGACCTGTTTTCCTTCTTGATGGTCAGCACACAAAGTATATTAAGTGGGATTGTTAAGAGAGTGAAACAAAAGCAGAGAGAAGGAAACTAAACTTGCATCTATAACAAAAGGTCTGAAGACTGAAGATACATAAATGGCCACGCAGCTTGGAAAAAAAATAGACGTTGATGTTCACACGCCCACACTGAGACCCAAGCTTCATGATTGGGAAAATGTCCATGTCAAATGAACACCTGCGCAGTTTCTAATTTAATTTGTAATCAAAATCACATCATAAAATTACATGATGAGATCATGCATACATGATCTCAATTTCTCATTCCTCAGAAGAAAATTTATTCTTTGATGTTGTGGACTTTAGATGTGTTAGCCCATTACAGATTTTTTTTGATTGGTCCTGTCTCTGCTTCCATAGTAACTCTGCAGAGAGCTTCCTGGTGTGAGAGTAATTGAATGTGGAGGTGATAATGAATGATAAATACACTGCAGAACAAACTGAGAGAGAGAGAGGAAGAGAGGGGGAGAGAGAGACGGTTAGCATCACACATGGCAAGTTCTCAAAAGCACAGACACACACACACACACAAATATATATATATATATATATATATATATATATATATATATAGAGAGAGAGAGAGAGAGAGAGAGAGAGAGAGAAAGAGAGAGAGAGAGACAAAAGCAAAAGACTTTCAAACCCCCCTGCCCCACCACCCTCACCCCACCCTCCTGCACTAACAAATATCAATCTCAAATTTTCTGTGCCACATTTTCTGGCTACAGTTTTCGGCCTTTATCAGTTAACCAGCTCATTTTAGTATGTCAGTTTTTTCCCCCTATTTTTTCATTTCTTTTTAACTTTGCCCTTTTTTTCCTTTACAGCTATTATTTAAATAATTTAATGATTTAATTTGTTTGTCCTGACAAAATGCTGATGCTTTTATGGTTAATGATCTACATATATGTATATATTTGGTTAGATGTTGTGAAGGGGTTTTTCCTTCTTTTTAAGAATGTACCAAATTCTTGATTTGGCCACTCCTAAAATTTCTACTGTCTCTCTGATAGGTTTTTTTTCCCTAAATGGTTAATGCAATATTTTTGCTAAACCCCTTGAATTAAATGAAAGTCTACACATCAATCAGTCTTGATTGCTTTATTTCAAATCCACTGTGGTGGTGTACCGAGGCAAAATTACAAAAATTGTGTCACTGTCCAATACTTATGGACCTATCTATCTATCTATCTATCTATCTATCTATCTATCTATCTATCTATCTATCTATCTATCTATCTATCTATCTATATACAGTATCTATATACAGATAGATAGAACAGAATGAAGCAGTTTATTAAGGAATGTTATCATCTTGTTATTATAATGTTATAATGTTGTCACTGCTGTTGCCAGTGTGGAAGACAAGATGGATAATATAATGTGATATCCGATCCTTCTCTTTTTGCATTTGCAGAAGTCAGCATCAAACAGCCTGCAGTAGCCAATCAGATGTTGTTTCTTAGGCAGACCACAGGCACAGACAGAACAAACAGAGAAATGACAGAACAAACACAGGGTTGTAACAATGTGACAAATAAAAATCTTGAAAAATGTGACATTGGATAGATGGAGTGTGTCTGTACGCCTGCTCGTTCCTTCAGACTGTTGAGACTGACCTGATGTTTAGGATATCAGATCTCTCTCACCTCTACCATCAAATTGAGATAGACTTTCTCCTACTCTCAGCTCTTTATTAATCCAGAGGCATAGACATTGTCGGTTTCGTCTTAATTAGTTTGTTTGCATACTGGTTGTGTTTTGTGCAGAATTGGTGCTGTTCTGTAATTTCCTGTTTTACCATTTCTGATCTGTTCATTCATGTTTTATATGAAACACTCTTCTTGGTATAGGTACAAGAAAAGCTGAATTATATTTGTAATAATATGAATATATATATAATTAAATATATTATTTTGCTGGGTTTTTAAAGGAATTTGAAACCTCTGTTCTTATTTCTGTTGTATGAGATTCTTTTTCATTGAGGTGAGTGAGTTAAATTTGGAAAATTGTTTATGGTATGCATAAGTAATGTAATTTACTGTTTTGACCACATTTAATGCCACTGTAGTATTTTGTTTGTTTTAAATTGCTGTTTATTTATAGAAAATACTTTTTATATAATGGTAATACTATAAAAGCAAATACAAGGGTTGGCTGTTAATTTCACTGCAAAAATCTGACATTCAATTTACAGTAGTGCTCTTTTTTAAATTATATATTATGTATAAAAACAACAATCTTTCACCCTAATATATACAGGCAGGGAACTATTTAACTGCATTGCAAATGTGGTACTAAATAATTTTAGTTATTTAGTACCGCGTATACTAATTTTAGTGCTAAAGTTCTGGTAACCACAGCTGCCAGTTTTTTACTGTAAATTTAACAGATTTTTTTTTTTTTACAGTCCACAGAAACTAACATCTATAGAGTTTGTAGCCTAAACAGATTATATTTATGTTAAAGAGTTTGAGCATATTACTAATTGTAGTGGACAGACCTCCTCAACCCACTCCAGACCAATTAATGCAATCAGTTTTAAGGTACATATATTGCAGTGGCTGTAATCCCTTAGTTGTGTGTTTTGAAACATCCACAGAACTAATACTGGAATACGTGTTGCTGCACTACTTCCATTTCTGTACAGTGATGACAGCTTTTCCTGCAGAGTTAAGTCTACATTAGGCAAGGAAAGAGCCAGGGTGGAAATACTGTCCTTGGTACTGTATAGCTGAATTCTATTTCTAGGAAGCTCATCTTTTGTGCCTCTTGTTTCCCTACCCATCCAAAACTATTGTTTTGTGTGAAATAATCCATTCTGAGAATTTTATTATTATTATGGCTGAAGGATGTGTCTGACTATGCCCAGTTAAAGTGGTGCAGTATGCTGCTGACCGGTTTCTTCTATTCATGTACAAAGGCATTTCACCCATTTCCAATCATCCAATATAGCTGTAACAGAGGAAGGTTTATTTGGTTCACTGCACTTTCTTAATGCCTGAGCTTGTATCACATGAAGGCGTTTCAAGTTAGAGGTGGCTGCCAACCTGTATGCCATACGTCCATAGTCATATATAGGCTTATTAGTGCAATATGTATGATCATAAGAGAAGACAGCTCTCCAGTCACATCCTGATAGGCACCTAAGGATGTTAAGTCCCTTCTTACATATTTTTTCACTTACCTGGACAGGTGGTATGTCCAGGTTAGTTTTGAATCCATCCTCCATGAACATGCTCCATGAATTTACACATACATCAGGTGAAAGAAATTGGTGTATATACAGCAGGTTTTTTCATGGCTTTCATGGATACTTTGCTAATATTTTATCCATGCCATCCCTCATTTCTCTGTATAAATTGGAACCTCATCATGCACCAACAATCACTATCTCTGACATCTTTCCCTCCAATACATCCATATTCCTCACTATTGCCTGGACCTGCTTATACTGAATAAGATCACTGAGGGATAATTTTTTTTAAAACTATGTGTAGGGCTCTATTACGAGACCATACCACTGATGAGCACTCCTCGGTCCACCATGGTACAGCCCTTTTCTTCCCTGTGTACCTCTTTTTAGGTATTGCTTCACAGCTGTCTAGTATATAATAGAGCACATTTTTTCACAACATTCTACATCTCCTTCAAAAAAAAATTAAGTATTTACAAACTTTTAAACCTTGCCCAGTTATCTTTTTAAAAATTCCAACAATGCAAAAATCTTTTGTCTTTTCTGTGAGCCTCCATTCCCAGTGTGCAAAAGATAGGATAATGCTCACTTACAATGTTTGTGACTTGGAATACTTCCCATCTACTCACTCTTGCTAAACTGGAGGAAGCAACTTAGGTCTATTGCAGATTCTGTAAGGGTTGACAGATTAATTCTAGTGCCCCTGCTGTTGTTTATAACTCATGTTCCAGTAGAAATTCTTCCAATATTAGTCCATTTGCAGATGTTGCTATAGAACCCCATGGTGTACTGTTTGTATTAAAATCCCCACACCACAGTGATTTAACTGAACCTGGGTCTCCCACTGCTTCCAGTGTCTAAACTGCCCTGAGCTGCCCCATACCACCACAACAACTGAATCATTTTTCATTAATAATCACTACATTTACTGATTATTTTCTCTATGCTAATATGTACTACATTTACATCAGTATGTTTTCAGGTTAGTTTTCCTTCCACATTCCTAGAAATCAAATTACTTTTAATTGTTGAAGAGCCTGTCCATATACACTATATGGCCAAAAGTTTGTTGACCTGACCACATCTGATCACACCCATATGCTGGCTCTGCCCAAACTGTTCCCACAAAGTTGGAAGTATAGGATGTCTATTCAAGATTCAAGATTCAAAGAACTTTATTAATCCCAGGGGGAAATTGCTTTGCTATGTTACAATTGCTCTCAAGAAAGAAAGAATAAAATAAAATAAAATAAATATATACCTATACAGTATATATATATATATATATATATATATATATATATATATATATATATACACACACACAACAATGTTAATCAATAAATTAAAAATGAATAAGGAAACATACCCATAATGATGTAGAACTATACCAGTGAAGATGATAG